>OX421979.1:38031691-38244191 GCA_949128135.1 Parasteatoda lunata
TCGCGCGAAAAACACACCCTTTGATAAAAATAAAATGATTTGTTGTTTATAAATATGTATAAAATATCATTAAAAGAATGTTGTTTTTAGAGTTTGCAACACAAATTTTTTTCCCTTTGGTTATTTTTCTTATCTTACTTGTATAGGGATTAATTAAGTGTGGATCTAACGGGGCTGGAACCTCCAGCCACCAAATGTTTCAGGGTCCCCCAAAAGACCCTTAGAGTTTATGTTGGTAAAATTCGGTGATTTTCATGCTCTATGTTTTACAACTTTCTTTTAGAATCCTGAAA
Source organism: Parasteatoda lunata (assembly GCA_949128135.1). Taxonomy (NCBI): domain Eukaryota; kingdom Metazoa; phylum Arthropoda; class Arachnida; order Araneae; family Theridiidae; genus Parasteatoda; species Parasteatoda lunata. Next base: position 38,031,985 of record OX421979.1, read on the forward strand.
ATGTGTTAACTGTTTTGAGTGTAGAATTAAAGAAATAGATTAAAAAAAAAGTTGATCATGTTGTTTGCTTCAATATTTCTCACCCAACTCAGAAATTTTATCGATTATCTTCTTTTGTTTCAAGGCTACAATTGCTCGATGTTTCGAACTAATTTTCTGTAACCATCTAAAAAATCTTGACATTTTCTTTATAACAAGCAATAACTAGTAAAAACTGAAAATTCTAATTTGTTTCTTTCGATTTTTTTTAAATATGTACGTTTGATAATATTCACTTCTACTACATAAAATTTATAATTTATTTAAATTATTTATTTTAGAAATTTATAAATTTATCTTTTACAATTTAAAAAATTTATAACTTCTACTACTTAAAATTAATGAATTTATAATTATGCTAACACATGATGTTTAGCTAACAAAGGCACTTAATTTTATTTTAATGTTTAATGTAATCACTTCTGCAAAAAAGTAATTATTTTTCTTTCCGAATTTCTATTAAACAAGCTTAATTAGAGTTTCATTTCATAAAAAGTTTCAATATTTTTTTAATATATATAAATTTTGACTAGTTTAGCATAGGTAAGGCCCCAGTGTTACATATTAGCTCCATGCCTCATCATTCTTTAATCCAACCCTACTTGTAGAGAAAAGTTCTTAAAATAAAAACAAAGAGGAAAAAAATATAAAACACCCAAAACTTGATTGAAAAATTTGCCTTTAAGTAAATGTACCATTTAAGAAATAGCAAATTTGCCGTGTCCATATTAGAAAAAGTATTAGTATCAAAATATTACATTAATTTAAATTAGTTTTTTTGACAATACACATTATGAAAATAAAAATAATACTGCTTAAAATTATTTATAAAAAGAAACGAAACGAAAAAAGAAAAGAAAAAACAGTACGAGAATTTTATAAAGTACAAAACAAAATACGAAGTACAAGTAATTAAATAAAATAGTATAAAATGAAAGAATATTATAAAAATAAAAATATTTATTTTTGAAAAGAAAGGAAAAAAGAAAAAAAATATTAAGAGAGTTTAATGAAATAGTAAATAAGTTATTAAATAAAATTAAGTAAATTTAAAGAAAAATAATATTTAATGACTATTATTAAAAAATACCTTATGCCTTCTTACCCTAGAAAACTATATTTCTCAGAAACAATTTTTGTATTAAAGGTAGAAAGGAAAATAATTTTTTTCATCTGCACAAAATAATGGTTAAGGCTAATACAAATTTAAATATTATTTATCACTCTATTGGATTTAATTCAAACTACAGTTTAGCACCAAAAAAAAAAAAAAATTAAATAATATTTTTCAAAAACATAAGTGAATTCTAATACATTAATTTTGTTTTAAAGCTTAAAAAGAAAAATTCCTGATATAAAACACTCCCTTCAACCAAAATCTAACATCCTCTCTTTCCTCCTCAAGCAAACAGAAACACCTGTTGTTCTTTAATACCAACGCTCCGCTCCTCATCCGTAGCATCCTCATCCCAAGATGCGGCGGATCAACGATGCTCTGAGTTCTCCATCCACCCATAACCCTGCGCAGGCGCACAGCTGTCCCTTGCACAACCTCCCCCACTCCACAATGGGTGCTCTGCGCCGTAGCAACGGACTGTAAGGTCCCTATGTCCCGTTGGGAGAGACAGTGACGTAGGGAAGATGATTTTAACGGAAGAGAATCCAAAACCAGTAGGCTACGTATAGATGACTATTTCGCAGGATGGTGCACACGATCTTTCTCCGCGTCGTTCTGTGTCGTTGCCGGTTTTAACGGAAAAAGAGAAACCTCGTGTGTCGTAAGAGCGATTTGTTTATTTGTGTGAACTATTTGTATTGAGGTGTGGGAGTTGGATCTTAGGATTATATAACGGAATGTCTCGTCGTAAGCAGGCTAAACCACGATCGCTTAAAAGTAAGTTTTTTACTTTTTGGATTTTGTCTCGCTTGTTTGTAGAATAGACTATAAAAAAGCGGATTTAGAAGGTAGATTTTTTTTCGCGATTATTTATAGTTTACATGGTTACATTCATAGTTAAATGATCTGTTGAATACTTTTTTTTTTTAATATTATATCTTGATTCGTCTATCTAATATATTTAATGGAATCATCTTTGAAAAAAACTGGAACTAAAAGGCATATGTTTCAAACGATTTTTTTTTTTAATACATTTCGCGTTTCTTATTATTAGTAGAATTATCTAAAACAGTATCTAACAGGAATATATTGAAAAAAAGATTTTTATTATAGATATTGTTTATTGGTTCATCTTTCTTGTTATTAGTAGAATGATCTATAATGTATATGCTTCAAATCCGAGATCCACAATTCCAAGGCATCTTATCGTCTAAAATGTCGCAACTGGGCTCCTAATATGTTAGTAAAATTTAACATTAAAGCAAAAACTACTTTCCAAACATTGCTTGTTCTTAAAAATTGTGGTCCTTCCCCCTGGAAATTTTGTACCTTTGCTGATTCTTTTCGCCTTTTAGTTGACCCATTTTTATCGTTAGTTAGAACACCTATACAAAATGATTCTAAAAGAATATTTATTTATAACGATATCTTTCATTGTATATTGTTTCATCTCATTAGTTGAATCATCTATAAAACTATGAAAAAAAGCAATATGTGTGAAACTGTCTTATTGCCTATTGATTGCATCTCTCTTATTATTGGGTAAAACATTGATAAAAAAAATATGTCTAGAGGCTAAATTTTTTTAATGAAATTATCTTTTTCGAGTGTTTTGTTAAATAAGCAAATGAAAATACAAACATAATATGTAACTATTTTGATAAATAGAACGCATCTGCACGTTTGTGGGTCTAATACAGCTTTAACGTTTCATGATTTAAAATTTCTTAACAATTTTCAATTCTAACACAAAATCAACCACTTTCTCAATTCTTGCATACGTTTTGAAACTTGCATTGCTTTGTTACGTATTTTAAATGATAAAACAGAAGTTCGAGATTTCAAAATAAAAGATTAAAAGAATATAAACAAATGAATATGCAGGATTGGGAGAAATAAAAGGCACTAATGAAATAATAGATTTGATAAAATAATAGTGCTTAAAAATAGAATGTTTTAAGCATCTTTCAAAAATTGTTTTGATTGGGCTTTAATTTTAAGAAACAGAAAACCAGTTTCTAAAGTTCTGACTGTAGGTTGGAGAAAAATACAACCTCAGTCTCTATTACTTAATCGCGAAGTAAGGCTTAAATTTTATTCTACGTATTTCATTCTTTGCATTTTATTTTACAGAATAATTATTTAGACTTCAATAGACGGAAGTTTAAAGTATCTAAAAAATTTTTATATTAAACAATCTAACATATGGTGACATTTTTCTTATCTAGATAAAAAATCTTTGAAATCTATGAATGATTTATAATTTTGGCAATTTTCATGATCCTCAATACGACGCAGTAATGGATATAAACTTTTAAAATATTAAAAAATTTAGAATAACAAAATATTTTATATTAAAAATTATGTTTTTTTAATGAAGAAATTTGACGCCTATATTATAACAGTAAAAATTAACAATTGTGCATAACTATTCCGAAATCTCAATAGTTTTTAAAATAGAGTACTATTCGCGAATCTCTCTCTATTTTGTTTTTATTTATTTTATTTATTTATTTATTTTTTGACCAGCGGTGGCTAAGCGCTCGTCTCCCAATCAGATGATCCAGGGTTGACTGGTCGATACAAATTCTGCTCCCGGCCACAGTACTGACACAAAATATCGGTCGTAGACGTAGATCATTGATTAGAATCTCCTTACCGTCGGGCTAATCATGGGGAGGATTTCAGTGATTTTACCTCTCCATGTAACTCTAATTCGGATTACTTTCCTCAAAAAGTGCTAGACGAAGGTTTGATCTAAGAGTTCCTTTGGTCTTCTGGGTTGGGTTCAAAATTATAAGGGTACAAATTTAACGATTGAAAGTCGTATACTCGAAATTGAAACGACTGTTCTATGGTTGTATGTATATATATATATATATATATATATATATATAAATTCCTTTAATCCAGGAGTTCCCTTGTCTTCTGGTCTGGGTTGGGTATAAATGTGAAGGCTACGGAGTTATATATTGATAATCGTAAACTCATAATTGGGTCAGCTGTTTAACGCTGATTATAATATAAAATATATTACACTTTCATTTCATTTGAAGAAAGAGTTTGAAAAAATAAAATAAAAAGAGGAGATGTTAGGAAAGGTAATAATGTCTTTATAACTTGTTAAAGCTTTTGAAAAATATCCTGTTAAGCAAAAGAATTATCTATGTTTTTTATTCGAATGAAATAGGAGTGTTATAAATAGCCTAGTGTAAAAAATCATATAGTGTACTGAAATCAATTCATTACTTAAGTATAACGTTGAAATATTTATATGAAGGGTTTGTGTTCTTATCGTGTCCATACATCCTAAATTACATGATTATAATATGATTTCTAATGATTTATTATTGTTATTACATGGAAATGGAATTATATTGATGTATTGGTTTCATTCTTTTCCAAAGTAGACTGCGTACATCATCACTGCATTAGGAAAAAAATAGATAGTAAAATATTTGTTTAAAATAAAGATGAATTTTTATTTGGGTAAACAGTTATATGAAAAATAAACAAAATAAAAATTGCCATTCAGGTGGTTTCAAAAATTACAAAGTTTCCTAATTTTATTAGCTTAACATTTCTGTCTCAAATAACTCACGAATTTTTTCACTCACTTTTTAACCTAACCTAAATAATGAATTTTTAAATAAAAGTTTAAAAACTTTTCCTTAATTTTCAGAATATAACTATGGTTCGCTTTTTTTTATTTTATTAAGCAATAAATGAAAATAATCTGGTGCGATAAAAAAATCATATCTTAAGTTTTATAATTTGTTTTTAATCATTCAAATTCTTCTAAAATACTTCTTAGCGGTCTGTCCAATTCTGTTTTCATTATAAGTTATGCGAGTTTATCATATTGTTAATGGATAGCATTTGTTGTGTCTCTGAGACAAAATTATGATATATTTCACATCTGACATAAGACAACAAATTTTCTTAGTTTGAAAACCATTATTAGTTGGTGCTACATACTTCAAAGAAACTGGTTTCTGTGTTATTCAAAGTATATTCAAACATTAAAAAATATTCTTTTAGCCTGTACCCTTTTTTTAAAAAATTTTCTTTTTTAAATGTTATGGATGAATTACTTCAAGAAGTTTGTGATGTATAAGGAAAACAGCATTAGAAAATATTCTTATAGGCAGTGTAGCATAGAAATTTAAATATAGTTTTATGGATGGTTTAGATGTATTATTCTGTGCTGTTTTGATTTCGTTGTTTCCTATTCTGCGTTATGATAAAAATAAATTTTGCTTTTTTTATGGACTACGATTTCAGAAAAACAATTTTATTTCTTATTCTAACGTGAAAAATTCTTTTAAAATTTTTTATTTTAGTTTGACATTAAAGATTGATAAGCATATTTTAATTTTTATTTCATATTCGGTAAAATCAGTGGTAAGGTTTATTATAATGAGTGCTTCAGCTATTAATTTTACGTTATAAATTTAAAAAAAAATACAATTCCCAAAACAAAAATTCATTCAGAAAAAAATGGAAACTTTGTTTCAAATGTACAATATTAAATCAAATTTTCAATTAATTAATTTCACTAATTGCAAATTGCAATTAATTATAAATTATAATTTATTGTAAATATTAATGATTACAATTAATAGGAAATTAATTATTACCATTAAGTGTAAATGAATATTTACTCGGCGAAAATTGAAAAAGTGATATCAAAGCTTGATAAGCAATTATGAAGAATACTAGATGAAATACATCAAAACTTGTTGCATTATGAGAAATTATGAGGAATGCTAAATTAAATGCATCGAAAAGAGTTGAAAGACGCCCGGTGGCTAAACGGTAGCGCTTCGCGCTGTCGTGCCACTGGTCCCTGGTTCGATCCTCGGGCCGGGCAGGGTTGACTCAGCCTTTCACCCCTTCTGTGGGTCGATAAATGTGTACCAAGCATGCTTGGGAACTGAGCACTGGGGGTTCCGCGTTCGGCTGACCACCTGACCGGAACATCTGCTCCTGCACCCCAGAGCCCAAGGTCAAGAAAACTGAGATGGGCACAGTAGGCCTTGGCCCTCTATGGGCTGTCGCGCCGCTGAGTTTTAGTTTAGTTTAAAAGAGTTGGAAAAAAAAGTTGGTAAAAATATCCCAGAAACGAAAATGATTTTGTTTTTAATTCCACTATTTTTAAGAATGGGGATTAACATTTTACTTCGATGAGACATTTAATTTGAAGTCTCTAATACGCATACTTTTTTTACCTTCTTTTTTAATAATAATTCTAAAAGTATGCATTAAGGTTTGATTTCGGTTAACATCACACTATGGCTAACCAAAGGGGCTCTTTACGGCAGTTTAGAAGTTTTATTTTTTATCCGAATACAATACTGCAGCATGCGCATACACTCACTTTAAGTAAGAGGGCAGATAGTGAAAGCAACCACCCAGTCTCCGCATCTTGTTTCCCAACCGCTTAACCATGAGTGGGTATCTCCAGTTCAGGCCCAAGGCCGTGGTATAGTTTGTCTAAAGTACGAAATCCCCTAGCCATTCGCATGGACCCATGGCGGTGACTATGCTAACGAGGTATAACTATTTCAAGTAGAGGTGTGGGGTCACTGCTTAGGACAGGATTTGGCTCGGGTCGGTCAGAGAAAGAGGATCTTCTTCTTCAGTCTATTGTGTTAGCCCTCGAGTGAAGAGAAGCTACCCTCCCTGAAATTCGCTTTTCTTGTTTCCATAGCAGCAGACGACATTAGAATTTGTATCGGGGGGGGGGGGGAATTTCTACCACAGACAAACTATAGGTAAGATATCTACCCACCAGAAAAACTGCGTCGCACATTATTGAGAAACGTGATTGCGAAACACGCTGTGCTAGTTGCAACCATTTTTTATGAGTTCTTGACATATGAGAAGTCGTAATCGAGTGTACGTTTATATATTTAAATTTTGATAACTCGCAATTCAGTTTTTCTTCTTTTTTTTTGTCTTTTCAGGGGATAATTTACATTCCCTTGTTTTCGATGATGATAGCAGTCAGGATACTTTATCACTGACAGACACAAAACCTAACTCCCCACCTACTCCAACTGAACAATATGAAATATCTAGTAATGGTAAGTTACTTATAACTGAATTATTTTAAAATTTTTACTTATCTTCCCCCCCCCCACCCCCCGTCTTTCCTCATGATGATGACGCAGTAATCCGAGTTCATAAATGATATCCTTTACTTGACTGCTATTGTATATAACGTTTTAAAACTTCTACATTAAAAAAATTAAAAAAAAAAAGACTGAAAATGCCTTTAAAAAAATCTGTAACTTGAGCAATAAACCTAATTTCAAATTTCAAATCTCCACACAAGATTAGGCAAATCAAGCATTTGTAATAATGCAACAAAAAACTTGTTCCCCCGTGTAATTTTCCTAAAAAAAAATTTTAATGTTTAAAATCGATCTAACGTGAATTCGTAACAACCTACGTCAAGTGGTATGAATCATATTAGTAAGATAAACAAATCATCCATTCTTTTAATAAGCCATTAATTGCAGATTTTATTAATGCAAACATGTAATTACTTGCCGTTAAATGCCGTTGGATTGTTTATTAAGCATTTAATGGTATTATAATGTAGTTATCAAACTTTACTATTATAATTTGCGTACTAATGCGCAAAAAAGACTATGAATGTTTTTTAACGAGTTCAAATCAAATCATATATTTTCTTTTTTTAATAATTGAGAGGGAACCCGAATTTTACTTCACCATTTCATCCGGTGTATTATTACGTTCAGTATTATTATTAGATTCGATGGAATATTATTTTCAATATTTTTACCTAAAATAAAATCGTACGGGCTGATGACTCTATTTTTCATTACTTCTAATTACTACTTGATTTTATTAAATATGATATGACATTTTTTGCGAGTCAATTTTTGTCAAAAATAAATAAATAAAATATTCATTTATTAAGTTTTTAACATTCGAAGGTGTGCAGAATTAATATTGTTTTCATAAGACAGTCTAATAAAAAGATAGTTGACAAACATGGAACAAGGAAAGCAATGATGACGATGAAAGTAATGAAGACGATGAAAGTAATGATGTACAGTACGCGAAAAAAAAAACGGAGTAGCCTGAATAACTTTTGCTCTAAAGATCTGTTCTAGGACTCTGAAAAAGTCGTATTTTTGAAATTTGATTTGTCAGGAACCATTCTACTGATTTCGTCCAAATGTTGTATTTTACCGTGTAAATTTACATTCTTTAAAATTAAGTAAGAAGTTATATACCTTTCAATTAAAATTTTTTCGACTATTATAAAATAAAATAATAAATGTCTCCTAAAAGCAATTTTATTGCATAAAATTATCTTTAGAGAATTTTTTTTTTAATTGTGTCTTTTTATTCTATTTTTGATTGAAATGTACAACTTTAAAAAATTATATACAACAAGGTGTCGCATAAATGTTGCGACAAACTATTCGTTTGAATTGTCGAACGCTGAGTCCAGTGCTTTCCTATTATGACTTGTTCAGAAGCACACAAAGAAAAAAAAAACAGTTCCTAACTATGAAGTGCCTTTAGTATGACAACATTACCAGGCATGAGTTCCTATGCAATTTCAAACCTGATTTATGCTAACTCCCTTAGAAGGTCGTCGTAATTTACATGCGACCCCCTGTAGTATATAACGTTTTTAAACTTATACATTTTGACAGAAAATAGACTAAAAATATTTATTAGAAAAATTTTAGCTAATTGCAGATTTGAAATCAGCGATACGAAAGGATCTAAAGATCTATTTAAAAAATCTCATACGACAGAAAAAAAATTGTTCTCTCGTGTCGTTTATTTAAAATTAGCAAGAAAGATTATTATTTTTGAAGAAATATTCTATGAGCTCAAAAGATTTATGAAATTTAAAACAGCAACTTCATGCTACCTATTTTTTGTCCTTAATCTCAATAACTTTCTGAGAGGCAAGGTCTCGTATAATGACAGAAAATGCAATTTTACATAGAAAAATAAAGTTAACTCTTACATACGACAAGAGTATTTTCTTAAAAAATAATAAATTATTTTAAACTTATTTGTATTTATTTACAACTATTATTCAGAAATTATACATTTTATTTTTAAGCACTTTTTGTACATTGTATTATATATTTTAGTGTATTTCTCCACAGTTTTGCCATGAAACTAAATCAGAAATACTAACTTAATATAATATTTATGAAAGTGGGAAAAAAGTATAGTCAAAACTACCAGACTATGGAAAAAATTGAGGGCTCTGGTAAAAATGAAATTTCAGCATTTACCTCTTTCTCTATATGAACACAAAAAGCTTGGTAATTTTTACCGAAACTCTTTTTTAGTGATTTTGATAAAATTCCCAATTAAATATGATTTTATAATATGTCATAAAGTTTGGTAAATGTTTGAAATGTTTGAAATTTTGGTAATTTTATGATGATGCATTAGAACATGGCATTAAAGCCATTTATTCTGTTAAATTTTAGTTTTCAGTTTTGGTTTTGTAACTAAATGTTGGAACTATAATTTTGAAAACCAGAATTTCCCGTAAACCGATACAATGGTTATTGAATGGTTAATAAACCGATACCTTTGGTTATTTGAAACAAATTTCTTACTCTTCTTATAATTTTCATTTTAATTAAGAATTCCATCGAGCAAGGGCAAAACCAATTATATTCTTACATACAAAACTACTTTGTGATGGTATACAAACTGAAGAACAAATCCTAAAACATTATTTCTAAAGTGATAAAATTATTCTATTGGACCGAGGATAATTAGATGATATACTTATTTTCAACTACTTGTAAATTTTTTTATCTAGAAATATTTTAAAAAGTATTTTAACATTTAAAAAAAAAAACGTAAATCAATTATTAAACTGCAATTAAAAAATTAAATTAAAAATTTTTTTTCTTCATATTTCTATTCAAACTATTAAATTTTCAACGGCATCCATAAAATTTGGGAGCATTGTAGTAGAAAACTGCTAATTTGAGTTAAAGTTTCTTCGGAAAAGTGTCCTAGAGAAATATTTAGAGCGTAGATAATTAGCGAAAGAATGTGATGCCGTATTTTTGCTGCTCAGTTTCTATTTTTTCTTTTTCAAATTCTTTTCTCAAATTAATAGTGACAGATTGAATCAATGATGCGTATTAATACGTAGAGATCAGTATTTTTTCTTTACTGTCAGATGGATAATTTTAGGGAAAGAAGTAAAATTTCAAACTTATGATATTTTCAAAAAAGAATATTAATTAGTATACATAAATAAACTTTAAGATTGTAATTATATTCATTTTGAAAGAAAAAAAATAGAGCATAAAATTTTGGGAACTCAAAAAACTCGACTGCAGTTTCTAAATCCACGTAAATGAAAATAAAAAATAAATACAGTAAATCAAGGCAGAAAACTACAATAGAGATTTCAGCTCACTACCAAGAAAAATCTATTATAGGAGACAACTGTCCCCTTATTAGACGAGGTTCTGCTTTTCCCAAAATCTGATATTCTGCATTTCAATTATTTTAATTCTTAAATAACATTTGTTTTGATGAAAGTATAAAGAAATTTTTGAAACTTAAATTTTATGAAGTTTTTGTCAACATTAACGAAAAAATAAAAGAGTGCATTTAAAGATAGATATAGAAAATAATATATGCAATTTGTAATTTGTTTTGAAATTGTGTCCAAAATTCTAAACAACTTCCATTTTTTTAAAAAATTTTTTAAAAAAATGTCCCAAAAATTTAAGGGCAAAATTTTAATTTGCCAAATTAAAGATAATTGCATGAAATGTAACGTAACTATTTTAAATTGTCGAGGTCTCAGTACAAGCTTTTTTCCAATCTAGTTGTAATTTTTTATATTTTTGCGGCAAATTAAGGACAATAACTATATCAGACAGAATTTTGATTCCGATAAAAATATTCTTAAGACTAAAAAAAACTCGTAGCCCGAATAAACTAACATTATAGTTGAGATGCAAGCCAAATTAAAGAAAAAATTAACAAAAAAGTTGTGATTGCCTTATAACGATCACTGGTTACCTATTGGCCAAATGCTTTTTCTTTCCGGATTGACTCCGTTAAACGCCAAAACATTTCAAATCACGGGTTGCAAAAACAGTCTCAATTGAAGTTTGTCGTCGGATTGATTTTCATATCTTGCCTATATACGTGTTTCAAGACTTCACAAAATACTTTTCTTTCTTCAGCATTCATATTTATATTAAAATCACCGTCAAGCCAATAATTTTACATTAATAATAAAAAGAATAACAAAATCTTTTAAATTATTATTATGTAAATACATTAAAAGTGCCTGCTAGATAAAATAAAGAGATAACAGCAGCGGTTGCCATAGCAACGTATACAATGACGACGCATGCGCACTGTTTACTATTACTCTTGAACACAGTTGAAAAGTGTGTGGACGCCATCAAATCCAAACCAAGACCCATTTTGCCAATGGGTAATAAGTTCATTAATCGAATAATAATGGAAACAGTTTTTTCTCCTCAATTCTGAGATTGGAGTTCAATTGTTCTTCAACCCTCCTACTTTCCCAATTCTTCCTGTACGACAACACGTTAAAAATTTATTTTGAACCATTAGTGTTTTTTCTTTCTTTCTTTTTTAAAGATAAATTTTCTTTAGTGATGTTTGAAAGACTACAACCTTGTAAAAATAACAGTTAACTTTCAAAGTCTATTAAAAAAAGACTTATTTAAAAATATGATCTAAGCGATGTAGGCAAATGGACGACATCACGTTACAAATTTATTTTGAACCATGAGTTTATTTTTTTATAAAAAAAGATCAATTTTCTTAAATGAAGTTTGAAAAACGGAATAAAAAATTATGTCCAAGCTAAATTTAAATAGCTATATCCATTTCTTTAAACACGCATTTTGAGATATATCCAAAATAAAGAGCTCACTGATGAGGTGCTTGAGTTATAAATGAAAACCAAAACAGTTCAACAAGTACATTTTTAGTAGGGGAAATGTCACTAAGTTTCTCATGCAATCACCGGTCTATGGCATCCTAATGCATCGATTTCCTCGAAACTTTATGCAGGTAGATAAGGCTTTTGTTGCAAAAGTCTAATAGATCAAACAGGCATACGTCAACAACAACAATAGATCGCCAAAATTTTCCTCTAGATGGCGAGGTCCTCACTATCCATGAAAGCACATTTCTTTGACTAGTAAGTTGTTATAGTATACTTTTAAAATGTGTTAAATACGCCAAGATAAGAAATGAATTTTCGAGAAAATGACACGTGATAAACAAAAAAAGTAATTCCTGATTCGTCGTTTTCAGCTAAAATTACACACGAAACACATATTTCTATCTAACGAACATTTTTCATATCGGGCAATTGAACACTTTAAAATTATCCCTCAGATCGTTCCTTAGGAGCAATTTTGGTAGAAAACACCATACTTACTTGTAGCTTTTATATGTTTCTATGTATTTTATTGATAGTTAAAGTGAATTCCGGAAATCATTAAAATACCTAATCGGAAACAATACAAGGGGCATGTCACTTTTGCGAAAAACGAATTTTATCATCATTTTGTCCCAAGCCAATAATGTATTTATAAACCATACTAAACTTAAATTATTTTCGAAGATGTTATTTTAAGTTTAACCTCTTATATGTTACGTATCTTGCCATTTTTATTTTTAAAAAAATTAACTTTTATGAAAATAACATTGATCTATATGTATATTTATTTCTTTTATCACCTTCGACACATTTAAATTCCAAATATAAAAACTCAAGTCACAAGAGATTGTGAAGAAATTTTCATCGTGTAAAAATGTTCATTTTGATTTCTAACTTTACTAACTAATTATTTATAATAAAACTATACTTTAAATTTGTGAAAAAAAATAATGTTTTTGATAATACAAATAATTCATCAAATTATTCTATTCAATTCATAAAAAATGGCACCGCAATTAGAACGAAATTTCCGGCTTACATCCGGGGATTTAGAAAAGCCAACATATAAGATTACAAAGTATATAAAATTCTCAAAGGATACAAATTATAAAACTAAAAAGGCGGACTTTATTCTTCAGGGACATTATTTTATTCGAAAACTTCTAATCAAAATAAAGTATTCTATTCATTATGAAATCATACAGGTACAGTTACAGTTACAAATCTTCTCTATGAATAGGCTTTCCTATTTTTCCTAATCAATTTTTTTAACAAGCATTTAGTATCAAAAAGATCAGGAATAAAAAAAAAGGATATTTTCTATCAAATTGTATCAAAGCTTTTAATAGCGGGACGGCATGAAAAAATTTGTTTGGCGACGTTAGAGGTATTCCCTGGCGGTTTTCTTTCCTCTCTGTCATTTCAGTCTTTATCAAAATAATGTATTCAAAAGCAAAATCTTGGCGCTCTTTTTTTGTTATGAATTCTAAAATAATTACCTCTGGGATTTCACTTTGCGAATACTCCCTTTTTTATGCCAAAAACTGGCGACATAAAGAAAAGACTGTTTTTGGTATACCCATAGGCAAAATAGTTAAAATCTTATTTTTAAATGAACGTACAAACTTCAAATAATCTCAATTCCACTAGAGATGAAATAGATGAGACAGAAATAATAAATGCATTCTTTATCCGACCGTGTTTTCGTTTTTTTCCCCGCCAAGTTTTTCTTCTGTTCTTTTAGTTGTATTAAGCTTTAATTCAGGTCTCTCTTGATTTAAAGAATATGCTTTTGTAAAGTACCGCAAATAACAAGAAAAACGCCGCAAAACAAAACCAACAATCCTGACTGATAAACTTTCTAAATATCTCTCAAATCCCACGAGTAGTTGGAATTTTTAGATGGTATAAATATATCTTTTTCTTGTTTCCCAGTTCTTATACATTTAGATTTTATAATTTTGTTCTTTTTAGAATACCTTTGGAATTAATGAAAAATTTACTTATTTTTTTTAAATGAAAAACGTAGTTTTTTCATGAATTTTTGCAATTAATTTTCCTTAGCCTTTTATACTGATTTTTCGAGTGTTTCAAAATATAATAAAATTTTGAGGGTGCTTTAAATTATATCAAAAAGAGAGAAATAAATTTGAATTTTAAAAAATATACTTTTTTGTTTGTTCATTGGTAAAAGGATAGGAAAACGGAACGGTTCAACTATTTGAGAAAATTGTCAAAAATAATTTGCTATTTCGCCGATGAGTTTTGAAAAATTTGTTTTTCTTAACGAAAATATTAGCCTTGCACAAAAATATTTTAATTGAAATTTAGAGTTTAAAATAAAAGAATTGCGTGCGAGAAAGGAGTCAAAATGTTTTTCGAGTTTTAAAAATGCTTTAAAAACTAGAACTCTTTGTTACATACACATATTTCAAAGAGAAAAATTAAACTTTATTTCCACCATACTTTGTTTTCTTAAAATTTCATGTTTGAAAAGCTTAAAAATATAGCTTTATTTTCTAGTAAAAAATTGTTAATTCCTTTTATGTTGCATAAAAATTGTCTTTAAGCACGAATAATTGTACACATTTTAATAAGTGTGGCAAAAAAAGCTGCTGTATATTTCTCAGGTTAGTATTTTAATAATTAGCTTGATGTTTTCATTGGAAGAAAATATGGTTCGAGTACTTCATTTGACTTATGAAAAAAAACGTGCAAAAAGGAAGGAAAAAATGTCTTAGTAACTTTCATTGTTAGATAAAAATTTGGCGAAACAAAACATATTTTGTAAACGTTATAGTAGACTTTTGAAACTAAAAATTTGTAAGGAGCAAAAAGAAAACCGAAATATATAAAAAAAAAAAAAAAAACATTTCACTACTTCGGTAAATTTTTAGTATTGGTTGGCAGCAAATGTTATAACTATTTAATTTTCTAGCATCGTAATTTTGAGTCCTACTCGTAAGAAAGTTAATCCTGTTTAAGTACACTGCCTTTCAAAATAAAAAATTAAAAAAAAGTCGCGCTCTGGCACTATTTTTGTTGATTTTTATGTAAAGAAACTAAATCGTTCTCGCAACAACGCGCTTCACCAGAGAGTCTTGGAAGTTAAGACTCAAAAACTTAGTGAACAGCTGAGCAATGTTGGGTTCATAAACTTAGTGAACAGCTGAGCAATGTTGGGTTCAAAAACTTAGTGAACAGCTGAGCAATGTTGGGCTCAAAAACTTAGTGAACAGTTGAGCAATGATGGCCTCAAAACTTAGTGAACAGCGGAGCAATGTTGGCCTCAAACACTTAGTGAACAACTGAGCAATGTTGGGCTCAAAAACTTAGTGAACAGCTGAGCAATGTTAGGCTCAAAAAATTAGTGAACAGCGGAGCAATGTTGGCCTCAAAAACTTTGTGAACAGCGGAGCAATGTTGGCCTCAAAAACTTAGTGAACAGCTGAGCAATGTTGGGTTCATAAACTTGGTGAACAGCTGAGCAATGTTGGGCTCAAAAACTTAGTGAACAGCTGAGCAATGTTGGGCTCACAAACTTAGTGAACAACAGAGAAATGTTGGCAATATTGCGCACAGTCGGCAGAGCTTCTAAAACTGAACTTGACCTTCGATTCTCTTCGTCATCTGTTTTTACTCCTACCATATGTTTGTTGCCTTCCGATTAAATTTGATTTGATTGGAGTGTAATTATTGTACTATAAATTTGGTATGGAGGAAAAAGAATGCATAATTTTGACGTACAGTGCGCAAAAAATAAATAAATAAATAAACGGACCATCCTAAATAACTTTGATCTAATGATCTTTACGTTCTAGGACTCAATCTTAATGGTTTGAGGTGACCTCAAATATGCAAATTAATTAGGGTAGACGATAAAAGACACAAAAACGTACTATCTCTGAATAAACATACCTTTTTTCCGACTGATTTGGAATTCTGATCCCCCAAAATATAGAGGGTAGCCACAATCTGCAAAATATGGCCCCCCATAATTTAGACAGGAGAGTGATCCAAATTTGGATCCCTTGATGTTAATTTTCATTTTTGCGTATTTCGCCATATCTCGAGAACTTTTTGAAGGAATTGAAAAATTGTTGCACAGAATTATAAAATTCGTATATCCAAAGATAATTCCATGCAAAAAATAAATTTTAGTAAATTTTTATTAGTTTTTTTCTTATTTTATTTTATAGATTCTATAAACCAATTATAAAATTATCAACCAATTACCAATCATTAATTTTGCAAACATAAATTCAATTGAATTTTTTCCGTAATTTGTACTGGTAAAAATGGATTTTACGGAAAAAAATACCGACACCATAATTGTTGGTATTCTTTACCGTAATTGAATCTAGAATTTTTTCAGTGCACATCCTACCCTTCTGGATTATTTAAACCATTTTTTTAACTAAACCATTTTTTTTAATTAAACCCCTTTTTTAATGAAAGTACTTTATCAATCGATTATAATTTTACATAAAAGTTTAATTTTTTTTGTTTTTTTTTGCTTCCGATATTAAAAAATATTACCTTAGGTTTTTATAACCGTAACATCACTGAAATCTAGTCACGATTAAAATGAGAAAATTGTAACTTTTTGTAAAAAAAATAATAATAAATAAAAAATAAAAGAAAGTTGAAGTCAATGTACGTATTAGGACAATATACCTTCACAAAGAAAAGTGCGCCAAAAAAATGAACCACCCCCTGAATATCTTTTGATCTAATGATCGGATCTTTACGTTCTAGAACTCAATCATAATGATTTGGGGGTGGGGAGGTGATATCTTGAAAAATGCTAATTAATTAGTGCAGACAATATTTTAAGTTATGAAATCAGGCACAAAAACGCACTCTATCTAAAAAAACGTAAATTTTTTTTCTTTTAACAGATTCGGATTTTTGACCCCAGAATATAAGGGGAAGCTGCAATCTGGAAAATGTGGTAACAGCGATCCACAATTTCGACCTTATAATGTTAATTTCACTTCTTGTGTATTTCGCCAAATCTCGAGAACCAATGGAATTTTAAAATCACTGCTTCTTTAAAATTTGATTTCTCAGGTACTATTCCACAGATTTCACTCAAATTTTGCATTTTACTAAATATGAAATTACATTCTTTAAAATCTTAAAATTATATACCTTACAATTTCAAACAATTCTTTCAACTATTACAATTCTTTCAACTATTATTAAATAAAATAACTAAAAGTAAGAAATATTTACTGAAGTATTATCTTTGAATAAACGAATTTTATAATTGTGAGCGAATTGTTTTTAGTTAGCTTAAAATGTTTTCGAGATATGGCAAAATGCTCAAAAAAATAAAATTAACATTAAGGAGTCCACACTTTGGACCCCTCTCCTGACCAAATTATGGGGACCATATTTCCCACATTTCTGTTTCCCGCAAAAAATGAAATAAATGTATGTTTATTCAGAGGAAGTCCGTTTTCGGGTCTGATTTTGTAACTTAAAATATCGTCTTTTCTAATTAATTAGCATATTTTAAGCCCCCTCCCCCCCCGGAATTATTAATATTGAGTCCTAGAACATTAAAATCTGATCATTGGAATCGACAGTTATTTTGGGTGGTCTTTTTTTTTTTAATTCTGCTCACTGTACAGAGCCTTTTTCTTTCTAAAAAATTAATTTTTTTTTAATATAGTCGGTGCATTTTCGACAATTACTCGTTACTTTCGACAATTGTGGTATCTGCGGTTCGTGAGTATGGTCTTATTGAATAATCACAAAGATTAAACTCAATAACATTTATTAAAAATTAGGAAAAAACAGAACATAAACAAATGAGCTTAAGCCGGACAACCTCGCTCGTTGCCGGTTGGAATATTAATTACTCCCTTTAGGAAGGAGGTAACTACCAAAAGCCATGCGATGGCAGCGCCATCTCTGAATTAAAACAAATAATAGTCAAAATGATAAATTCTGGTATCACACCCTTACCCCAAGTTATGGGTTTGGGTTTTTAAATAAAATTCAAATGCAAAACTGACACTGAAAATTAGAATTTAGCATAATAAAACAGAAATCAGCACAATATTAAAAATATAAACACATGAAACACTTAATCACATAAAACACTACAAACTATCCTAAACATATTTGCTAGAATTACTCAACAAATGCTTCAAAATTTAATTACTTGATCTAAACTTATTTATTCTGAAATTAAGTTAAGAAATACCAAAGAATTAAAATTCAAAATTATTTTTCACCAAAATTATTCGCAAAAAAATGGGAATGTTCATACTAAGAAAATAACATAATACACAATTCAATGAAGGTTTCAAATATTCAAAAATATTTTTATCAAACAATCCTCATCTCAAATAATCAAACTAACATAATATAAACATCACTAACAAATTTCCATGAAACAATTAGCTTGATAATAAACAAAAGGAATGTATCATCAATTATTATACACTTAATCTCAAAATATCTAATTCAATCTAAACTTGATTAGCTGAAATTACATAACAACAAACATTAAACTATTAGAATTTATAACTTGCTTATAAGATCAAAATTTATAAAATCAAAATTAGTTGTATAAATTTTTTTTTTTTTAAATTATCCAAAAGTAAACAGTCGATATTTAAGTTACAGTACTTGGAAACAGTCGAGATAATGCATCCGCATGCGGCATTTTGGAACCAGGGCAATATTTCAAAGTTATATTATACTTTTGAAGAGCGAACACCCATCGCTGTAACCGAGATGACTGAGGAGCACACTTCGTTAAATACGGTAAAGGATTGTGGTCGGTGTAAAATTCTATTTCAGAGCCAAATATCAATGACTCAAATTTCTTTAGTGACCACACAATAGCGTAAGCTTCTCGTTCTATAGTTGACCAGGCTTGTTGTGTTTTGGTCAATTTATGACTAGCGTAAGACACTGGGAAAGTTTTATCCTTTATTCGCTGAGAAAAACAGACTCCTATTCCAATCTGTGACGAATCTGAGTAAATGATGTAAGGATTACCGGGCACTGGCGTATAAAGTGATGGGGCTTCTGCAAGGGATTGTTTGAGACGAGAGAACACTGAGTCATGCACCTCACCCCAGGGAATTTCTTCTGGCACTCGTTTTTTTGTCAATTCTGTTAGAGGATACACTAATTCAGCATATTTCGGAATATATTCTCGATAAAAACCACATTATCCAAGCACACTTCTCAATTCTTTCTTAGTCTTGGAAGTTGTTTAATGACCCGAACCTTTTCGGGATCGGGTTGGTGTTCACCCGACCCGATGATATGTCCTAAAAACTTGAATTAGCGGAAGAACATTTCCTCAGGTTAACAGTGAAATTGAGTTCTTCTAATCTTTTCAGAATCAACTCCAAATGTACTAGATGTTCTTCAAAACTATTAGAAAATATACCAATATCGTCTATATATGCTCGTGCAAACCTTTTAAATGGTGCCAGAGCCTTGTTCATGAATCTCTGAAATGTTGCCGCAGCATTCCGGAGTCCAAACGGCATAACTCGAAATCTGTATTGAGAATTGTGAGTTTTAAAGGAAGTTAAATCATAACTCGCTTCCTCCATAGGAATAGCATAGTAACCTTTTAGTAGATCCAGGTTTGAGATTACATTAGCTTTCCCTATAGTATGGATTAACTCAGTAGTATCTTCCATTGGAAAATCGTCAGTTATAGTCACAGCATTCAACGCTCGATAATCGATGCACATCCGCATCCCTCCATCCTTTTTACTAACGCACACCACTGGATAAGCAATTTCCGCTGAACTCTCTTCTATTAAACCAGCATCTAAAAGTTCTTCGATTTGCTCGTCTACTTTTCCTTTCAAAGCATCCGGAATACGGTAGATATAAGGCCTCTTAATCTCACTGTTAGGTATGAGTCGAATCTTATGCTCTTCAACATTTGCTTTCTTTAATTTTCCTGTCATAAGTTCTTGATGTTTACTTAGCAAAGACATTAATTTTCTTTTCTGGTCAGCACTCAAATGTTCTAATTCCAATTGTGAATCAAGCATAATTTTTCCAATGTTCGTTTCAGGTACTGTAATAATTTCACCAAATTCGTCCTCATTTTCAAAAATTACACCGATCGCATTAGTTCGAGCTTGATATCGTCTCACCTTGCTTACATGAACATGTTTAACTCGACCGTCTGGTAGCTTAACCATATAGGAATGTGGAGGACAGTGTCTGATGACTTCTCCAGGTCCAGTCCATCGAGCATATAATTTATTGCTGCTATCTGTAATAAGCAAGTATACTAGATCTCCAGGCTTGAAACTTTTGCAGGCTGTTCTCCGGTTAAAGTAATCTGAATAGGCTTGTTGTTTTTCTTCTGCTACCAACTTTGCTTGTTCTGCTGCTTGTTCAAGGTTAATTTTTAATTCTTGCAGATAATCAACTTTAGATTTACTCATATTTAAAGGGATAGGAATGTCTCCGCACCAGCTAGATTTCAATACACTGAGTGGTCCTCTCGCTTCCCTACCATACATAAGTTTGAAGGGTGATACACCAGTAGTGCAGTTGGGAACTTCTCTGTAAGCGAATAATATAAAAGGTAAACATTTATCCCAATCATGTGGATTTGTACGAATTACATGATGAAGAGCATTCTTTAGTACTTTATTATATCGTTCTACTAGGCCATTGCTCGCAGCATATCCAGGAACTGACAATCTGGGTGACGATCCGAGACGATGTATGAATTCTTATGTCATTCTTGATACGAAATTGGTGCCCTGGTCACTTGCGATCATTCGGGGTATTCCGGTCCTCATAAAAATTTCCAAAAGAGCGTCGCAAGTACTTTTAGCATTTAACGATTGTAAAGGGATGGCTTCGGGCCAACGGCTGTGTTGATCAACTAAACATAAAACGTATTTATGTTTTCTGGCAGAAGGTGGATATAAAGGTCCGATTATGTCAACATTTACAACTTCAAATGGTAGGTTACGTCTTACAACAGGAGTTATCGGAATTTTGTCAGTACTCCTTGCATGTTCTACAATATTCTTCAACATCTTTAGCAAGTCCGGGCCAATAAAAAGAATATCGAACTCTTTCTTTTGTTTTCTTCATTCCCAGGTGACAAGCAAAAATAGAATCGTGAGCAAGTTCAAGGACCTTTTTTCGTTTTGATTTCGGAAGTACCAACTGAGTAGTAGGCTGTCCTGAAATATTTTCTTTATGGTGTAGTATTCCATCAATAAATAAATAACCGTTCTTATTAATTTTCCCATGGCGCCATTCATCTGCTAGGGACATACATTTTTGCTGTTCTTTTTTAAATTGTATTGCTTCACTCTCGTTGTTCAACTGCACCTCTGAGTCACTAGCTCCGCCTTTAATTATGACGTCTTCACTAATTTGACCACACAGTATATGATCTTCGAAATGTAGGTGTTTCTTTTTTTCGTTCGCATCTTCTTGTTTAGCCTTGGTTGTCATGGTAACAACTTCTTTATTTCCAATTAAATTCAAAATATTCGGGGGGAGTATACAATTTTCTTGAATTCTATCTGTTACTGCAGCGAGAATTTCGACTGGCTCCGATAACATAGTATTTTCTTTTTTCAAGGCTATTTGGAAACTCATGAGATCGGCGTCGATCCTTTCTCCAAATGCACTGCTAAGAATAATTCTACCCTTTTCTGTTTTTGATTTTGAAACTAAATTCTCATGTATCACTGGAATTTGACACCCACTGTCTATGAGAGCCTTAGATGATTTGTTGTCAATTAGAACATCAATGAAATGTAGAGGATTAATTTCAAGGTTGGAATTTCCATTAAATAATTCAGAACGAATCTTGGCTGTCAGAACTTCGTTTTTCTTCGAATTATCCGCCGCTCTACTAAATCGTTTTGTGCATTCTCTTGCGAAATGGGATTCGCAACAAATATAACAATCTTTTGTAATTCTTCTTGTTGTATTTTCTTCTTTTTTAAAGCTTCTAAATTTCTGTTGTCTAGCATATGGGGGGATATATTTCGATTCGGTTTGAATTCTCTGTTCTCGTTCGAAACTTGGTTGTTTGAAATTTTCTTTTTGGAAATCTCTCGGTTTTGTTTTCATATTCGTTCTAACATTTTCGTAATCATCTAATTTACTGGAAATATCATTCGGAATATTAAAATTACTCCACACATCTATAAAATGTTCTTTCATTTCCAAAGGGACTTTTCTTTTAATTTGTTCAGTAATCATTAAATCACATAGTTGTTCGAATGTTGTTATTTCTAATCCTCTTATCCATTCGTTGAAATAATTACTTAGTTCGTATACGAAATCAAGCCAACTCGTCTCTGGCTTTTTCTGATGTTTTGTGAAAAACTGTCTGAATTTCTCGGGGGTCATTTTGAATCTTTTTAACAAGAGTTCTTTCACTTTACTGTAATCATCTGTTGTTTCTTCTTCTTCTCTAGCGATAATTTGGACGACATCGTATGGCAGTAATCCTATTAAATGCGATACCCACAGTTCTTTTTTTATTCCTACTCGTTTTGCTTGTCTCTCGAACAATACCAGGTATAAGCTGATGTCATTCATTTTCGGGTCGAACTTTTGTAGAATATTATGAAGTTCCAGTTTCGGTTTTATCGGATCATTTTCGCTCCTTCCGTTTTCACTACTTCGTGATTCATTTTGTAGACGTAATTTCTCTAATTCAAAATTTATTTCTTGAGTTCGTTTTCTTTCTTCGGCTTCTATTTCAGCTTCTTCTTTTCGTCTATTTTCTTCTAATTCATCCTTACGTTTCTGTTCTTGAATTTCTAAATTACGTTTTCTTTCTTCTATAAGGGAACTCAACAATTCTTTCACAAAATCTTCCTCGTAGTTTTCGTTTTCTACAATGCATTTCTTAAGTTCGAATAATTTCAAATTTCCAGCGTTCGCAACGCCCATTTCGGTAGCAATAGTCAGCAAATCTTCTTTCTTGCCTCTCGCAAGGAAAGTCATCTTTTAGTTAGCAATATAAACAGTTCGAAATTAAATTTAATTATTCAAATAGATCCATGAAAAATCCTGTACGGGTGCGCCAGTGTGGTATCTGCGGTTCGTGAGTATGGACTTATTGAATAATCACAAAGATTAAACTTAATAACATTTATCAAAAATTAGGAAAAACAGAACATAAACTAATGAGCTTAAGCCGGACAACCTCGCTCATTGCCGGTTGGAATATTAATTACTCCCTTTAGGAAGGAGGTAACTACCAAAAGCCATGCGATGGCAGCGCCATCTCTGAATTAAAACAAATAATAGTCAAAATGATAAATTCTGGTATCACAACAATATACTCACAAAGTAATTTGTTAAATAAATAAAAATAAAAAATTAAATATCTATAAAAAAAAGAGAATAACTCAATAACTTCCCAGAATCATATTTTATTCAGATGCTTTATAAATAGTGTTATTCATCTTCCCAAATTTCAAGTTGAATAGTTTGTCCCCAGTAGACATTCAAAACTATCTATCCCTATTATTTACCCTATTATATTTATTTAGAGATCGACCCTTAACTTTATTTAATTAATAATTTTATATCTACTGTTCTTAATGAAAAACATTATTATTACGTATTTTATTGTATAGGTAAACTATTCCCTAGGACTTACAATTTAAGCATTCTAAGCGTTTCCTATTTTAAATTTGTATGATGATACATGTAAATACGAAACCTTCAAAAAGCCTACTCAAGAATAATTAATAATGATATATTTCGTCGAAAAATAAAAAGCGAAGAAAGGATATTTCTTTTGATTGAAATATTTGACAAAGCACGAATTTTATCCCAAAGGAGTAAGAAGTTTTGAAATTATTATATTAATATTCCTCTTGACGTAAAGTATGAAGATCAGACGACAACGCCATATCAGATCCCATTTCTCTTTTGGATATATTTTGTTCTGGAATCTAATCAAAACTTTATACCTTTTTAATTCCATTAACAGCGAAAAGCAAACAGATTCAATTATCAATTGCGAACTCCAAAAGCAAACGGAATTACAAAACTGAACGCGCGGCAGTATGCATATTTAATTTTCTGCACCATCCCTTGCTCGAAAAGAATGTTCTAAAAGAGCGACAGGGAAAAATACAAAACTCCCCAGAGATTTTTTCGCCTGTCTTAACGCATGCAAAAGTCCTTTTTCGGCATTTTTGGAAGAGAGTACCAGGAAGGTCCCATTGGGGGTCCTTGTGAATAATTTATTTCTTCACCGTTTTAATTTCTTGACGAGTCTGCTATTTCCCGGTTCTTATTCCTTAGGGAATTTCATAGCGAGTCTGTTTAATTTTCCCTCTCGAATTCCCTAGGTGGTTGCTCACCTTGCGATTCGCTGTCCAAAGTAATGCCAGGTATATAAAGGAAAGCAGAAAAGAAAGTATTATCGCAACTTTTTCCCCATTTCGTTTCCCCTTTTTTTTATGCAAGTGCGCCGCTTTTTGCTTGGCAATTTCACTGAAAATAAAATAATAATGACATTTAGGTTTTTGCTTACCTTTTTTTTTTCTTTTGAAAGAGAAATGAGCCGCAGAGATGTGAAAGTACTTTTTTAATATTTACTTTTATGTTTTTTCCACAAAGGACAAAATCTACCTAATTAGAACACCAATATGTTTTTTTTTTATCCTTTACTTTTCAATATTTTATGCCATTTTCTTGCTTCTCTGCGCGACTGTTACAGTTTAAATTTTAAATGTATTCATTTTTACATTTAGCTAAGCACTTTACGAAGTAAAATATATAAATATTATATATTGTTTTGAATTAATATTTTATGCCTTTCAAAAAGGTTACCCGCATCGCTTTTATTGCACTGTTATAACAAAAGCTGAATTAATATTTTAAAACGGTTACCGTAAGCTCTAGAGTTTTGTTTTGTACATAAAAGACAACGTACGAATATTTAAACTATTTTTAACTTCTTTTTTTAAATCGTAGATTAAAATTGGAAATTTTTCTTGCATAAAAAAATAAACGGTCTTAATTACCTCAAGCAATACCAAATAACCTTAAAAAAATATGAAGGTAATAATTTTTCTTTTGTTCGTTAGTTTTTTTTTAAATTTTAAGAATTTTTTATTTTACAAAAACAATTGTTTTCGAAAATTTAAGAAATAAATTTTTTTGTGATAAACCTTATTTTTAAATTGTTTCTCCGAAGTTAATGAACATCCTATTAACCTAGCAAATAATTCATATTTAACTATTGGGTTGTTCGGAAAGTATTTTCATGAATATTGGCCTCATTGGGCCAATATTCATGAATCATGGCTCAGTAAAGGTTCAAATGGTCTTTATTTTTCCGATATTGGCCCTATATACTATCGTTTCCGTTTTGAACTTTAAAAATATCCGCTTTTTCATTTAAAATAGTTTCTTTATTTAAAAGTTCTGGTATTAAAAAATAAACAATACTTAATTACTATTTTAAATAAATATTTCTACACTTAATTTAACGCTTTCAAAAAGGATAAAAAAAAACATATGACATCAATGAGCACTTTTGTTCCTTTTGCACCAAGAATTTTAATTGCTCGCTAAAGATCCGAACGTTCGACAGTGAAACACACTTCGAAACGAACAGCTAATGGATTGCTCAGATGACGAGGAAACTTTGACCTGACCTCTTTGGAAATGAAATCTTTACTAAAAGCAATTTCAAAATGCTACATTGTTGATGATGCTCGATAGCAGAATAAACTTCAAAAATACTCTAATGAATTATTCTGAATTCGTTGAAATTTTAAATTTAAGAAAGAAAAGCTTAAAACAAGTAATTTTAAAATGCTCCAAAGATACTGCATTCGACAAGGAATCTTATTTTAAGGTACACAATCAATGGATCCCTCTGGATTTGTCGAAATATTAAGTTCTTTGTAAATTGTGAATGAATAATTAAAAAAAAAAAAAAAGCCAATGTTTGTCAGTTTAGCGTTTCGGAAGATATGTAAGTAATAGATTAATCTTTATTTGTTGAAGTTTTAACCTCTTTTAAAACAAAACTTTTTAATAGAGGAATTTTAAAAGATGCTAATGCTCGACAGTGGAATATATTTTAAGATTAGAAATTAATGGATTACTGTAGATTTATTGCAATTTTAATCTATTTTTATGCCAAAAGCTTAAAATAAGCAATTTTTAACAAACTTCAATTTTGTTGATATTGGCTTAACATCAAGATAAACAACTGATAGATAATTTTAATAACTCATTGAAATTTTAACTATTTTGTAAATGACAATCGTAGAAAAAGAATGCCTCGAAAGTAATATTAAAAAGTACAACTTGCTTTTTTGACGAATAATCAATAGATTACACTGCAGTCGTTGAAAGTTTAATTACTTAGTAAATGAAAATCTGAGAAAAAGAATGCCACCAAAGCAATGCTTAATGTTTCAGCGTGATTTAAGGGGAATAATTAATGGTTTAACGGAAATAATTAATGGTTACGGGGAATAATTAATGATTAGTTAACGTTGCAGTCGTTGAAATGTTTTTAACTTCTTTGTAAATGAAAAACTTTCAAGCTTACAGAAATGTAAAAATACAACATAGCCTGTGCACTGCAAAAAATTCCGGATCTAATTATGGTAAAAATGCATTTTACGGTAAAGTTAATTTAATGGATGGTGAATCCAGGGGGTCGGTACTTTTTACCGGAATTTGATCCGGAATTTTTTGCAGTGTGGTTTATAAAAGTGGACTTAATACTTTGTAAATAAACAAGCAATTTAAAAAAAAAATGATACGAAGCTCTTATGATTGATGTAATATGTTTTTTTTATTAAATATTTTTTAATTGAACGATTAATGAATTACTCAGAAGTCGATGAAACTTTAACCTCTTTGTAAATATATATAAAAAAAAAGCTTACATTAAACAATTTCAGAAAAGTTACATTTAGAGCAATTTTTTCTACAACCATTGTTTATTAGCAGCAGATGTTATTTATACAGTCAATAACAATACACAATAATTGTTCTCGATAATTTTCTTTCACGTAATTGCAAAAAAATAATCGAAATTCAGTTTATATCAACCATAAAAGCTCGCCACGAAATAAGTAAAAACAACTTCATTGTTATTTTAATAGTTTCATTAATTACTATCTCACCAATTGGAACTCTTTCAAATTCCTGAACGTAAGTTGGCGACGCAATCGCCAAAAGCGTTTAAAAAGGCGATTGAAATGCTATCAAAAGAAAAGATCAAGTGCTCAAATAAACACCAATCTTAAATAACTAATACTTTCAGATATAGAATCGAAAAATATTCACAAGAAAAAAAATTTACTCGCTGTTAGCCACAACCAGAAAATCGTGAGCTTTTTTTTTACTTCCCTTATTTCGGAATCTCAATTGTTATTGTAAAAAGGTTCTAATAACGATCTGAAAATCGTGAGTTAATATCAATGAGAAGTACTTAAGCAGACTTGGAAAAAAAAGTATTCTAATAAAATCACACTTCTGCCTTCCTGTATTTTACTTCGAAGTAAAGCGGTGTATGTATTGAATAATTATGCATTCTACATTTTGCATCTAAATGAGCGAATTAAACTTGTTTGCTTTTATAATTTCCTCAGTCATGAAGATTAAATGCATTTTTTTATAATTTTATGTATTATGTTATTTTTTTCCGAGGACATTTTCTTAGGTCTAATGATTTTAAAATAATTTCAATCTGTTTTTTCGAAAGTTGATTAGCGTTATTTATTTATTTTATTTATTTATTTATTTTTTTTGATTTCGCGAGACCTTATTAATTTATCTAATTTTAAAGTCGCTATTAGTTATATTTAAAGAGAAAAGTTTTTTATCGTTACCCCCTCCTCCATATCCCCCTCTTATATGTTATATTGTGAATGAACTGCATAAAAATATTAAGGAATGTTCTTGTTACAGCATTATGCTGGGAGTTATTGTGTTTTTATTTATTCATTTATTTATTAAAAACAGAAAACTAGTTTTTGATTTCCTTCATCATAATAAATTTATTGTATTAATAAATCTCTGAAGAATATAATCCTAAACTTTGAAGCAGAAATACTCAATATTTGTACAGGTTTGGGAGATTCATTATTATAGATTGATATGCTCATATATTTTGTGTTTACGTAAACTGTCTAAATTGCATCAAAATTTATTTTTCAAATTAATGTTACTGAATTAATGTTACTTGATTGCTTAACAAGTTTTGCTGATTTCATTAATTTTCACTTTTACGGAAAATGTTTGTTAGAATCTGAACTGTATTTGGGGAAAAAAGTTGTAAAATTTAAGTTTTGATTTCAGTTTTAATATAACTTTTCAAATAAAGAAAGATGGAAAAATATCGATAACTCAAAATATTGTAAAAGAGTTGTTGCAATTACTCTTTTATATCTTAAGATTTATATTGCAATTATTATTATTAATGTTTTGTTGTCTGTATCAGAAAAAACTATTTAATTTGATTAAAGTTTTGCTTTTATTTGAATATTTTGTATTTATAAATTGCCTTAGCTAAAATTAAGTTCTTGAAACATCATAATAATTTTTTTTTTTTTTTTTTGATGAACTAAAAAAACTAACTGGTGTAATTTCTTCAAATGTTGGCATTCATTCAATAATGCAATTGAAATAGATTAAAGCTGTACTAAAAACATAATAACATTAAGATACCTAAATTGCATAATTTTTCTATATTGTTTTCCACTAAAATAATTGCATTTTTTAATGATGCAAGCAGTTACAAACTAAGCTGAAATATTGATAACATATTTTACAAAAGTACTGTATACTATACTAAAAATCCCTTTTTAAACAAAAGAAAAATAAGTAATTTTTAAAACGAATACATATTTTCAATTGTACGGATATTACTTTAATTAAACCAATTATGCTATAATTAAACCGATTATATATGTCAAAAGTTGTAAGAACATCCAATAAATTTTAATTCTTAGACCCTGAAAAAGGCAAATCAATTAAAAAAGAGGTTCGTTAAGTATATATTCGTTCGTTAAGTACTTACACTAATGAATTCTTCTTAATTCAAGATAATGATATAGAGACAGCAATTTCTTTTGCGTTAATGATTATAGAATGTTTGAGAAACACCAATTATTTCATTTAGTTTGTTTATATTCAATTTTAAATCCAATTATTGTCTAAAACTTCTCTCTAATATAATAAACATTTTCAATTCAAGCATAAGGATTTTATGACTTTGCTCATATATCTGTGAAATAAATATTTAAAATTAAAATTAACGGAAATAAAAAGATATATATAATTAATCTGTAAATAACGAACTTTTTTTTGCTCTTGAATATAAAAAAAAATTTAAAAAAAAAATAATTTTATTGTATTCATTTAAAGTTTCTTTTGAATCACACTTTTATTTTCTGGATTAATGTTTCAATTCTCTATAAATAATTCTTCAACTAAAATGCTGAAAATAAACGTAAATTTAAAATAATAATTTTACCGTATGTATATTTCTCTTACGTGACTCCATAAACTCGGCTTATTCAACTATCCTCAACACTATAGTTATTATTCCTCTTGTTAAGTTATCTTAATAATTTAAGTAGTGGTAAAAAATTAATTATACGTAAAGTAATTATTTACATTCATTTTTATTTTGTCTTCAGTAATAGTTTAAGTAACGTTAAGTAGTAAGTTATCCAATTAGCATTTATTTAGAATAATTTTGTATTTTTATAGAAATAAAAGCTTAGTTATGAAGTAAATATTAATGGCTATAGAAACAGTCCTATTGTGCTGCATACTGGCATACCAATTCTTTGTCAAGGAGTTTGCCTATTTACAGTACTTGCACGAGGGCAAAGCCACAGGAAACAGCTAGCCGATTTAAAAACTTGGTTAATATACTTTTTCAAACTAATAAAGGGTGTTAGGATTAGAGGAGGAATTTACGAATTAGAATATTCAAATACAGTTGTGTTGTACATTCGGATTGATAACCAATGAAGTTTATAAGTTGTACAAGATAATTTTGAAAGGTGATTAAGACAAAAATTCCTTTTAGAATCCAAACTTTCTCGCGCTTTCAAAATTGTAATTTATGTTTCACAAAGCTGAATTATATTGTTTGATAAATTTAAATTTTCTTTTATTTTACTCATTTATTTTTCTAGTCAGTATTAACGTTCAATCTAAATATTTCTTATAAAAAAATATTAAAAATAAATGAAAATTCAAAATTGACGCTTACGTAGGAAACTGCTGTTGCAACTGAACAATTCATGTTGCGTAAAAAGTATTTTTTTCTTGCTTGATTCATTAAGAGTTTCTTTTAAACACATGTTTAATATCCCTGATCAATATAAAATACTCCTTAAGTCACTTTTCTCTGAAATTCAACTGTTAAAAGTTAGGAGGGGATTGTGCAGAGGGGTAAATAAGCGTCATTCATAACTGCAACCGTCACTGGCCAATCGAGACAGATGAATGATGGGTAATGGAAAAGCACGTTCGCAAAAATTGTGTAGAGCGAGACAATTAGAACTCGATCTTTCAAAAAAATCTTTACTCTATTGGGTGAATTGAGCGTGCTCTTCAAATTGAATTTGGGGACTGTGCACAAATATTCATTTTCACAGTGTCGTATTCCCCCCCCCCCCCCCCGTAAATTTATTATTACAAAGTGCGAGCATGTGGGAGTTAAGTATAATAAATTGAATTTTTTAACAATTATAAATTATATTATGTAAGGTGTTACGCATGTTTTGTTTAAAAAAAAGTTTTTTTTATGAAAATTCTTTCTTTAAGTCATTTAAAAAATTTACAAAATAAGAATGGAAAAGAACTAGTAACTGACTAGTAACTAAAATTAGACTGCACAAATAAGCATTTTCACAATGATGTATTTCCCGACTAAAAAATAATTATTACATAGCAGGGCCAGCGCTATAGATTTCAAATTATTAGGCAGTAAATTAGCCAAATGTCAAAAATATTCGCCAATTTTCGAAAGTGTTCGCCAAATGAAAATCTTAACAATTTTTTATGATTAATTTTTTTCCCATCGAAAACTATTTTACGGTAGTTTGTGTATAAAATAGAGATTGAAGGATAAATTATTCATTGAAGATTTGTTAGACATGCAAAAGTATGCTTTACAGCTAAATAGGCCATTTTTTTCCAATTACAAAAGATTTTTAAACAATGTATTGCAATGCTGTTGAAAGTTAATATGATATGAAAACTAATATAAAAAATAAAATATATGAGAAACATTACCTTTACTTTAAAAATAGAAATAATTAACTTTAAAAAAATTTAATAATAATAATAATATTAATGTGAAGTTTAGTTTTTAATTATATTTTAATTAATAGTTTATTAATATTGAATAAATATTGAAGGCCATACGAATTTCTTACTCTTAGTGGTTTTGGTTTGGCTGCTAAGTAAACTTTTTTCATCAATGCATTGTAAAACTGAACTAGTTTTTAAGAAATATTTAAAATTTTAAAGTTGAATATCTTTTACGCAAAAATGGTCATTTATTTAATTATGATGTTTATTTTGACTACATATATATATATATATATATATATATATATATATATATATATATATATATATATATATATATATATTTGTATAACGCATAAACTCTAGAATTTTCTTTCTTGTGGTTATCATATTTTGTTAACATTTAAGCTTTTTATTTTCTTGTAAATTTAATTATAGAAAAATATTTTTTTCGAGGAATACAAAATATTCTTATAAGTACAAATAAATTTAACATTTACTAAACAATAATCACAAAACCTTAAATAATTGATAAAACACTTACAGAATTTGAAAATGTTTGAAATGAAATAAAATTTATTGTAATGAAATGGAGAGTTTGTTTTTGTGTCTGTCTCTTAACTCCAGAACTGTTTCTTCAAGATTTCCAAAATTTAGATAGCGAGTACAAGGGGAATTTTTAATTCCAAATCCTAAAAGTCTTTCAAAAGTTTTAATTAGTTCGTCCATATTAAAATAAAGGTACGAATGTTAATTTTGAATTAAAGTACCTAGGTACGTAATGTAAATACTACGGCAATAGACTTTCTATGCCCTTGAAAGGATGAGTATCGAACAAAATTTATTGTGGTAAATTTAACTATTATGAGTTGGCCTTGAGCTATAGTATCGAGCCAAATGACACTGAATCTAGTTATTCTTTATTTTGATTGGTTGACTTCTAAAAAGCACGTTTTACTTGATCTAATAATATGAGCTGTGTGGCTCATTGGATAGAGAACTCGCCTTCCAATGAGAAGATCCAGGTTCGAACCCCTGTGGTGGCTGGTTGTTACGAATTCTGCTTCCAGCTCGTACCAACTGCAATGCTGACTTAAAATATCCTTAGTGGTAGAGTTAGAACCCCCTAACCATTGGGACGTTTTCATGGTTTTCCTCTCCATGCGACGCAAATGCGAGTTAGCTCCATTGAAAGGCTAGTTTGTCCCAATGCCTGATCCAGACGTCCCTTTGTCTTCGGATTTGGGCTTAAAACTACAAGGTTATGGAGTTGAACATTGACAGTTGTAAATTCAGAATAGGTTCACCTGTTCTACGCCGGTTATAAAATAAAATATAAGATAAAATCTCATAACGTTAAGTTACCAAGACTGAAAACAAAAAATAAAAACAAAATTGGAATTGGGTCGGTAAACGACTTTCAGCTTTGTGCAGAAAATTGCACAATTAATACCGTTTTGTAGATTATCGTGTCTGATAAAATAATAATAAATAGATATTTGTTTAAATATTTTTAATAGATATTTTTTGTAATAGTAATTATTTATTTTTATGCAACAAGATCACCTAATTTTGATTTTGTTTCATATACGGTCCCTTAATGCAAACCCTTTCTTTTTCAATAGGGGGTGGTGGGATGCTCATAAATACGGAAGCTCAAGATGCGAGGCGTTCTTCTATTTAACTTCAACTGCCCTGCCATCAGTATCACGAAGTTAGTCACGCTTTAAACGTGGTGGGTCAGTTGGGTCAATCAATGCATAAGAGCGATTGCGAAAATCGAGCAACTGCTAAAAGATGGCAAAGCTTTTGTCTTTAATATTTATTTATTTTTTTCAAATCGATGTTTTGACGATTTCAAAGCATTTTCTGTGTTTTATTTGACTTGTTATTATTTTTATAATTTGTTGTATGATAATTGCACTATACATTTGGAGAAAATTACAATCTCATTAACTTCAAGATCGCTAAAACTAAACAAAATAAAAGCATTAAATGTATCAATTCTTGCTTAACTGCTACATTTTAATAGTTACGGGTTATTGTGTAATTCAATAGCTCAATGAAAGAATGCGTTGCGCGAAGCAATATATTAAGAAGTTCACTAACACCTAATTTTTCCAATATAGAACACCATTTAATAATTTTTTTCTCTATTATATATAAAAGTGGAAGCAATTGTAGGAGTAAATGAAGAAACACGTTACGCAAAACAATATTTTATGAAGTTCACCACCATATCATTATTCTAATTAAGTATATCATTTACTGTTGTATTGTACTTTCAAAACCCTAAAGCTGTTAAATTTTTCTGTAGCATACTGTTAGATATTGTTTGTATAATTATAGTTTAAGTAGACAATATGCAATTATAATATAATATCAACAAAAAACAATCAAAATAAAAAATAATATTTTTAAAAACCACGTTTTTGTAGTGGAGAATAATAATTAAAAAATAAAAATTTGAAAAACGAAAAACGTGGGGCGCATGAAATACATAACAGTAATGTTACATTAGTGTGCGGATGTGTATGCGGAATATGTGTGTGTATATGCATGTGTATGTGGATGTATATGTGGATGTGGCTGTGCACGTGTATGAGTAAGAAAATGTGGATGTGTATATGTACTGTTATGTATTTCATGCTCCCCACGTTTTTCGTTTTTTAAATTTTTATTTTTTAATTATTATTCTCCACTACAAAAACGTGGTTTTTAAAAATATTATTTTTTATTTTGATATTTTTTTTGCACTCACTTCCAAAATCTCAATTTTTTCCCTCACTGTACACAAAACTTTTCAACTGACATGTGACACTAATTTGAAATAATCGAATCGACAACAAAAGATAATCGCGAAAATATTAATTTTTCTTTAATTTTAATTTTGTTTTACTTTGAATGTCTTCCTTCTCTTCATTTTCATGCATTGTCATCCAATTCTGAACTATGTGCCAAATTTGAAGTCTGTAGCTAGTCGGGAAGTTAGTTTAAAATCGATTACAAAATTCCACCCGAACAGACATACACGAAGGCAAGTTAATATAAGAGTGGTTAAATACCTGATACTTTCTTATTCGCGATAAAACTTTTATGACTTTCAATGCATAAAGATTGGGCAAATAATATTATTTAGTCATCCGCTTATAAAATAAATGATTACGGTTAAAATATCGATAAATTGCTAATACTTTCCTATTCACGATAAAATTTTATGACTTTTAGTGCATAGAGATTGGTCAAATAATATTATTTAGTAATCCGTCTATAAAATAAATTATGGTTATAATATTGATAAATACCTAATACTTTCCTATTCACGATTAAAATTTTATTACTTTCAATGAATAGAGATTGGGCAAATAATATTGTTTAGTCATCCGTTTATAAAATAAATTATTATGGTTATAATATCGATAAATACCTAATACTTTCCTGTTCACGATAAAAATTTTACAAAGGAAAAAACTCTTCGTAACTTTCTTATAAAAGTAAGATTCATAAAATAGCATACAATAATAAAACACCATTGTTCCTCATTCTTTTCAATATACTTTGAAAAATTCCAATTATGTTTAAAAAGAGTATAAAATTAATTTTAATTTTTCAATTTTATGCATAAATATATCGATAATAGTGAACATGTTTTTTGGATTTTTATTGAAATTTTCATTTTTTATTTGGTATTTTTATTTAAATTTATAGTTCACTCGTTTTTTTTTTTTTTTGGTACGCTATAAATTATACTCTAAACTAATATAGTTTTCTGAATTTTAACTCATTCTTTTATAAAAAATGCTTAAGTAATAAAAAACACATTAAGAAAATATCACGACCCTGAACCACACAAATGCAGTAAATATATGTGTAAGTCATTTTTAATTTAATGCAAAATGATACCTTACGATAACAATTTCACCTCAAATTAAATTTTTTGAAATAATAAAGCCATACAAGTATCCCCATTTATTTCTGAATTACGATTAATAAGTCATCCTTTCCGAAGCCTGATACATAAACTGCTTTCTATCTATCGAATAAGAAGAAAAATCTATTAAGTACGAAGAAATAATTAACGCCTCTTAATCTTCTCCATATTATGAAATAACTATTACCACGATTAATGCTTATAATCTGAAAAGTGAGTCTTCTCAACTTGCATAAAAAATAACAGAATTTTCTATTAAAATTGCATTGAATGGATATTATTATATTCATCTTTCCATCTTTTCTTAATAATTATTAATCACTACTAAGAAATTGCGTGACACATACTAAAAACTATTAAGCCAAGCTACATTTTTCGACGCCATGTTTGGTCAAACATAATGTAATGATTACCATTAAATATTTTATGTAAAGAGTTTATGTATTGTCGTTCAATAGAAAGATTATTTTATAAAGCACAAATACTTTTAATAAAATATTTATAAAATATTAAAAAAAAATACAGCATTCTCGCGAAGTCAGTTGTAGAACAAGGGAGTTATGTAGATTAAAACACACAATTTCATGACCGATTACATGATTGTGGCAATGTGATTAGTACTGCTCAAGGGGATCTATTTGAAGCTGGATGAGCTTCAAGCCGCCATTGGGAATCGAACCTTAATTCTTCACAATGATAGTTTAGTGCCTCAACCTCTGAGCCATCTCGACTTTTTATAAAATGTACAATACTAAAACAATTTTATAAGGTTGCTGTATGTGTAATTAAAAGTCTCTGCCAGTAATTAATTCAAATTAAATGATTCAATTACTTAGGATTTATTCAGATTCTAAATCAAATAGATTGCTTTAAAACGCTTAATAAAAACGCTTTATATGATATACAATACAAAAACAACTTTAAAAGGTTGTATCTGTAATTTAAAGTCTCTGCTTATAATTAATTCAAATTAAATGATTCAATTTACTTAGGATTCATTCAGATTCTAAATCAAATATACTGATTTGAATCGCTTAATCAATAGCATTTAAGGTAAAGGATTTTAAACAAATCGACTGACTGTTTCTAAATAACTAATTTGAACCAAATTCAAATCAACATGTTTGAATTATTGATTTAAATCAACAAACTAGGTTCGAACAGCTGATTTAAACCAATTTAAAAATTCCAAGAATCTTCCTCAAATTATACTAGACAGCAAATTCATGTTAATTATGTTACTGAAGCGAATCAACTAATTCAAATGGGTAATTACTATTAGTTAAAGTTTTAAATAAAATTTTGAATGCTCGAATCATTAATTTAAATGCAAATATTTGAACCACCAATTTAAATCTGAGTATTCGGATCACTATTTCAAATTTAAATAATCGAACAATTGATTCCAATCTAAATAGTCGAATCACTAACTTTAAATCTAAATATTCGAATCTCCCATTTAAATTAGAATATTTAAATTAATAATTAAATTGTGAAAATTCGAATAACTAATTCAAATCTGAATGTTTAAATCACTAATTCAAATTAGATTTAAAATGGTGATTCCTACAGAGAAATTATATTTGTGATGACTTTGTCCTTAATACAATACTCCAATTGTATTATTTACAAATGGAGTTGGTAATAATAGTTAATGCTGTTGTAAATGCTTTATGTTTAAATACAATGTTTTATATTAGATGCATATTTTTTTCCTTCAAATTAATCCTAGCATGTGGCAAAATTTTTTAAACTCTCTATCTAAAAAGGCAGTATGAGTTATATTTAATTATTAATCTATTTATGCTTAGAATACTTTCAAAAGTAAGTAAAGAAGGAACATCTTAAGTTGAAGCTTTCATTTTTTTTACCACAGGTTTGGATTCTAAAGTAAACAATATCCCGATTTTAAACTACATTTTAATGTATTTTCAGTTCAAAAATGTCGTTGTGATCGCAAAATGAAAATTGGGTGATCGTTTAAAAGGAATAAATTTAAATTATAAATAGATAAATCATTAAAATTATTACCTTATTAATTGTATTTTAAAACTAAATTATTAAATCAACAAATGTTTCAATTGTTCGTAATGTTACCTTTAGTTATTTACGGCAGATGAAAAAATAATAAACAAGAATAGTCGCCTCACACAGTGAGTTACTCCAGTTAAGGTGGCCATGGAATTTTGTGTATTTAATTGAGTTTCCCAAAATATTTTTTTCAATGGCGGGCACTGGTGTCCATTTCCCCATTGGCCTCAGAAGTGCCAGAATTGCTACTCTCTTATCGTTACCCAGTGGGCACTTGTGGCTAAGACACGGCGGTGGAGTAGCGTCGCCCACGTCATACAACCACAAACCCGTTTATAGGGTGGGTTATGTTCACACAATCACACAGAAGAAAGAACTTAGAACAAAGAGAGAAATAAAGTTACATCCATGCCTATGGTAGGATTCGAATCCGCAACCACTGACCCTTTATACAGTAACTACTTGACCAGTGAATGCCAATTTCACAAAATATTAAACTTTTTTTTGCGACGAGGTATTTATTTCTTATGACGTCACCATTTTAACCAATTTTAACCATCTTTTCATTTTACTTTCCCAGCGTCATTTGTAAAGCAAAATGCAAAGACATATAAGTTAAATAGGGGCTTTTTTCAAGAGACCCCAAATCCGCAATAAAAAGTCGGAATACTTATTTAAGATTTTGACTCTCATGGCTTAAAACGGAGCGTCAATTTTGATATCATTAAATAGGTCTTTCGAAAATATTTGTACACTTCTATTTTTATATTTTTGATCTGATTCAAGTTCCTCGAGATATCCCACAGTTTCCATATTTTTCATACACCCTGCAAGTAGACCGCTTTTATGGGGTATTTTTGGTTTGGATTTTTCACACGATTTTATTTAAACCTTATTTGATCACAGGGTACAAAATGGAAGTAGTTCTGTCATTCTTTAGAGCTAAACGATTTCTTAATTGTGAACTTCTTTTCTTTCACAAATATTATCGATACAATTTTGTTAAAAAAAAAAAAAAAAATTAAATTTAAGTTTTATATTTGGTGTTCTGTAAAAGATTTATTTACGAAAAACCTGGATTATAAATTTACTCTTCATTCCAAGAATGCTTTGTTAATACCGTGTTCTTAGTCTTGTCGAAAAGAATTAATGATTCCCCTTCTTAAAATCATCTATTTTGTTAAGCTTGGCATGATACATTATAAATGTTTGAGACTTTGAAGTCGAATGTAATACTAATTATAATGTAAATAATCCGAAACTACTTGCGATAAATTAGTTTTGTTAAGCTGTTTTAACATTGTATAAAGTATCAACAATGATTTTAGATAGATTAGTTACGCTTTTTTTTTTTCTCTTTTCAGTAACAAGGAGGGAAATTTAAGTGTGCTTTATATATTAAATTAGTTGTGTAAGTTTGAACTTGTAGTTGTAAAAATTTGTGCCACAATAATTGGCAAAAATGAGATTTTATGACTTATGATTTAAAGCCTTTTGGGAATAAAAGATTAGAGATAGTAAGGATTTACTACCGGAAATATAAATGACTATCTCTTGAAAAAAACATTCTATTTTTTTCTAATAATTGATTTGTTGCCGAGGTAGCCAGAGGATAGAGCTTTCACCTCAATATGATGGTTTAACCCAGGTTCGAATCCCAGCCGGGCCTGGTCAATCTTTAAATAAGGTATAAATTTGACAATAGTGAAATTGACAAATAAAATTTTTGAAAACAAAAATCCAAACTATAAAATATAAGTAATCCTTGACCTTAAATCTCGACTATAAACAAGGTATCAAAAAGTATATCATACAAGGCATGAAAAGTAAAAAATTTTTGTCGTAACACGTTGGAAACATATTTTGGAAGCAGCTATTCAGTCTCGGTTACAAAAGCACCCTATAAATTAAAAGTTAACCTTTCAGTATGATTTATATCCAATACACATAAGACACACAATAATAGTGCAATGCACATTTTCCTGCCTTTTTTGCAGCATAAGAATAGCCGCTATTCGGCAAACTTGAACCCAATAGATTTTAGCATTTAGTTCAACTTGGATGCAAAGGTTTTTTGATATCCTAAAGAAAAGAATGGAACAAAATATCAATAGATGAATTGAGATCATAGATATAAACGCCGTGACACTTTCAAAGCTCTGAATTTAGGCCAAACGTTGTTACTTTGAGTATTTGGGATTGTGTTATAGGTTATGGTGTTTTCATGTTATATTTTAAATTTAGTTGTGATATGTTTATGTTATGTTTTAGTTTAATAAGCACTAATAATTTTATATTAGACGTGTTTTAGTTAGTTCCTGCCACAATTATATGTTGATGTCCCCTCTGCCCTTCGTTGAAACTTTCAACTATTCTAGTACTTAAAATCTTCTTTTAAACAAAAGTTGTTCGTAAAACAAACTATAAAACTAATACTTGGATCAATTACAGTTACATAGATCACAACAAAAAATATATATCAGAATCTGACACAAAAATCTGTCACGTATCTTCTGGAAACTTTCCTACTCTGCTTAGTATGAAACTCCATTTTTTTTTTCTTTCTATCATTAAGTCAATACCGTAACCCTTGAGGTTCTCCAATCCCGTAGGATCCCGGAAAAACCTTCTTCTTTATGGAGTTTCAGATCCCTTTGTGATCGTCACTCAGAAGTCCA
The DNA here is from genome assembly GCA_949128135.1 of Parasteatoda lunata. Taxonomy (NCBI): domain Eukaryota; kingdom Metazoa; phylum Arthropoda; class Arachnida; order Araneae; family Theridiidae; genus Parasteatoda; species Parasteatoda lunata. Next base: position 38,072,061 of record OX421979.1, read on the forward strand.
TGACGTCACATGGGAGATTTCGGACAGTTTGCGGGTGATGAATGGGGAGCCTAGTGCCCATGGGAATCTAGTTTTCCAGCCACCCCTGATTGGGTAAGGTCAGCTCTCGGTCAACAGTGCATAGAATTATTAAACTGGATACCTTATTGATCGTGTAATCGTATCTGCTAGATCCAGTTGAGACGTTAAATTCTCTTTGGATGGCATGATTTGTTATTGATGTATGCTGGCTAATCTGGCAGCAAGCGTGCATATTTAAGCTATTCGTTACGGTTACAGTGTAATTTATAAGCTCTAGAATTTCCTGTGATTAACGATGGAGATGAAGTTGAGTTTGAAAATATATTTCAATGGGGTATTTCATAAATTTAGTTTAATAAAGGGAAAAATACTGTATTTATTGGTTTGGTTATTGGCATCACAATAGAGCTACATTAATGGATTACCGCTTTGGGACATTTTGCATTTATAAAATGAATGCTACGCTTAATTATATTAAATTTATAAACATCTCGTATGGTACAAGAGAATCTATTTCATATGTTATATTTTTTACGGTAAATTTAATTTAATGTAAATTTCTATGCTCGCTTTTTGTTTATAATTGATTGGATCGTTTATGGAAAATATTTGAGCAATTTTTCGACAAACTTTCAAAGCAGGTAAATGGCTCATCATAAGCATTGAGAATTACATAATAACCCTAGACCGGAACCGCTATACAGCTACATGTATACTAATTTATAACCGTAGTTGAACAGCGGACCCAATTCTGGGTTTACAGCGGTCAATGTTCAACTGCGTAGCCTTGTAAGTTTGAACCCAATCTAGAAGACAAGGAAACTCCTGGATCAAGTATTGAGAGAAATTCGCCTTCGTGAGGGACTTTTTAATGGATCTAACCCACGTTTGCGTTATATGAAGAAGAAAACCACGAAAAACTCCCTCGGTTAGCCTGACGGTAAGGGAACTTTATCCCAAGATCCGTCAACCATTGAGGATATTTTACGTCAGCACTGTGTTTGGTGCGAACTGGGTGCGGTATTCACATAAACCGGCTATACCCGGGATTCGAACTCGGTTCAGCTCATTAAGAGGCGAGAGCTCTATCCCCTACGACTCGCACGCATACTATTGTAATTATGCTGCTGTAATTATCAATTCACAGGAGCATAATAGTAGTCGGATTCAGAACACCTAGCGGCGTGCAATAACATTTCCAGTCGTGGGTCGCTATATAATTCTTACTCTTGATGACTTGCTTTATTCTGCTGAAATAGAACGTTTGAAATGTTATTATTTTTAGAACAGTAAAAAATATGCATAATCAGTGACATTAAAAATTTTGACTAGAAGGTTTAAAAAAGTAACAAGTAGCTCGAAAATAATGAACAAATTTTAAGGATTGATTTATCGCGGAATTTACATTGCTTCGTTCTATAACTCTCATATGAATAGCCTTTGAATTTCCCAATCATATATTTCCGAAAATGCGTCTTAAAAGAAATTTTTTTATTTAAAAAATTCATTCTATCGAGTCGCGTTTTTTTTTTTTTTTTTTTTTTTTTTTTTTTTTTTTTTTTTTTTTTTTTTAATCTAATTAATTGCATTTCAGAGAAAAAAGAAAGCATATATTAAGATTAAATCGCTTAAATTGTGGAATATTTTAACCAAATTAAAATTTAATCGTGCAATTAATAACCGCATTCAATCATTTCGACTTTTTATCTTCAAACTTCTAATTTTTTGTCCAAAATATAGACAATTAAAATGATAGGCAGCCAATTATTAAAATAATCATGCTTTGAGTCTACACAATATCAGCTTTAGGGGAAATAGAAAAATCAAAGATGGTTTTAAGAAGAAAAAAAAAGTATTAGTCACAAATGATAATCATAAAACATAAAGGCGTGTTGTTATATCCATTATTTACTCCAAAACAACGAGTTGAAGAAGACGAATCATCCTATTGTTTAGCGCTGATAGCCGTATAAGATGTGGTAGGGTGCTTGAACAAAACCCTCTTCCTTTTTCCCCCGGAGATGTTATCTAAACGCCTTAATGAATCTGTCACGAACCTTGGAATGAATTTCACAGGTTTTGGCGTCTTTTTAATCAGTCTTCCGATTCTCCGTTTCCAGGCAGTAATAACTCTACCATGCGCGCGCAAGCTACTGAAGCGCTTCCTTATTGGCCGTCTTTTATTATTTACGGGAAAGAATCGAACTGGTGCGATTTTTTTTCGTTTTTCTCTCTGGTGGTTCACGAGGAAGGGCACAAAATTCATTGTTTCTACAGGCGAGTTTTTGTGAAAATTGCACACGACACAGATAAGTAATTGTTTAAAACAGTGAAGCGAGCAATAATTAAAATTTTTAGTAAATAATGGTTGTAGATGCAAGTTAGTTCATTAATATTGTTCTAAAATGGAGTCGTGTGGATAGTTGAAAAACCACGGAGTAATTGTTTCTGAATAACTAAAGTGAATGACCCTACATAGTGTAGAAATTAAGTTTTTTTATTTATTTATTTATTTTTTTTTTTTTTGAAACAATAGTTTAATGTTCGCTGGAGTACTGCTGCTCCAAATTTTCATTTAATATAAAAAACAGTTTGGCGATATGCAACTTAAATAAAATATCTTAAAATCTTAATTTAATAATATACTTAATTCAATAAACCTTTGGTAGCATATAACTAGCTCTACCAAATTGGAAAAAACCAAGACGAACTTACGAAAATATATATACAAAATTACAAATTGTAAGCAAAATTACAAAATGCGAGTAATTTTTTTTAGAAAAACTTCATTAAAATACACTACATAATATTGAAATACAAGTCATAATTTTGTCTAATAATTATTGGTCAACCTTAAAAATAGCATTATATGAAGAAAAAATAAATTTATGCATGCCACTTTCAATTTGTCAGCCTAGTAAAAAATAGAAAACAAAAAGGTTTTGTGTAAATCTAAATAGAAGAGAGATTTAAAAATGTGATAAATAAAGGATAATAAACGTATTAGGTCAATTGGATAATGTGCAAAATAAATTTTTATGGCATATAGGCATATAACTAATGATATTTTAAGTTTTTTTCTCCTCTAAAAAAATATTAGAACTTCATTTCGCGAATTTTTTTTTTTAATTATCTTCGATTTTTATTAATTACACTGTGGGCAAATTTTTTGTTTGCATTTATGCAAATCCTGGATTTCTTATGAAATTTTAATCCTGATGTTTGGCTTTAACTCCCCCAGAAGTTTTTCACAACATTTACATGATCCCTAGTTATATATGTATATAAAGTTTTAAAACCTGCACATTTCGACGAAGAATTAGCTAAAAATCCTCCTGAAAAAGACCTGTAGCTTTGAGAGGGGAACTTGGATTTGAAATCAGAGATACAGAAGTATTTAAAATTTGTTATAAAATATCAGACAACAGAAAACAAAGAAATAGGCCCCTATAGTTATTTAACTTCATTAAAAAAAGAATTAAGGAGTAAACGCTTCCCCGAAAAAACTAATTTAATTTAATAAACACATTTCTGAACAAGAAGAAATTCCTCATCTTTTTAACTAGCTTTAAATCTTAAAAAAGCGATACAAATAATAATGAAAAAAAAAATTTTTTTTGTTGCAAATTGCAGTTTTAATTATTTATATTTCTAAAGATAAAGACCTTTTTTTATTCATTTTTTTTATTTTTGTCTTCGAGGTAAGAAAAATAAATAAAATAAAAAAATAATAAATAAATAAAAATTGTACAATGAGTCTCAGATTTAAACGTATAACTTTCCTAATCTTTGTTATGTGTTCAGTAATTACTACATACATAATTAATAAATAATACATTCAATTGCTGGAAATATTTAGGATGCAATACGTAATATGTACATGTAATATGTACAGTGATTTAATAATTTTTATATTCATAAGTGTATTTTATTCATTTTCATTATTAGGCCCTTTAATTAAATCCCAATTTTATGGCACTTTAATTTAAAACAAAACCTTTCTGCTAACCGATCTCAGCTTGAAACGGGAGGGGAGCGTTGTAAAATATTAAAGTGCCACAAAATTACTTAATACATGACATCTTAATGTCATAAAGAGCTGCATATGCCATATTCTTAATGCCATTTTCTATTTTTTTTTTTTTTTTAGTATCAGACGATCATCATTCTTTAGAAGATGGGGATAATACTGAAGAATCTCACATCTGTGATACATGTAAACTTCAGTTCGAAAGCATATCAGAATTGCTGGAACACATGGATCAAGACTGTGCAACAGGTAAGTTACAATTTTAAAAAAGCATTAAAGGTACTTATTTGAAAAAATTATGTAAATAATACATTAAACTGCAAGATATCGCAGATTCACGAACTATGGATGTCTCTGGAGGACCTATGTAAACCGGATGTTCCGTAGTAACCTTCCTAAATGTATATTTTTAGAATTCTAGTTTAAAAGCAATTGACACATTTGGGGTCAAAAAATAATATTCAAGCTTGGAAAAACAAGAGTTTTAGCGAAATCTAGGAAATCCCTTGATTGCTGTAAGAAAAAAAAAAAGATTTGTAATTATAATACAAGTTTCTTCAGGTAGTCAGTCTATCTAGTTCTGATGTTTACAGTTCGAGCTTTCTCAGTAGTGGTTTAGCAATATTTAGATTTTTTCTTTTCTTCTTCGCTGAAATATTAATTTGCGACCTTAAGATACTCTTTTGACTTCATTTTTGAGAAGGATTCTAAAAATATACATTAAAGGTGGTCATTTTGGAACAGCCTGCATAATAATTTTTAAAAATAAATCAAAATATGAAGAAAAATTACATTTAACACTTTTGATAAAATATAAATGGAATGATTATGATTTGAGCTAAACAAATTTGACCTAACTAAAAGCTGAATTTAACAATTCTGATAGAAGAAAAAGATAGTTTGCTTAAATGATTACGTTAGTCAACAACAGATATTTTCATAATTACGAAGGTTGAAATATTATGATCATTATTATATGATCACCATTAAAAATAAAACATCTCTGGCTTAAGTTATTTTACTGCTAATGTAAATTGTGTTGACGAGGTAAAATTGTCAAAATTAAATAGCGGAATGGAATAATTAAACTAAATCTTTGCAAATCATAGTTTATAAATGTTCACATTATCAACTACTTAAATTTTCTTAGTGAAAACGATTTTAAATGTACCAATAAAATGTAAAATTACTAAGTAAAAGAAAAGAACAGTAGGGGAAAAAAAGCGCGTTAATGATAACAAACTTTTCCCTACTTTATTACTACTTTATTTTCCCTTTTTCTAGCTTATTTTCCCGTATCTTATTCTTAGTTATTCTCAATTACTGTTAATTACAGCCTTTAAAAACAGTTACTTCTAAAATACCTGGTAGTTTCCGGTTATTTTAATGGAAATCAATAAATAGAAAACGATTCACTTGCAAAAGTCTAAATTAAATTGCCGAACGAATTACCAAATAAACATTGTTTCCAATACTTAAATAATTACTTTCAAGTTAGTTGTGACAATCCGAAAAATTAGTTTAGAATAACAATTCTGAAAATCGAAGTCTCCTGTGTTGGACTGTGTTGTTTATTCGGACTATCGCCGTCACATTCCAGACAGATTGTAGGGAAAAAGTCCCTAAAATTTAGGGATTTTATCGTTTATCGCCTGGGGACAGAAAAGCCATAAGAAGTAAAAAAATTTCGTCGCCAAGGCGATGGTGCCAATTGTCGAGTTTGTAATTTACATGGATGCAAAAGAGGTTCGGTCGCCATAGTAACGCATCCCTAGCCGCCACCCGTTCATTTTACCCCGAGATATGTTTATTAGGTCGGCACCCGTGGGAGCTAAAAAAGGGGTACAGAATTATTCGTTCGTCCTCTTCACCCGAACACCTACCCTTTTTCCTGATAAACCTTTCTACATTTATTTTATTTGTTTGTTTTATTGAACCCTAAATTTTGGTGGGGTGGTTACAAAATTACAAAGGACTCGATTTAGAAAATAAATATATAGAATCTAAATATTAAATAGATTCATGTTTTTGAATAAAAGAGTGCACAGTAATTTTAATTAGATTTTATCATAGTACATATATGTATATTTTTTAATTATTATAGTATATAATAGTGGGCTTCGCCCCCTGTTCATTTACGCTCCACAACCCCCGATGATTGCTATGCAATCTTATATGGTTTGCTTTGCTAAGCATGCTCGCTTCGCTCGGTACTAAGTTAACCCATTTTAAATGCATTCTAGAGAAAAATTGAAAGAATTTAAATCAATTATTAAAAATTTTTTAAACTAATTTCTCTTTTTAAAAAATGATAAGTTTTCGTCAGTAAGTAATTGAACTAAATGACATGCAATTGTAAAACTTTCAGAAACTAAACACTAATTATGCTTTTAAAAAAACAACATGGATGACGGCACGTCTTGTACGCATTCTTTCAATGTTACGTCTATCTACGCTTTCTTACGCTCTTTGAGCTAATTTATTTATTTATAAATTATGCTTAGAAAGCGTAACAGCATGAATAATACTAGTTTTCCAATTAAGGACAATAATTTGTATAAGCATTTAAACCTTGCGTTGAAATTTTGCGAAGAAAAACCTTGCTAAAATTGCTCTCATAAATGAATTTTGAAATTTGCACCGGTAACATCTTGTGACGTATAAAGAGACTCCGGGTAACTTAAAAATATTCTATTTAAAAATGTGAGGTTTAGCTTGTCCTTAAAAAGCTGTAAATCAATTTAATGGAAAATCTGGCTCATAGAACCAAAAAGAAAAACAAATTACGAAAAGAAAAGCGAGTTTTGCTTACTTTGTGAAAAGTGAGCTTGCAAATAAATTTAAAAATATATTGCGTTTATAAATTTTAAAAATATATTGCTTTCGTAAAGGAACTTTTGTATTTGTATGAATATTTAAAATTTGTATTGGTAATTTTTTTTGGTCTTAAAATTGTTCTATCTTGTTGTATGAACCATACATAAAGTAACTGTGAGTCCCCAGAAAATATTTTAATCAAATATATGAGTTTTGGTTCGTCATTTACAAATCAATTAAAAAACAATCCAGGTCAGTAAATTCCATAAATATAGATGCATAAGAACTACAATTGCGTTTTCTAAATAATGGACTATTTTTTTATTCCTTTTTTGAACACTTCTCAAAAAATGAACGCCTGCATTATCCTTTATTTCGAAATCCTTCTAGTATACAACAACTCTTTTCATTGACCAGATTAATTCAGCAAAACAAATTTCGCGACTCTTAGGCTATACCAGGTGACAGACAAAAAAGTAAGGCTGTTCAGCAAAATAATTGGTGGCCATTAAGGCTGTAAGGCTCTACCACAGTCACTTTATATATAAGTCATACATAAAGTGACTGTGAGTCCTCAGAAAATATTTTAATCAAAGCTATGAATTTTTTTTTGTCATAAAAAATTTACAAATCAATTAAAAAATTCCACGTTTGCAAATTCCATATAAATAAATCTTCTTTTAACACTTTGCAAAAAAATTACGCCTGCATTATCTTTTACTTCGAAGTCCATTAGTATAGAACAACTTTTTTCATTGTCCAGATAAATTCAGCAAAACAAATTGCATGGCTCTTAAGACTGTACCACTAAATTGTGATGCAAGAAGAACGTAAATATCCGACTCCCACATGCCCCTTCTTCTTTACAAGAAGGTTTTCTTGCACGATTCTGAAGGCAGAGTCATTCCAAAGGTGTGGGTGGTGGGAAGGGATGTGGCCAGAAATCCCCGAGGGGGCATTTCGTTTAATAAGGGTTTTTGCTCCCCGAGGTTTGGAGGGTGTACTCTGGAGGAAGGCTCTGATGGCCAGAAGCAGGTGAAGGCCAAAACAAGTAATTACTGACGATTCCCTGGATGTTCTAGATTTTTTTTCTTTTTCCCTTCACAAAATGACATCGATTTGTACAATGAGATGCTTTAAGATGTTCTCCCTCGAGTCAGGTTCTATCAGATTCGAATGTTTTTAGATATTTGGAATAAAAATACTCCCCAACTGATGGAATTGAAATAGATATAGATTTTGCTAAGTGGGACTGAATAAATCTAGATCAGCTTTCTAATTTATTTTTGTTCTTATACATGGCGTAGCTTGATTATAACCTTTAATATATATTTTTAAAATCCTTGTTGTAAATGATGCTTAAAAAGTATACACATGTGGTGTTGGAAATTAATATTTAAGTGTGGTAAAAATTATTTTTTTCAAAATCATTATTAGAGGAGAAAAGTGGAATGACACAGGGGTTAAAGTACTTAATGCCTGTTTACACTGTACAAGTTCTTGAATCCTCGAAATTGTAGGAATTTCTTTCTCCAAGAAATTGGCTGATTCGTCGACACTATCCCAGTTCTTGAATGTCACCGATTGGTCGGAAGAAAACTTGCGCATTGTTCGTATTCTTACATGAGTTTAAAATTACTAAATAAATTCAAATGGAATCTTACTAACACAAATAGATCATAATAGATTAGTTTATACTGACTAAAATATATGGAAACAGACAACAAAATGACATAACCTGATGCCTGTTTGTTGACGTCACAAAAATTAAGAAGCTGATTGGTTAAGGAAGGAAAAACTTGGATAGAAAGTAGAACATGCTTTACTATCTTCCAAGGACTTGGATCAAGTACTTGAATGATCGTTTACACGATCCAAGCTCAAAGAAAAACAAGTTTCCATCAATTTCAATCAATCTTCATTCAAGCATGTTCGTTCAAGCATCTCATGCCGTTCCCAAAATGTGCTGATGGAATTCATTAATTGTTTTTAAGTACAAAACGTTATCAAAACCAGTTTAAATGGGAGTTAAAATTTGAAGAAGTTTCTAAAAGCCACTTTCTTTTTACCTTTTTTTTTTTCTCTTTAGCGTAATTAAATAGGATTTGACGTGTTTATACTTGCCTTCTTCAACAGTGTTTGATCATATTTTAAAATCATGTTTCTTTTTTCTAGCTAAATATTAATTTGCAACTAAAATTTTTTTTAAAAATTCTAAAAATATATCTTAATGTTGATGACGGAGCACCTTGTATAAATAGGATTTGTATTCAATGGAAATACTTTAGTATTCCTTGGAAAATAAAGAATTCCTGGAACAGGTTTAAAAATACAGCATTCTTGCAACAGCCCGTTATACGCCAGGGGGACACGAAGGTCAAGGCTCCTCTATTTCGTGATCAACAACAAGATTCTAAAAATGTGGTGGGTATTGCGCAAAAGACTCTTTTACTTCCTAGACAAGCTGGTACCCATCGATCTGAAGTTGGGTGGGACTCAAGTCACCACTGTAATTCTGACCCTTCTTTCAAAATGAAAGCTCAGTGACGCCAGTGACCACTAACCCATCACGCATAGTATGAGAGGTAAAGTCACTAAATGTTTTTTACTTTATATGTATAATTTGCAAGTTAAATAAAACGATTGCCTTTGGCCAGACCGTCCAGCTGCGGTACGTTATAGGCTTAAAAGGTCAATTAGGATATCCTATATAAGATGAGATATACTTTGTGGTAGGTAGATTGAAGCAAAAACAACGTGAAATAAGGACAAATATGAAACAGAAATTGCCAATGAGCGAAGAACAATCCATCCCGCGTAGAACAAACTAGGCAAGTTGCGAAAAACTATTCCCGACTTAAAGCAAAATCAACAAAGCAAACGACTTTATTCAAAATTTTAGATTTAAAAAGAAAGGGAAAAAGTAGAAGATGCATTTTTAAATTAACCGTTTATGTCCCAACTTCAAGGAATGCTGCCATTCAACTGAGGTTTAAGTATTGAAACACTTTCAGGAAAAAGTTTCTAATTTGAATCATAAATATTAACAGTTGCTATAACCATCTTCTTTTATATCAGCATTACAGCTTAGTGCAGGCCATAACTTTCTCAATTTCTTTCCTCCAAACATTAAGGTTCAAATCAAGCTTTTGCTGTCTCTCCCTTCCCATAGATATGAGATATTTCTCAACGCAATTCAACTATTTTTTTGCTTTTTCGAACTTTTCTTCTGGCTCCCTTTATATTCGAAAATGTCAGTTTTTTGGTGGGGTCTAAATCTTCACATCGATAAACATGTTTCAGTCAACTAATGATTTGATTATACTCTTATACGATATTTACCGTATAGTTCAGAATTATACTCTAATTCTATAATTTCCTTGACTGTTCCAAAAATGAAGCAGATAATTATTCTTTCAAACATTTGTTGTTTGTTTTCTTCAGATTTATTTATTGTTCAACTTTACAAACATATTAGATTCTTTGGTTTTATTGATGTTACGTTGGTGTTTATTTTAGAATTGGAGGAAACCTTAAACTGTAATACGGTGCAAATTTGCTGCTTCCTGAATATTTGTTAAATTTAACTAGACTTCCGATCAATTAGAAACACAGCTTGGTGTATTATAGATTAAAAAGCACGACAATATAGTACAACTATAACATGGTTGCTATATTAAAGCTACAACAAATTTGAACGACATTGTGGTTTAACTCATTTCCGAATTTCTAACTGTGTAATGCCGTTATAGTAAATCCCATCTCGAGACAAAGAAAAGAGTAGCTAAATTTCAGCAAAAGCTGTCATAAAATGAAGACAAACGCAATTAAATTTCAGCAAAAACTCTAATATTGAGAAAGAAGTGCGCAGCTAAATTTCAGCAAAAGCTGTCATAAAATGAAGAAAAACGCAATTAAATTTCAGCAAAAACTCTAATATTGAGAAAGAAGTGCGCAGCTAAATTTCAGCAAAAGCTGTCATAAAATGAAGAAAAACGCAATTAAATTTCAGCAAAAACTCTAATATTGAGAAAGAAGTACGCAGCTAAATTTCAGCAAAAGCTGTCATAAAATGAAGAAAAACGCAATTAAATTTCAGCAAAAACTCTAATATTGAGAAAGAAGTGCGCAGCTAATTTTCAGCAAAAGCTGTCATAAAATGAAAATATGGGCAACTAAATTTGAGCCTAATCTCCCACATGAAAGAGGAATCTGTCTAGAACTTATAAAAGAAAAACATATTCAAATTTCAGGAAAAATCTTATGCTGTGAAAATAATAACCAAACGATATGGCAATACTGTTTTTATTCCTGTTAATTGTATTGTTAAATTTCAGCGAAATTAGCCCCATCAGTAAAAACAACTTACCCAAATTTTTATAAAACTTTACAGACATACATAGTATTTATGCGTAGACCATTACTACCACAAAACGAACGCCATTTAATAATTTTTAGATTCTATCATAATTATGATACCGCGACTTTTAACTACAACTATAAAGTCTGAGTCCCTTTTCAAACAACATACTTTCGTAAAATAAAATTTTTCAAACAAATTAAACTAGACTATAACTAGGCGATCGAACCACCAAATCACACGCTTTATAAACTTTTAAAACCATTTTTATGCATATTCAGGGAAAAAAGTGCTCGTAAAATCGTATTTCTAATCTTTTTTTTTATATCGCTTTGTTAAAACGAAAAAAAAAAAATTAAAATAAAAAAAAGTATTTCTTTTATCCCGATCCCAGGCGGGCCATTCCGTAATGGTCCGGGTACAAGGCGTGCTGTTAACTTCTTAGTTTTCTCTAGGGCCGGATAGGAACGGGATCCGGTTTTGAGATGTCCGTCTTGGGAGTCATTTTTACTGTATGCCTTAGGGGTCTATTGTTAATTGCAAAGCTAGCCCTGATTAGGTTTCGCAAAAATGTAGATTCTTTAATTTTACGAAAATGAATTTCAGCACCATTTTGTTTTTGAGATATTGTTTTTAAAGGTTATGAAAAACTGAGCTATAAATTTGTTTGGAAAACAAAAAAGGAAAGTTAGGGTTTTTTGAAAACGTAACATTTCTGTTGTTCAATATTTTAGTAATGTAGTTATATATCGAATATTTTCAAACGTTTCGATAATTGTATAATAATTTTTTATTTAATTAAGTTTATGAAATTAAGAATTTTGTCTTTCCTCAACGCAAAACAATATTTTTGCACTGAATAAAAAATGATAGTATTTATTTTTTCTCCTCAGAAATGTAAGATTTATTTATGGATTAATTTATATATTAATGTAGTTTTGCAATCGCTATTTTCGAATCGAACACTTCTAAAATTATTCGGGACACTTTTATGCATATTTACTCGTTATATTTACTCTTTATTTAATAAATAAAATTCATAAAGTAAGAAATGCAAAAATATTGCTTTACTTCACACCGAAACAATATTTTTACACTGAATAAAAAATTAATTGTATTTAATTTTTTCTTCAAAAATGTAAACTTATTTATCATTTATCATTAAAAAATAAAAACTTTCTTTTAAAAAGTCCAATGACACAATTGATCTTTCTTCAATTAATACTTTTTAATGAAATCTATTAATGCTCCGAAATTCTTATAAATTTAGTGTTTTTAAATAATTGATGCAAAGATGTTTTTTCAAAACATTTTATTGCTTTAAATATATTAAATTCAATCTTTTAAAAGGAAAAAGGATTTTTTAAGGTATAAGATTTGTCTAGTTATTAATTTTTCTTTTTGCATAAGTAGTAGTTAACATAAAACGATGGTTTGATGTTCTTTTAATAATATAAAATTATGTGTTGATCTTCTGATTAAATCATCAAAATTTTTAAAATTTTTAAGCGTTGTTAATTAATAACCTTTTTTTAAATTTGATCATCCTTATTCTGAGAAATGAATTGAGCTTTTATTTTAATTCTTAACTCTACACATTTTTAATTTATATTTTATGTTGTTTATAAATATTTTTTGTGTCTAAATATTTAGAAAATTAATATTCATTATTTATATAGATTATATGTCAAAACATTTAATATGATTCAAAGAAAACAGTTTGTATTTTTCTTTATGCATTTACAGCTTTTGATTACATTAACTAAAGAATAGTGTGCGAAATAAAAAAGTGAATGCATTAATTAATTTTGACGTAATGATCGAATTTTTACGTATTAGTAATTAATCTTAATGGTTCAAGAACCTAAGCTTAAATACATCAATTAATTTGTACCAACACAAACATAGTCTTAGGGACTAGACTCTCAGAAATATAAATCTCATGTTTGACGATTTAGCAACCCTGGATTTTTATTTCGTTAATTTGAAGAATCATTTCATCAAGCGTGATGAAACGTGAACTCTCAAATATATCACAAAAATGTTTTTTTTTTTTTTTTTTAACACGGAAACTCATTGTAGTGCATTGTGGAAATTTTTTAACTAGAATGAGGACTACATGATTGGAACTAGAATGATGAAAGATTTATTTACTTTTGACGGAACTCGTTTCCTGGAAAGAATGACGATAGTTATTTCGGCACTTTGACGAAATATCCGCTCGGATCATATACCAGGAAACGGTTTCGACATAAACGAAGTAAGTTTCGTGAAATTTAAGTATAATGGAGCGAATAAATTGCGAAATTCAAAATCTGCAGCGAATCAATTGAAAGGTTATTGAATTAATCAATTGAATGCAGTTGTTTCGTTATTGTTTAAATTTAGAGCAGCAAAGCCGATTCCGCCTTTCGTGCTATAAGTCTCTACAACCAAACATAATTTTTGTACTTTTTCGTTAATTATAAATTTTAATATTTTAATCTCACCACGTTTTACATGTAAATGCGTTTTTATGGTAAAAATACGAATAAAAGATTTAATGACATTAATTTCAAAATTGGAATCGTGAAAAACTAAAAAATATAAATGAGAGATTAAAATAAGTTGGTAATTCTTAGCGTTGTTTAATAAAAAAAATTGTTTATAAAATTGAAAATATTTTCAAACCAAACACTTTTTGCGTGTTTGAATACAATATCGAGTATACAAACTAAAACTTTTGAACATACAAAAATAAAACTGTAAACTAATGCATTGAAATCTGAAATATGGTATTTATTTCAGCCTATTTACGCGAAAAAGATATTTAATGAATGATGGCTTGTTTAATTATAAATAAATTTTACAAATGTATGAGAAAAAAATCAGGTTTAAAAATTATTTAAGACTTATTAATAATTATAAGATTTATGCACGACTGTGTGATAAATTATAAAGTAATTATGTAAGTAGGATAGAAGTATCTGAGTTAATTGTTATTCAACAGTTTATACTAAAAACATTGCAGAACAGCAAACTTTTTTCCAAAAACGTAAGAAAGCCTATAATACTTATTTTCTCGACCCCTATGGACGATAAATCGAGAATATAAATCAGGATTTAAGTTCAATCCATCACCTCACTCAAGATTCGGAAAAGAATTCTCGAAAAAAAAAAAAATGTTAAATCTTTTCGCAAGCTCGTTTGCAGGAAAAGACAAGGGTGATGAAAGGGAAGATACCCAATAATCAACACATCGAACCAAGCCAAAAATCCAGTTTGTGAAACAATAAAAAACAAAATTAGGAATTTTCTGGCCAACTCCTCTCATCTCTTTATATTCCTAGCCGTCTTTCTGCAGAAGAGAGTGCAAAGGCACGCATTGCAGCTGAGAAACGTGCCTGCTATGGGTGCTCTTGCAGGTTTATCCCCACAGGATTGCAGAAGTTCTGGAGAATTCGAATTCCCACCTGGATTGTACGGGAGTTCTGTTCTCTGAGGAGACTGAAGGCACTTGCTCCTTTACAATCTCTGGAGACGACCCTGCAAGCAACCTTACCCCCCCTCTTATCTCTGGCATCCACGTTGTGCCTCTAATTCCAGAGCCTTAGTCCTATTTGCCTTTCTCTGTAGAGCACCAGAAGGGAGACCACGTGATTAAACCAAGTCCTGTGGGAATACCGTTGCTATGACGATGCTTGGGCCTAAATTATGTGGGGTTTTCCCAAGTGATTAAGTTAGGGAGCCTAGAGTTGGCTATTTATCTTCCGACAGTTTGGCGGTGACAAGGGTTATGGGATCCAGCTAATTAAAGTTAGAGGAAAAAAATAAGCAGGTTGTGGAGATAAGTAAAGACTCGATGAGGGAGCGGTGGTTAGAATAAGATAGCTGTCATAACCGAATCAAGTACATTCCGTCTCCCTAGGGTTTAAACGTTTTTAAGAGAAACTAGGTCAACTTTTAATATCATTCCTTATGAGTATTAACTTAGAAAATAATGTATGATATGGAGTGGATTAAAAACTTTTTTATTTGCGTGAAGTTTAAAATTTTTAGTTCTATATTTATTGCAATTTACTAAAAATCGAATGTAATTGGGTATTTGCACTTCAAGAAGATCACGCATACCCGCACATGTGACCTATGACGTCAGCGACAGCTGATGGATTATAAACAAAATGGCATGTTTCAAGTTGAATTACATATCTCCACATAAGTTAGAATGTTAATTAACGTGAAGTCAAATACAACGTCGTATCGCACATCAAATTTGTTGAAGTAGAATTTTTTTTCGTCTACTTTTTTTTCTTCTTAAGTTAGATTTATTATTTGTTTATTTATTTTATTGTAACCGCGATACATTTTTGTTTTGTGTACCTGGCAACTCCGAACTATAATTAGTTTATGTTCTACATGGCTTCGCGCCTGCCTTTAAGTAAGAAATATGTAATGAAACAATCTAAATCTTTGTGAAAGAATATAGAATGTATCACTTCATAGAACTTTTACTTGACGGGCTTGGCTTATGCGAAATAGAATGGGAAGATTAGTTGCTAATGTAAACAAATGCCATGATTCAGCAACCAATCAGGATCCAGATACCTACACTACGTCACTTGCAGATATCACATTACTAATTTCTTAAGAATAAAAAAAAATTATTTTATTTATTATAATATCATTATGAATATTTTCTATAACATATCATTTATTTATTTTTTTCTACAAAATTGAAACTCCGGTTTATGCATTTTCGTAGAAGTTGTGACAGTTTTCGTATGCCCATGTCATACTAGCTGCTCGCCATGTTCTTGCACTAACAATCATTTCCCCCCTTGACATCGTAACTACATCACTTCCTAGAATAGGTGGTTGTCCCGGAGTATTGGTGCTGTAATGATGCTCCTTCGAAGGAGAGTGACAGTTTAATGAACGACGAAACGAAAGGTTCAATGATGTATCAAAGACATAGCAGGTAGCTTGTGGCTCACATCGACTAGCAATAATCTTTATTTATTTTTGCTTATTTCCTTTATTGTTATGTAGAAACTGTAATGAATAACTTATCTTTTATTATATTTCGTTACTTTAAACATGTCACGTCATTGGTATTTGGTGTAGTATAGCCACTTCCGACTCTTGAGACTTTAAGTTTTACTTTAAATCCATTTAAACCCACTACAAATTTTTAATTTAAAAAATAAAAGATTTTATTATAATTAAAATTGTTCATCATGAAAATATATATTATAATTCCAATAATTCGGATTTGAAAGAAATTAAATAATTATCGTCGTGAAACTAAACTTTCAATTCCGTTTAAAATTTTGACATTGAAAAATAAGTGATTTCAATGTCATTCTTGGAAGAAAAACATACCGAACAAGATCAAGATAAACAGAAATAAGAAAAACGGCAAAAACAAGAAAAAAAAAAGTATCGAAAGTACTAATTACCTTATACAATCAAATATGTATAAGTAGGTAATCAAATATGTATGTAATACAATTAGGCATATAAGTTGTTGCATAACTTATATGCTTAAAGAAATTAATGCATATAAGTTATGCAAAAAGGTAGAAAAGAAAGTTATTACTTATTAATACAAAACTATTTAGATTCTTTCAATTGTCCTAATGCCAACTCTTATTACTTCTGAGATGGCGCATCTAGCGGGTTGCAATTTTCGGATTTCGGTAAATTATTTAAATGAAAATAAAAAAAAATCGATAAAGCGGAAATCTTTGACACATTTTAAAGTTCATAAACGAAACACTAGATGCAGTAATTAATTGGTTTTAGTAAATCATTTCACAATTAAATGAATATTTGAGAAAAAGAATTAGCATTGAAATAATTAAAAATAAAATAATATTAATTCAAAGCAAAATTACATGCATGTAATAATTGTAGTGAAAAACTTTTTATCAATATTATTGTAATTACTTTAGTTTTATTATTAAGTTTCGAACTAAAACTTTTTAGTTTACTTCGGTTTAATTTTTTACGACAATGATTAAGATTCGTAATGTTTTGTTTTTAATATTCGTGCACTAAAATAAACATAACAATTTAAGCGAATGAGGAATATTTCATATTTTTCGCTTTCTTAAAAGAGTTTTTTTTTATTTCTTATGACGTATATATGAAAAAAAATTCTTTTCTAAAAATTGCTTTTTGTAATTATGCATTTTACACAAGAATAATTGTCAAAATAATTTGGCGCATTAAATTAAGTGATTAAAAAATGAAAGTATTTAACGCAAAAATAAATAAAATTACTAACAGCATTCGGGAATCATTTGCTGCGTCTCACTTTATTAAAATATTTTTTGCTCAAATTAACTCTCGGGTAATTCTATTCATCATTAAAGAAATAAATTAAAAAAAAGCAATTCCCATCAACCATTATTTAATAATCAAAAACAACATTCCAAAATAAAATTGGAATTATTATTCTTTAAGTATGAAACCGTCATTCCGGTCAAAGAACTTCCGCGGCTGATTATTTAGCGGAATAATTACGCAAAACAATTCCTCCAGAACAAAACTGAAGAATCGTTATAAAAAGAAGATAATTATAAAATTCTTGTAGACGATTTTTTTTTCTTTTTTCACTTTTTACTCTTCAAGCTGTCGAAACCCGAGAAAGTGGAAACGTTTGGGGGAAGAAGAAAAAAAGTTCTATTTTCGTTTTCTTTGTGTTTCAGCATTATTTTCTCTTCAAAGATTGACAGTATTTGTTTTGGTCTCCTCCGTTGATGGACATGTTAGCTGACAAAATGTCACACATAAAGACAAACAAAATACAAAAATACTTACAGTTAGTGTTTTTGATTTAAGGTATGGTCAGCTACGAAGCTAAATTTTGCACCAAAAAATTTTAGAAATTTTTTTTTTATTCGAAGAATGTATATTCATTTTATTTTATCCGATTCTTTTTGAAAATGTGCTCTTTTTAAATGGCGCTTAGCGTTTTATATAAGTGTTTAAAAGAGCTTATTTCCGATTTTCGTTTTTTAAAAGCCCTTAAAAGTGCTTTTTTCATAAGGTGTTCTTAAAAGTGCTTAATTTTCCTTTTTCGAAAATGAGATTTTTTTTTTTTACCATGTCGATTTTCGCCACGTATTATGCAAAAGTATGCTTTTCACATTGTTCTATTTCACAATTCATTCAATTACAATCTATTTCGGTGTCCCGTTGGTCCATAGCGTAAAAAAGCGCCAATCATTTTACATATTTGATGAAATACTTGGTTTTGAGCATCATTTTCTCTTCATTCATTTTCCACCGTCTGATATCGAACTGAAAAACCTCTTAATTTTTTTATAATGGCTAATATAATCAAGAAAAGGGTCTGTGTCAGGAACTGGTTATTTTATCATGATCATGTAAAGTCTTTGAAAATTATTTTACATTTTGTTAATGTATATAGTGCTTAAAACTATTTTTGAGTACTTAAAAAGTGTTTATTTTTTGTTGAAAAATTTGGCTGCGCACCCTGTTTCAGTAATTCATAAACTGTTTGAAATGCGTTTCTTGCGTTATTTTTTTTAACAATTTGAATAACGTTTATTTTAATAACTTTTATTTTAATAACGACTTAATGTTGATTTAATTACCATTAAATTTACATTTTTATAGCGTTTTGCAACGTTTAGTAATCAAGATACAATAAAAATGAAATATTAAAATCAATTCGTTCGCTTTATACACGATTAACAGATTAGCAAGTTTGATCTTTTTCCGATTTTCTTTTTCTTAGTCTCGCTTCTGTTCTGGTCTCCCCAGTCAATGGAAATGACTCGCCTGAAACATATTGTGAATAAAGTGGTTCAGACAAAATACGAAATAAACGACTCTTCACTTGAATAGGGTTTCTAATTTTAACTATGAATCACACGCATTAAATTTTGCAAAAAATATCTTAGAATATTTTTTTAAAAAACTTTATTAGAAGAAGGCGTAACCTTTTAATGCAAAGCATTTAAAATGTTGCATGATTTTAATAAGTGAAATTAACATTTTAAGTAAGTTGTTAACAATTGGATGACATTTCGTTTGATTACTTTTTTTTTCGCAACTTTTGTAACATATTTTTTTGTGACGCTTCAAAACTGTTGGCTTCTTATACTTCAATATCTATTGAACAACGTTTATATGACGCTCTAATAGTGTTTTCTAACGTTTGTTGATCAAAATACAATTAAGATTAGTAAAGAAATAATTTAAAATGAAGTTTTCTGCATTTTTGTCAGTTTTTGTTCTAAAAACATTTGAGAAATAAAAGATCTAGCATCATGTGTAAAGTGTCCCCGACAAAATACTAAAGCAAACACATGTAATATTTTATATTTAGGATACGTCTTGTTTCTAAAACAAATATTCTGGGCCTAAAAATATTACAACATTTTTTAAAAAATTATAATATTTTAATTTGTGTCTTTTTTGATTTAATACATACTGATTTAAAAAAATATATAATTTGAATAGCGTTTTCTTGGATAATTTTTTTAGAATTTTTATAACGTTCAATAACGTTTTGTCAATGTTTTTTTTATAACGTTTTGACAATGATTTAATATTTACATAAATAATTTTGTTACGCTTATTAATCAAGATACAAATGAATTTTTTAAAAAGAAGTTTGTTTTTTT
Source organism: Parasteatoda lunata (assembly GCA_949128135.1). NCBI lineage: Eukaryota > Metazoa > Arthropoda > Arachnida > Araneae > Theridiidae > Parasteatoda > Parasteatoda lunata. Next base: position 38,091,928 of record OX421979.1, read on the forward strand.
AAATGGTTTTTTTTTAAAACTAAATATAAAGAAAGAAATTTTTGGCCACAAAAATATATTTTTTAATATATTTTTGTGGCCAAACCTGAGTTTTTAAACCCTAAATTAGAAAGACATTTGTAATCAAATAGCTAATATTTCAGAACTAAATATTATAAAAAAATATTACTCTTTAACTCTTAAAATTTTTCAAAAAATGAGCTGGTTATAGAAAAAAAAATGATTTTTGAATTATGTTTTACCACGTTTATCTTAGTAACATATTTTTTTTTAATTCTATCAAAATTACGTTAATTTAAATATCATACATTCGTATAAAATTTTAAAAAAAAACATATACTAATTAAGATACATTAAAGTTTAATAACATAATCTTTCTAGCAAACGTTTTATTACTTTTTCGGTAATTTTTGGTGATCAGAAAGAAGGCGAAATTTTGGAAATTAAAAAAAAAAGTTTTTTTTTTTTTTTTTTTTTAAATTTTTTTTTTTTATCTATATGTATCATGTTGATGCCAGATAGGGAATTTTGTTTTTTATGTCAGTTCATGTTAATTATTATTATTTCGTTGTAAAAGGCTTTTTTGTAGGTTAAATGAAAAGAAACATAACATCAAGCTATATATATATATATATATACTTTATGTGAACTAATATTATTTTGTTTTGATTTTTCATGTTTTTTAATTTAGCAATGCAAAAGTTTTTGTTTAACTGTAAATAACAGACAATAAATATGAAGTTGTAATTAAAAAAACATCTATTGAATTAAAGATATTTAATCTTATTCTAAAATATAACACTGTCGCAATTCAGCTTCGTTTCTGATAACAAAAACACTAAAAAGAAATTTTCAGTTAATGCTAAATTCCTGAAAAGTTTGGGAAAATAAAGTTGTAAGGAAAAAATAATTCTATTTTAGAACTATTTTGTCATCCCAATTATTCAGTAATTGGTCATTTCTCATCTTAAGGGCGTGCCAAACACGAGGTGACATTTGTTTTTGCTGTCACCAACTTTCACAGCACCCCTGATTTATTATCTCGTGAGGGGATTTTTCAAGACAATTATTGCTTTCAATTAATTAGCTCAGTAATAAATATATGGTTCAATAATAATTTTAAAAAATAGAAGGTCTAGTCAACTTGTCTGAACAAGTTTTAGTTAGTTCTGTTGGGATAAATATGTGAAATGAATGCTTAATGATATAGTATTAAAAAAAAAAACATTCAAAAACGGTCAAGAATGACATGACATTTTGACCTTATTCTGTAATTTAATTATTTGTAATCTAGTAGTTCCATTATAATCTGTAATTAGGATATTAAAAAAAGTGCACTATATTTGTTGACGTCAACAGCACGTGTGAAACATAGTGATAACGAGTACTTTTTACAAATTGGTAATTGCTTTAATTGCACGTAAGATGTAAAAAGTCATATTGCTCAGACTTAGTTAGAATTTGATTGTTTTTCCGAGTAATAAAATTATTGTTACACAAAATTGCGCAAAAAAGACTGTGTGGATGAATTAAGTATGCAATTTATTTACTGTTTAAAATTTTGAAGTATTCTAAAGCATGATATCATTAAAATTTGAACTACGCAAGGTGACCTAGAAATTTCTACACTGTTAGAAAATTTAAAGCATGATATTATTACAATTTGAACTACGAAAGATGACTTTGCAATTTTCACACTGTTAGAAATTTTGAAGCATATTGAAACAAGATATCGTTAAAATATGAATTATACAAAATAACTTTGCGATTCTGCTATGTTAGAAAATTTGAATTATGTTGAACTATTGAATATTGAAATATCGTTAAAATTGGAATAATTCAAAATAACTATGTCATTTCTGCACAGTTAAAAAATTTGAGCTATGTTGAAGTCTGAAATTGTTATATTTGGAATTATTTAAAATAACTATGCGATTTCTGATCTGTTAGAAGATTTGAATTATGTTGGAGCATGATGACGTTGAAATTTAAAATATACAAGTGAACTGAATGATTTCTACACTGTTAGAAATTTGGAAGGATAATATTTTGAAAACTAAATTTAAAATTTTATTTACACAAAATGATGAAGCGATTTCTATAATGTTATAAAAGCAAGTGAGTTTTAACGTTTTTTTTTTTTCATGTTATGATAACCTATGCGTATATTGCGATACTTTTATTTATTATTTTTTACAATATCCTTAAATTAGTTTTGTGTGTTTATTTTTTCATTTTATTTTATTTGGATAACTAGCTGAATATCCGTTCCTTGTAGGGGTTTAAAAAAAATCAATAAATCAAAATCAGTATTGAACACTACCTAATCATAAACATCTGAAAGACAAATTTTGACATATTTAATAAGGCCAAAATAATTGCGCCTTTTTATATTTATGATCATTCGTTGCTCATCACGGTGACTTTAAGTTATTAGATTAGCAAAATAGGTTTTTAGTGATTCATCCCAGTTCAGTATCGTCTGGCGCAGTGCTGTTGCTCGAGGCTAATTCATGATATTTTAAATTTTCCTCAATCAAACTATTTTCTCCTGTACTCATGCCTTTCAGGGGCCGTAATTAATTTATTTTCACAGTATCTATAATAAAAATGCACAGTATTGGTACAATTTTGAAAGGCACCAAATTAACTTATAAAATACTTCGTGTATAGTATCAAATTACTCATATTAGTACATATGGTACCCATTAAAACTGCATCAATTACCATAATACGTAGCTTACTATTTTATTTCAATTAACTCTTATTACCAAAATTAATTAAACATCATTGGTGTCAAAAAAAGTATGGAAGCTTTCACTTTTCTCCAAAATGATGTAGAATTTCGCAATTCCATTTTTTAAAATTAGTACCTAGTACCAAACTAAATTAAGGATCATTGGTATTAATAATTGTTAGGCAAATTTTTACGCTTCTCTTAAATAAATTAGTACCATTTCCACATTTTTTTTAGTTTTTTATACGGTGGATTATTTTTTTTATTTCTTTTAGTACTTATTAACAAAAAGCATCATTGGCGACAACAGTTTTCTGGCAAATTTTTACGTTTCTCCGGAACAAATTAGTACTATTTCTCCATGGATTTTGCTTTTCAGTACATATTTTCTATTTCAATTACTGTTTATTTTAAATTATTTAAGTTTATAGAAACACGATTTAAATGCTTAACCACTAACACTTTGATAGCTTTGAAATGCTAATTTGATAATGCAGTCCGCTTATGCTACCACGATCATGTTAATGATTGAGTTTATTAGATGTAACTAGTAAAAAATAATTAAATGTTAAAGAACGCGCAATAATCTCTTGAGAGCAATAAGATATCGAGCATCACTGATGTTATCTTTAAAAAAAAAAAAAAAAAAACAGAATCATATGCAGTTTAATTTTTATTAATGTCTATTACTAAGCCGATATAAAAATTCAGTTCTTTAAACGTCTCTAACAAACGATCTAATTAAAATTTTATATTCTAATATGCACAGTGACCTACATTGTGGTTCAAACTATTAGTATGCCAAATTTCATCAAACCAAACTCGTTCGGAATGTTTAGGAGTCTATAAAGGGCAGACAGATATTCATTTTTATGTATATAGATAAGTACTATTTTTCTCTTCTAGATAGTACTAGATGTAATAAAGAGTACTATTTTCTTCCCCACAAAATTCTAACTTGACCCAAATTAGTAACTTTTTTTAAAACTTAATGTGTGCTGACTTGGAATTAGGTTAGGTTTCAATTTATATATATTGTAAATCGTTATAAACTCTCTCAAATATAAAGAAAGTATCTTTCTTGATTCCAAAAACAACTTCTACAACATTACAACGATTTCAATTTTCGCTCTCTGAGAAATTAAAGGCCAAAAATGATAATTCTAATTAAAAACAAAAATTCCTGATTTAATAAACAATGAAAGTCTGTCTGCATTACAAATACAAATATATACACAAACTAATTCCATATACAAAAAAATCTCTTTCTGGGTTATGAACATAAAAAATAACATCTTTCTTGTTTCCAGATTTGCATACAAGAAAAAAAAAATGTTCCTTTAAGTGGTCAATTGTTTTGTTAAAAAATAAGACTGATTTTTTGCTTAACTCAATATCTTAATTAAATATTCAGCAGTTGATAATGTCAGTTGCAGCATATAAACTTTGCAGCACTTCAAACAACCTAACTTAAGTGGTATTCAAATCGTCAAAGCACTCCCATTGATTAATACACCAACCAGCACAATTACTCCGAGACATTATTCTTCTCAGCTCTTTAACTGTCATTTAAATTCCGACACTCTCGCAAATGCAGCAAACATAGACGAGAACCACTTATCAACATTAACTTTGATTCACGATTCAGGGAGAATCCAATTTATTCGAAGTTGCAACAACTAGTCCATCCGAATGTATTAGCTTGCAAGGGTCCTTGCAGGGTCTCACGCACTCCGTGAATGGATCAAAATCTCACAAAACGATGGCCGGGATACTCTAATTCTCGTCTCAATGTCCCGTGGGACATCATTAGCATAGAGATCGAAGACCAGCAGGGGACATGGACAAGGTGTCCGGTGAGGATGTTGCTGTAGGTGTGTAGCAGAGGGTGGTATGGCTGCAGCAACGTACGAGGGAGACTGTTTACATGCTTAGTGAAATAACTAATTAGCCGATATGAGATAGAAGGCATGCGAAGAGTATTGGTCTGGATGTTTGGCAAGTTTCAAAAGCTCTGTTGAGTAACGGCATGATTAAATCCCTAGGGTTTGAAGGAATCCGGAATTGATTTAAATAGTTACCAGGAACGTGCATTTAAGTATGCATGATTCGAATTGATTGCAGGTATATAAATGGCTTTTTTATGCATGATATTATCTAATGGATAGTTAGTCATATACTCATGAAGATCAGTTTTCTTAAAAAGCTGCTTATTGGTTGCATAGTATTTACTATTTTCAATTTTGTACGTGTACCCAAAATGAGGAAAATGCTTGCTAAACAGAAAAAAGGTGCGAAATTAAAGCATAATATCGCTTTCTTGAACTGTAATATCGGGAATATTTACTGCAACCTTAAGAAGGTGTGAAATTGAACCTTAAAGTTGAGTCCTAGTATCATGTAAGCAAGTTTAAGATGGTTAAGTTGCACGATATTATGGTTAATTTTTTCAGTTTAAAATTTATAACCAATTATAAAGAAGAAAAAGAGGATAAATTTTAGAGTTTTTTTTGTAATGGAAATACATATGAAATCTTGTCAATCTTGATTAAATTTTGCTTTCACTTAATAGTTTTCTTTATTACTTTTTGCGTTTTTTTAGATGCATACGGGCTCCCAGTGGATCTTAGTACTCAATTTGCTTTGCTCCCTTTCATTTAGTTTTGAGTGAGACTTTTTATTGTCATATTTGATGTCGGTAAATTCAATAAATACGATAAGTCAGCAAGGAGTTTTTTGTTTAGGGTAGTATTTTTGATACCAGCTTTTAACAAATTAAAACTATACATTAAAACCAGACCAAATCCAATTACCCAGTAATTCCCAAATTCTTACGTTTCGTGGAATTCTTTCATTATTTGTTCAGGGTGTCACTGTGTTAAGCCCTATTGTGAAAACTTCGATGAAGCTGTGAGATTTTTCTGGATTGAGCAGCTGAACAATGTTTGAGTTGGGTACAGTATTCACACACAGGAGTTTAGCTTTTCAACATTTAGACTCAGCAGTGAAACCAAACCAATGACCCAGTATCTCCCTTATTCTTACGATATATTCAACTCCTTCGGTATCTTTATTTTTTAAACTTTTGGCGCACATAGGACATCAGTATTTCTTTTCTGTATTTTTTTCTGACTCTCTAATTACAAGCGAAAATATATTAAGGTATTCTTTAGTTATTAGAAATAGTCTAATTGTTACTAAAAAATTTTTTTTATTCATAATCAAAAATTTATCAATTGGTTTTGTAAATTAAAAAAATTTCAATGACGAAAAACTGTTTCTTTTAGATCTAAAAAAAAACTGCAAATAAGTGAACATTTTAAAAATTATTGCTTTGAAGTGAACCGTGCTTGTGAGATTTTACCTTCAACGCAGAAAAGAAAACCGAAGTTCCATGTTGTGTTTCATAACCATAAATTATCAAAATGCTAAACATAATATTTTTCACTTACTTAGACCTAATTTAATACAAAATAATGAAAAAAGCTTGAAAAATATGCTTAATAAAAATTCTGCGTCAAAGGGTTAAAGGCCTCAATATGTTAAATTCTATAATTTCAAGAAATTCATTAAACCCTTCTCGTATTTAGTTGGCATCCACGCTATGTACTATGTGCGCAAGCGTCGTAGTTTGCAACTGTTACTCTTAACTGTTAGGTCAAGTTTAGTCTATCTCAGTGGTTCCCAACCTTTTGTGGACCATTGCCCCCCTCTTTAGGTTGGCTGACACATATCGCCCCTTTCTCTGTTTGCTCAAAATCCATTCATTGTTGCTTGTGAGCAACCAAACACTGAAAATAGGCTAAGTTATATTTGATTTTAATTTAAATTGTAATGCAAATAAAGAGACAATTTTATTTTGCTTCTTTTATTAATTAAAAAAAAATTTCCATCTTTTTTATTTTTTTCAAAAGTAAATGATATTTAAAACGAAATAATCAAAACACAAGTAAATTTTTTTAAATTCATTTTTTTATGTAATCAAGAAAAAGTTAAAACGTTAACAACTAAAATTTGAGAAAAAAATGAAGAGCGAGAAAGTACATTTTTATCACTTCAATGGCCGTGTGCTTGGTGTTTTTCAGGGAAATCTTGAATGTCAGGTTTTATGTTCGTCAGATATAAATGCAGGTCTTCTTTGAAGCAAATGTCCAACCTATTTCTTTGCTTTGAGAGCGGCTGGACGACAGAGCTAAATCTTCTCTCCACTAAATATGTTGACGGGAACGATATGAGGAGTAGCTCAGTTTGTTTTCACATTTGTGGATAAGTGTCCATAAGCTTTACCCAAGCTAACTCGTAACCGTATTTTTTAAAGACGAATTTAGCCTCACAGTCATACTTCAAATCTAAAAACTCAGTCTGCAAAAAGGAAGTGAGCTTATCCACAACTTCAAATGAGAAAAGATCGAAAATCCAATCCGGAATTTCTAGTTTCATCAAATCTCTAAATCTTGATTCCATATCAGCTTTTAACTGATCAAGGTAATCAGTAAAAATTAAGATTTTATTTTCGAGAATCTCGATATCTGCCATTGAACACTTTTAAAGAGTTGGAAATTGCATTATCTCTTTGAAGTTTTACGTTGATTTCGTTCATTTTTTAAAAAATATCCGTGAGGTACGCAGTTTTCAACTCTCACTTAAAACAGGATCAGTGGTGTCGAGAAACTGAGTAACCAAGTCAAACAATTCGAAGAAACGGAGCAAACAGTCTCCTTTTGAAAGCCATCTCACAGATGTATGTAGGAGCAAGCGTTCGAAATCTTCATCATTTTCATGGTAAAGTTCTCGCAATAAACGGTCATTGAGAGAATTAGCTTTGATTTTATTGATGCCAGAAATAACGAATTGTAAAGTGTCATGCAGGTCCCACTCAACTTTTTTGCAACCAAATGTTGACGATGAATGGGGATGATCTCTGGTGCTTCTTTTTTAAAGTGTGCGAGAAACCCAATATGACGACCAGACATTGCAGGAGCAGGTAATTTCTTTTTCCTCAAAATAATCTTTGACCAATTTAAAAATCGACGATCCTTTTGTATCAGTGATAAAAGTTCTTGTAAGCAACACTTCCTCGTTAATCTCCTTACTCTCATTTATGAATCTCAGGTAAGCTAATACAGTAGCTTTGTTATCTATCACAGTTCATTCATCAATCTACAACGCAAATTTACCTTCTTTCAAAAATTTGATGAGTTTTGATTCAACGTCTGAGGCCATCTCATCAATACGCCTGGAAACAGTATTATTGCTCAGAGTAGCAGATTGATTTATCTTATTGCTCGAGCCCTCACCCAACATGATTCCAGCAACTTTTTAGTAGCAGGTAAAATTTGAGTTTCGCCAATTGTGTGAGGTTTACCACATTTAGCATTCAATAAAAAAAATTCGTAGGAAGTAAGAAGACCTTTGTCAAGATTGGTTGTTTGTTTTTTAAATAGTTCATTTAAATTAGGCCGATTTTCAAATTTAGATTTCAGATCTTGAAAATAACTTAGGGGTTTGCTTACTTTATCACTATGTAATCTCGATAAATGGTCTGTCATTCGCGAGGATTTCATTGCCCCATTACTAGTAAATGTTTCAGCACACAAAAGACAATATGGAAACTGCACATTTTGCAATAATGCGATAAAACCGAATTTTAAATATTCGGATGAATACTGACGACACTTCCTTTTCGAATCCATTGACACTTCAATATAAATGCATGGAAGCTAAACTATAAAAAATAAGCTAACAATTTATGGCTGTGGAAAACAAGCTAACAATTATTAACGGTGAGATACAAGTAGCAATTAATAACGATAAAAACAATTAATAACGATATAAAACAACCTAACAATTAACAGCCAATAACTAATAACAAAATTTAAAAAAAAAAACAAGCGATGCGAGGGAAAGAAAACGATTTAAAAACTGTACAAGAGTAAGGACACTATAGCAATGGCTTGGAGAGTTAAAGAGTTGGCTGACCAGGGCAAAAACATAGCCAAAGCGCCAATTATTTAGTCTTGGAAACTAATTCATCACCAAATTAAAACACCTTCTTCTTTGTATATTCGCTTTTCTGAGAGGGTATTTATGGGAGGAATGCATTTAAAGACGAAAAAACTTCAAATACATGTTTCAAGATAAAATCGTCTTACTGTACAATATATCTTTATAATTGTACTCATACTAAAACTGTAATTAATTCCAAGAAAATGCAGAACTACTTTTCAAAAGTTACATTTCCCACCTTTCTCTCTACAACTTTTTTTATAGCTCTCAGGTCTAAGAGAAACTGGTCTGGGGATGTCTGCTTCAATGGTTACCAGCAGGAGCACATTTCTAATGGAGGTACAATGAAGGAATGAATGTGACGATTGTTTACTTGCGGTGACCTATGTCAAGATTAAGACAAAACTATTCCCTCACCAGTACAAAGTGAATTTTCCTCGTAACCATAGCACTAGCAATTACGCGACACTGATGTCTGGAGTTTTCCTGAAAACCGTATTATAACTACCAAACCGCAGAGTTATCTAACGATAAATGTGACGTCTATCAATCCGTTTATCCTATAACATGCCTTTTAAAATTGGAGGTCAGGGAATGAGACGAGAGAGGAACATTTGAGGAGAAGAAGGTATATAAAAGACCATGACTTTCAACAAAAGAGAATTCTTGAAGGTCAGATTTCTGCCTGCGATACCAAAACGTATGACAAAAACGACCCTGAACTTGAAATTTTTTAATTTTTAACTACCATAATTCTTTGTCCACACCAGAACCATAAGTTAAATATATGTTTTCAATTTCGATCTCAAATAGCTTTTGTTATTAATATTATTAGCAATTTTTATCTTTTGAATACTCGTTGCCCCCTGATCGCCCCCCTAAGGATTATCGCCCCCAGGTTGGGAACCACTGGTCTATCCAAAGTCAGCGCTGTCTGTGCTTATTTTGAAAATGGCTTAAAACCTCAATATGGAGAGAAGCCACAGTTTTGTAAAAATGAAAAGAATTTGTTGTCTAATATTTTAATATTTAAAAACTTACTCCAATGCTACATTACTTAGGCTCAAAAAATTTAGCAAAAACTGAGAATAAGGCAGTGATTTTGATAATTTTAATCTATGTTTAAAAAATGTAGTCAACTTTTAAAAAAGTTTAATAACTATAAAAATCTTTAAGTTTTCTGTCTGTTCTAAATCCCCAGATAGTTCTTCACGGCAAGATCATATACATAGTTTAAAATCATCGCATTGCTTCAAGCGTAAGGCACTTAAAACTATTTTTTTCTAACACACAAATTAGGTTGCATTTTTTCAAAAAAAAAAAAAAAAAAAATATCATACTGGATTCAATTACTAATTTGAAATAACCAAAAATGAAGTTTTATTTAAAATACTTACAAAATCTTTAAATGTAATCTTTTATGTAACACTTAAATACGAAAATACGATTTTCAGTTTACCGACATGCAATGTGCATAGTACGCAGCACGGTTCATTATTGGCGACACTTCAGTGGAGAGGATTATCGTAACGAAAGGTTTAATTCAATTGATGTTTTATTTCTATTAAGTTCAACCCAAGCTAAATAACATTCACCAATGATTTAACAATTCATATTTAATTCCAGAGATCGTTAGTTAGCTTCCTGCTAACATCAGCATCGACCACAATGCTGATGCAAAATATGCGCAGTGTTTAACACTGTGCATATTTTGCATCATAAGCCCATTTTGCATCATATGCCCATTTATCATCATACTATTATAATGGACTGATCTGATTTTAATAGGTTTTCTTAATTTCAACTTTATGAAATGCAAAAAAATTTCTACTACAAAAGAATTAGTTACTTTATTTGAAAAAAGGAATTGTTTTGCTAAACTCAAATTCAATAAGTTATAGAGATTTAAATAATTCCCTTAAATTATCTTAAGAAGACAGTCCGTTCATTCATTATTAATTAAATTAGAGTATTGATTAATTGATTAGACTTGTGTTCAAGCATTCAAAAGTAGTAGTGGTTAAGTGTATGATTAAATGATTAGATTTGTATTTAAGTATTCAATAAAAAATATGACCTCGAATTTAAAACAGAGTTATGATTAAACACAAAAGACATTCTCTTAAATCTAATTTTCGTAATAGTTATAATTCAAAATGCATCATAATATAATTGTTTGATTTTCATTTTATTTTTGGTTTTAAACAAACTAAACATAAACTTACAATTTCTCTCACAGTGATTTGAAGGTAATCAATTATATCAAATCACAACTAAAGTAATTCTTCTTCCAAAGATAATTCCTAAGTTCAATAGCACCTTAATTGGCGCATCTTCTTTTTAAACAAACAGTAGCAATCAACCGAATGAGATGAGAATTTTCTACGCGTTTGATTGTGTTGAATAGTGAAAAAGATAAATATAGTAGATAAATATTACAGATGAAACATTTGTATAATTTTATCGGCTAGATTGTTAAAGCTTCTAGGCATATTTATTACGCTGTTGACTGTATGTAAAATCTCTTATAATGAAGTTTCTATATCGCCTAACTAAACAAATTTGAAAGATAGGGTCTTGTGGAAAAATATTACCAGGAATATTTGATTGAACTGCAAAAAGTTTTTAAAAATGTTAAAAAATTTTGTTTGCAATTTTACATTACATTACATTTAAAGAAAGTTTTTTTTTGGATACATACTTTCTTCGCAACATTTTTTAATCCATTTTCGTGATTTTTTATTTTTATTTTTTATTAATAGGTTTATTTAATTTTTTTTAACCTAAGAAAAATTATATATTGAGATTAGGATTTTTACATAATATCGCTTTGTATAATACTCACGATATTGTCGTAATCGATGCTCCTGTGTGTATTATCGGTTACCGGTGACCTGCATAAATCAGGAACTGACCTTGTTCTACTTGTTGGCGAACTTGGCTTCATATAGTATCAATAACCGATAGGTACTAATTTACGTTGTTCTACTTGCTGACGAACTTGGCTTCAAGGTATCAATAACCGATTGGTACTAATTTACGTTGCTCTACTTGTTGGTGAACTTGGCTTCATGGTATCAATAACCGATTGGTACTAATTTACGTTGTTCTACTTATTGGTGAACTTGGCTTCATAATATCAATAACCGATAGGTACTAATTTACGTTGTTCTACTTGTTGGTGAACTTGGCGTTATGGTATCAATAACCGATAGGTATTAATTTACGTTGTTCTACTTGTTGGCGAACTTAGCTTCATGGTGCCAATAACCGATAGGTACTAATTTTTCTATAAAGTTTATGTTATTTCCATTTAAAGGATAATAAGATAAAGTTTGAGAACTTAAAATTCGTGATCAAATGCGGTGAACAATTAATTATTATTATTGATAATTGGTATTACAATGTTTCAGTATTAAAATTTTATAAATTTAAAAGCCTCGAAGTTGAAATATTGTTTAGATTAATAAGAATTAGCATATCTATGTTTAACAGTTTACCTCTGACGGTGAAATGTAATATTTCTTCTATTTTCGATAAATTATGTTAGCTTGCATGTTTGTTTCTATCACGCTTTATTTCTGTACCTAATCTATGAATGTAATGAAGCTTTAAGGATACTAAATTATTTCTACAGGTTCCACCTGCTTCTATTTTTTAAAAAAATATTGTATACAAATGCTGCTCCCATGACAGCATACGCTTTACTCTATCACAATGATTTTCATCAATGAAATTTTATATTTTCGATACTATGCCCAAACCGTATAACGCCGGAAAGCGGTGGTTGGTCACTAACCATCACATGAAGTTTTGCAAAGTGTAAACAAATATTATCCAATTCTGTGTTTTCATTCTCGAGTTATTAGCCAACATGTATCCAGACTGACTTTCAGTTTTACATGTAGAGAAATATTCATATTTATAATGCTGTTGTTTTCCATCTCCAATATGACCTAATGGAATAATAGTCCGTATGCCGAACTCATTTATCGTTCAAGTTCGTTCCGATACTTTGGGGGCAATTTTTTCTTTTGACAAAACGATTCAGAATGTTTTAGTATTTTTAATTTTATAAAGTTCTCCAAATATTATTTGGTCATAATTTAATAACAATCGATTTTAAGACGCACTCTTTTTCTATATGCCGTACATTTCTGTATGTCGTACTCTCATCCAGTGAAATCGTTGAATTATTTTTTCCTCCGCCAAGCTAACCAATCACGCATTGTCTCCTCACAGTCGCTTACAGCAATGTTTGTAAGCAAATCGTTGGTTGCATTGATGCTAATTTTCTCGATTTCATTTTAATCCTTTGAATTTTTTTTAAAATTTAAATAAAATTTAATAATTAATTTTAATAATTCTTTTTTTAGAGCCAACTATATATTGATAACGCTTCATTTTTCCGCTTTACTGTTAAATATTTGATTTTCATTCCGAAATTCGAATTGTGCAGGCAGTCACATTGCAATGCCTCTCTAACCTAATCAAGAATTCGTCTCCGATTTTAAGATACAAAAATATATACTTAGCTTAAAAATAAGAAGGAATTGTTTGCCCTATTTTAATTTTAATAATATTTGCTGAGTTACAAATTTAAAGGGGATATTTATATATAGATCCCACCAAAGAAATGAAAGTATTGTAGTTATGTTGATGAAATGTTAAAAAAAAATTTTTTAAACAATTTTTATTAGTTTATGAAGATAAAATATTAGTTCCAAAATGATTAAAAAAGCTGTATATTAACGTTAATGATCCATTATTCTTAAAAAAAATATTTTTGTTTCACTAACAAAGGTGCTATGGTAAGTATTGTTTCAAAACATAGTTGTTTTGATGACTTATTTATCTAATATCTTTGATATTAAACATTTTTGTAGAGTAAAGCGCACATCTTATATTTCTTGCATTTTAATTTTACTTAATTATTACTTCTTTTTAAACTCTGAATGGCGTATAAATTTAAAAATTTTTATTAAGATGTGCTTACTCGGAAAAAAGAAAACAAAACTTTTTTTTTCTTTTCCCTCTTACAAAAAACCTATAAAAAATACTCCTCTTAAATAAATACTACTCTTCTATAAAAAAAAACTGTTAACTAATCTAAACTAAAAATAAATCATGAAATTTAAGGGAATTTATATAGGTTTTCTCTGTAGGGTCAGCAACAAAAACTTCGACAATTTTGTATTTAATCATTGAGTATTTTTTTTTTTTTTGAATTAAATTTGAAAACAATAGTGTAGATTCAAAACATGATTTAAACATTTAACTTCAGATATTGGTTTAAAAAATGTGTTTAATCAATTTTCCAACTGGCACTATTTCGACAAATAGTTAAAGAATGTCTCTACACTTAAATGTAAATAAATTATTGAATATCAAACCATAATGAAATTTCCAAATATATTAATGTCTGGAATTATATTCTCTTGCTAAATAAAAATATATTCAACAATACCTGTCTAAGGTTTTTTGGAACACTCTGTATTTGTCTTTTGCTACACTTGCAAAAACTATTTGAAATAACACTTGAAAACATTTTTTTTTTTCAATTAAAACAATAAATTCTACATACTAAATATATTTTCTCTAAATCAATATTATTATTTTCAAAATTAATGCTGTACCAAAACATTAAAATTTTAAATAATGAAAAACCAAATTTTGTTAAATTGCTCAAATAAATTATGTAACAAGATAGTTCAGTGTGTAAAATATCCGGTTTTTATATAGTAAAGAAAGTTTTAAAGCTTCAGTAAAAGACAGTGTACCAAACAACAAATTTAAAAAAATATCAATTCAAATTTATTGTAAATTTTACACAAATGAAATTTTTCATTTTTATGTCAAACTGAATTTCAAAATATTCATTTGTATGAAATAGGTTTTTTAGCTTACTAAAATAAGTATCGTCTTAAAAAATAAGGGAGAAATATCTCCAGATTTTTAAAGAAAATCAGATTATTTTCTGTAGGGTAGCAGTTCTTAAAAAGTTGATGCAAATTTAAATTTTCACAGAGTGGAGGAAAGATTTATATATTCTATAGAATTCAAGTTTTAAGTATTTTTACAAAAATAATAAAAAAAACCTGTCAAATAATCGCAGATGCAGTATCATAACCCTTCATTACAACTATAACTGTCATAGTCTATGTTTTACCTTTTTATATTGAATTATCAAATCATCATGATTTAAAATGAAAAGAAAAAAAACGATTTTAAGATCTTGAAGTAACTATAATTGTGTAAAAATGTGGAAGTACATACTTATAAAAAACTGTTAAGTGTTTTAGCGCAAAAGAAACGTGAACGAACGGGAAGATATCGTAGTATGCAGACAACTGCTTTTGTTCTGATTGGTCCATTCATTTCCAAGTGACGTCAAATTACGCTTCTCTTCGGATATTCTTGGGCAAAATACTGAATTCGTGAAAACAAAATAGTTCCTCATTGTTTTGATAACTATCAATTAATGGCCAGTCAGATTTTGGAGAACTTTATGAATTTATGTTTCTCAGCCAAGATTGTGTTCTATTTTGGTAGAATAAAATTGCCCCTCAAATGTCGGAACGAAAATTAGTTTAGAGCTACTTTTGAGACTTCGGCCCACGGACTATAAGACCAAGTCAAAGAATCAGTTGATAATATATTTATACTAATAAATGGTATTGGCTGAAAAAATGCTGATTATTTGTTAAGAATATTTATCGCAGCATTTGTTTGCGAATGATTAATTAAAAATTTATAACGATGCGTTTTTATTTAACTTAGTTTAAATTACATAATTTTAAATAATTTTTCAGCAGCATAAATAATTTTGCAATGCTATTCACAAACCTTTTTTGTGTGTAAAGTAGGAATTTCTTTTTTGGGTGAAAGGAATTTAAGTAGGTAATTACCACAAATTCAACAGAATTTAGTTGTTCCAAATTTTGTAATAATTGTGATGTCATATCTCTGTGCTTGGTAGATTCCCATAAAAATGGGATTTATCTACTCAATTCTCTTAGTTTTGGAGATATAGCGTGACTACGCAATATACTTACTGTATGTAATAAAATATTTTGTAATTTAAAATCTCTAAATGCACTGAATTTTCTGTTATTCTCAAATAAATTATTCATAAAAATAATAGTCGAAATATAATGAATTTATTTCTTATTAAGAGCTAGAGTTAATCATTCTTATATGATAAGTAGGCTAAACTATTATTTTTTATCAATCACTGATTGGCATATCTAATACCTTGTACGTCTGTCTATCAACCAATTGAGCAATTGAGTCGTCAACCCAAAATTTTACATAGGCTCTTGCAGATTAGCAGCCCGTTGATTGATGTCCAACGATTCGTTCAAGTTGTCAATCCAATATGGCGCACTTCTGAAAAACACTTCAAATAAAAAAAAGGCGTGACCTGTTTTCACCTGAAGGGTCACATGTCAGAGTCACATGACACGCTGCAACGAATTAAAGAGTGATCATCGTACTCTCCAGAACCGCAGGGAATCGAAATATGAAATGTGTACCACTTCGATGAGGAAGTTTTGATTAAAGTTTGTTATTATTTTTTATATTTATCCTATTATCGGGTAAGGATTAAAAAGTTTTTGATCGATAACATTATGGTGGGCGTTGATTTCCTGGATATTTTTAATATAGAATTGCTTATCAAAATCGTTGTTATCATTTCTAGTATTGATAAAGGGTGCGTAGGAATTGTCAATTGGGTGATGAAATGGATAAGTTTTGATGTTATTCCGATATTTTAAACCGACTTTTGATTGCTATTTCATTGACCTCTATTAGATATCATCCAAATTGGCTGGTTTGATTGATAAGTGTTTTTTTCCATTAATTTTTTAGATTAAAAAAAATTAGATCGATAAGAACGAAATTCCATAATGCAAATGGTTTCAATAAAAAAAGCAACAAACATAAGCAAAGTAATTACTTTTACATGAAAAATAAATTCCATAATGATACATTAATAATAACTAGATGTCTAAGTTAAAATAAAAGGTTGAGTAGAAAAAAATAGCCCTTTTCCTAAGGTGTATTAACAAATTTTATTTTTATAACGATAGATATGTAAAAATTAAATACTGAAAAAGATTAATGTTTTGATTATCCAATTAAATTTTAAAACTATTTTTATATAATTTTATTAAGTCTTTCATCTTTCAGGAAGTGTTGCCTTTTCCTAAAACTATGAGATGGCTTCTTCATTTCTCTGAAGTTATAGATTATATTTTTACGTGGTAAAAATGGCAATATGTTTATATAAAGTAACAAAAAAAAAAGGATTCCTTTTCTTGTAACACGGAATACATTTAATATCTTTAAAGTGACATTATAAGCTTTTATTATAAAATCAAAAATGTGAAAATAGGTTTTACTTCTTAAATACTTTAATATACAAAAAGTTTAAACTTTAAACGTAATGTAATATATAAACTAGTAAGGAAAAACTTTAAAACCAAGATTTTTACTTTGGTAAATGTTCCAAATTTAAAAATTTTGAATCTAAATTTGTTGATGAAACATTAAGATTTTATTTTTATACTTGAAGACAGCTCCGATAAAAATTGTTGAAATGAGTACACGGTAAAGAGATGAATCATTTGAAAAATAAATTTGCGTTAATTTATTAAATATCATGCGTTCACATAAATACTATTACAATTGAAATTTAATTTGTCCTCGTGAAATTCAAGCAAAACAACATCAATGAAATGCCAATTTCATATCGCATCACTTCTCTTAGAAGCATTTAATTTGCTTCGAATAGAATTTATTTGCATATTTTTACACACTTCGTGATGACACATTGGGGTTCTTAAAGGAAAAACACGTACTAAGCCTAACCCTCATCATAGTTACAGAATGTTATTTCAATGAAGAATATTATTTTACACTTAATAACAGAAAGATGGTCACGATGGTATTTCAAATTTCCTCCATTGACCATCTATGGAAATATATTCCTTTATAAACGGCACGTGCTCTTTGAGTAAACTTGCTTCTGAAGCAAAAGCGTGTTTCTTTTATCGATAATAATAACACGTTTAAAAAAGTCATCCACCCACGTTTCATTTAAAGATGGCGACTTATTTGCTTCGCTGGAAACAGAAACAAAGCTACGGTTACGAGCGTGAGGGGGACCAGATGTTACACTGTCATTTAGTCTTTGTTGGAGGGTGAACGATTTTAGAAATGGACACCCAAGATCGTAGAACACTGTAGCATTAAAAAACACATATGCGGTTATTAGATGGCATTTAATTTCAAGTTCAATGTTTACTTTTATCAGGTTAAGTATAACTTTAGATTAACTTTCCTCTATCGTGAGTAGTATTTAAGATTGCAACAAAAAGGAGTTTCTGAGATTTGTTTAGTCTATGGACCTGTATTTTTTATAAAGGGCCCATCCTCACCGACAATAGCATGCAGTGGGTATAATTCTAAAAATTAAATCCCGTGAAAGTATGAAATGTGGTAAATGTGGACTCTTCACTGAGTATTGACTTTCTGGTAATCGATTTGGTGAATGGCCGAAATATCTATATTATGCCTGCTTTAATTTTAATATTTATTTGATATTACTGATAGCCTAATAAGACACATTAGAAAAAGAAAAACATAAACTTAGGCTACGGCTCTTAAATCTGTATGAAAAAGATCGTAATTTGGCCGGTATTCCCTACACTATTGAATTAATATTATGGATTGTTGTTCAGTATACACTAAATAATGATATATGACAAATGTTTCGTGCATTTCCCTAACTAGTAAATACCGATGTACATCGGATATTATTGACATTCACTAATTTCATAGCATACTAGTTAACTAAATCATGAAGGAAATTCTTAACTAGAATTGAATCGTTTAATATTTCTAATTTACTGAAATCTATACGAGTATGTTTCCCCATATGGTTTATAAATGATATTATCTATATACTGCTTTATTAAAACCATACCTTTGACATCCCTGCTGCAAAGTTTAGTATTTAACTTAATATGTAAAATTCTGAGAATTCTTTTAAAGTATATGGGCGAATATCAGGAATCATTTACTTATATGTCTTCAAACTTTTCTTATAAACGTCAAATCGTAACCATCGAAAATTGAAAAAAATAAAAGGTATACAATCCAATTCTGCGAGTTTTATGTTAGTGATATTCCAAAAGCTTATTTAAAGCAGAACAAACTTGTATCATTAGTTTAACTTGTAACTCGTAGAATTGGATTGTATACCTTTTTCTTCTTCAATTTTCGATGGTTACGGTTTGACGTGCCAAAATTTGGCGACAAACTTTAAGTGTTTGCAAACGTCAATATTCACGAAAAATATCATTCAAGAAAATATGATAGTACAGCTGAGCTATTAAATTATGTTTTTAGTGATTTTCAGTTTTTTTTAAACAGAATACATATTGAAAAAAAAAAGTATGTTAAACACTCTAAGCGACACTCATGAAAAGTTGTCAAATGTAGGATTGAAATAAGAAATGAAAGCCAAAAGCAAGTTACTCGCGATCAAAACTGTACGTATCTTAAAGTTAGTAATGCATATAGTTATTCCTGTAATTTTATTAGAATTAATTTTCGCTTATTATGTTATATATTTATAAGAAAAGTTTGAAGACATATAGGTTAATGATTCCTGAGATTCGCCCTTATTATGTTTATGGTTTAATTAAAAAAGGAATGCTTAATTAAAAATTATAGCTAAAGCTCGATTTCTGAAAAAATAAGCAACACTAAAGACAAGATTTACTTGCATATCATTTTAGACTTTTTTATACCGAAATTTATAATATTTATATTGATATATATTAATAAATAGCTTAAAAACATATGATTGCATGAGAAATGTACTAAAGAAAATTAAAAAAAACAAGCAGCCAAAAAAAACAAAAACAAAAAACTTTTTTTTCTTATCCTGTGTTTTTTTGAGGCACGCATACAACTGCTTCTGTCTATGAGCTAAAATCGAAAATTATTTGGATAAAAAAATACATAAGTTTATTTTTAACAATTAAACCCATTTATAAAGATATTTATCATCAGATTTAGTATAGAATCCCTGTTTTCATAAAATAACTCTAAAAGCCACAAAAGCCACACTGTATTGAAGCCCATCAAGCCTTCAAACATTCCAAATGAAGTTAACACAAGTTCAATAAACTGTACGAAGAATACGTGCACCAAAGTACATTGAATTATTTAAGAACCTTGATTACTTTTCACAAAAACTGTTTTTTCCATCTTTAGAGTAAATTTGTAATCAGAAACAAGAAAAAGCCAACAAAAACAAGCATAATCAGCCTAAACAATTTAACTATTGATGAAAACACACGATAGCAAGCGATTCATCTTTAAGGCCACCCTTCACGTTTCACATGGACACCCTATTTTCATTCAAATCTTTTTTTCTTATCTTTTTAAACACACACAATGATAGAGGGATCGTTGATGCTGATAAGACATTAATTGCTCTAATTGTGATCTTTGTAATTGGCGAGGCGATTTTTGCAGGAACGCCTTCCAAACTCATTTTTTGTCGCGCCAAATGGCACCCCTTCAGGGTGGAAGAACTTAGAAATCGAAAATAATTATCAAAATGTAGGGTTTTGCTTCTATATGTTCGTGAACATCACAATTAAGTTGTGATTCTTTCTCAGAATTTTTTTTTTTCTTCCTTTGAGCATTCTTGATTAAGGTATTCTAGTGGAGTTAAGATGTTAATGGATTATTAAGGGAAAAAATTACCCTATAGTTAGGGAAATTTCAATTTGAATGCCTTTTCTACTGCATAAAAAATAACTTCTAGTGAATGAAGAAGACTCTGCCTAAAAATTAGCATATTTGCATGCCTTATTATGTTTAAAACTTACTATGTAATTTTGGAATCTTATTAAAGGGGTGTCTTCTAAGTTACCTTTTAAACTGCTCTTTTAATGAATGGTATTTTTATATGCGCTTTTATTATATACGTAATATTACCTCCTAAGTATTCAATTACAAAATTTCAAGAAAGTTACACGAAACAGTTAATTTCAGCATATTTCAAACTCTGTGAAGTTTTCTTTAATTCGCACAATATGCGATTTAGTTAATTTTTGTAAATGTTTATAATTTGACCATTCCATATTTAAGTCTTAGTGATACAAATTGCGGGTCATTATAATTAACATTTGGTTTATGTAACTTATTTCATCGGTAATAAATAATTATTTTTTTTTATAATTATTTGTATCAAATTTTATTTAACATTTTAAAAGTGTATCCATGATTTAAGTAATTATGTATTTCATTTTTGTTATAATTAGTTTAATGCATAGCTAACTTTATGCAGGAATGCAATATAAGTGTTTGATATAAAAATTTCTTTTAGAGAAGGAAGGATGTGCTGCTTAAAAAGTAGTGTGTTTGCAAACTTTATCATTCAAAAGTTATGTAATAATATCTAAACTTTATTTTAAGATTAGTCGCCTAATTTTTATTTTATAAAATGTATGGTTAATATTTTTATCCAAGCATTATTATAATTTGTATTCTATGCTTTAAGTTTCAACATAATAAATTAAGATCAATTCAATGTCCTTATCGTTCTGAAACCTTCGAAGCATCTTACGCAGCTGCTTTCTGATTGCTTCGTCAGAAAGCAATCAGTGACTATGTATACTAAAACATTAACAGTCTAGTAATATTGCTCAAGCAATATGCGTAGACATACACCACAGCTGTCTAGCATTTCGACAATTTTGGCAAAGCAACAAACTGCAATTAAATAAATTATCCCAGGAAACTAAAGCGGAAATATATGCTTGATAATATAAAAACTTTAACTGTTTCAAAAATTATAAAGGTAGAAAAAAGTCAATGTGTTTAAATCGCTCAAAATTCGGTGCCCGTTCAGAAAACTCAACAAAGCAGATTTGTAATAAGAAACGTAATGTTTTTATCAACGAAAAAAAAATTTTTGATGAAAAACTAGAAAAACCGCGGTAGCAGAGAGCGGCAAATGAGTGCGAAGTTGATAGTCTTATTTAAAACTGATTCAGTGAAGGAAAAAAAAAACAAAATTTGTAACGATTATGAATGTAAATAGTTGTATAAATAAGAAAATTTTCACTCAACCAATTTTTACGAAAATTGCAATTTTTTTATTTTAAACTTTTCCCAAAAAACCACCAGAAAATTGTTTAGAACAAAACTAGAAGTCAAATGGTGAGAATTTGTTCCAATTATGACTTCGATCGACTAGAAAAATGTATCTTCGAAAACCACCCATAATGAAGTTTTTCTGATGTAAATTGTGCAATATTGCATATTACGTTCCTGAACTAAAATTAACGCATTGTTATACTCAGATGCTTTTAATGATTTTTTTAAAAAAAAATTTTAGCATTATTTCAAGATTCATTTCATAGAATATTTTTTAAAAAAATCCTAGAGGGGCATAAACCTGGAGAAAAAAAATTAATGCAGGGTCTTCAGAATTAGTTATAACTTTTTCTAAGCAACACTGTATTTAAATGATTTTAGAAACACACCCTGACATCTCAGAGCATTTCTTTCGGCATCTAAATTATATTATCTGATCATAAATTCATTTTACTACTTTTTAAATCATATGCTTGAATTAATTCGAAAGAAAAAGGTGCAGATAAAAGACTACAGAGAATGGATAACAAATACTCAAACGTATCATTACTGAGAGCAAGTGCAAGTAGCAATAAAAAAAGGATTGTAGTAATTGAACTTCGTCAAAAGATTCACTGTTGCATTAAGTATGGAATCATTGTAACTTTAAGAGAATGGAATCACAATTCAGACATTCATGTCACAATTCACATTACATCCATTCTTCCATGGCCAGAGATACCGCCTAATTAAGATTTCATGGATCTTAAATCATCGAATGCAGAAAAGGCGCCAAAATGAGACCATTTCTATGATGGGCGACGTACCATTAGACATGCAGAATGCCAATTAAGTCGCCAAAACTTACACAAACGGACCATTCAGAATGCACTCTCGGTTGCGAATGTTCGCGCTTTAGTGGTGATGATAATTGGCACACTTCTCCAGGGGCTAACAGAAGCGGTTGGCGCACCTAGATTGGCATGTAAATGGCGACATTAAATTAGAAAACTTAAAAGATTTCATTCCTATCTTCTGTTTCTCATTACTTTGATTGAACTTCGGTTGTTTAGTTATTTAGTTTAATGTTTTTCTAACACTTTTTTAAGCCGCACCTGTAGGTGGCGGCTAACGCAGGTGTATTTTAAATACTATATGATAATCACGATAGTACATAAATATCAATCTTTTAATATATATAAACTAAGTTCTTATGAGCAGAACGGAGATTTATTACTGTTTTTGATACTGCGTGCCTTGTTTATTAAAATATATATTGCGAGCAATATTGTATAGGATTTATTTTGAAGAATAAAAATGAAGATATAATACGCAAACAGTAATATAACACGCTGCAGGGGAAATAAGAAACATAAAATTTATTTATTTCTTCATGAATAATAATATTATTTGAATCAAATTGGGGTAATCTTGATGTTTTTTTCCTTATCTAATACTATAAAAACTAATCTAAAGGCAATTTAGATTTCATTTTAACGTTATCTTAAATTTAAACTTGTAGTAAAAATGTTTAGATTTTGTTAATTTTCAAATGAATTGAAGTTAAAGGAGTGAATGATGAATTAATTGGAATTAAATTTAGTTAAATGTTAAGATGAAAACATTAAAACAACAACGAACAAAATTGAATAGGTCTCAACTTTCTCTTTTTTATCTAATAATGAAACAAAACTTTAAAAAATCTGAAAAAATTTTAAATTTTAATATCTTCGTGATGAAGTTATTTTAATATAAAGACAAAATGATAAACCAACATCAGCTATTTAATATAATTGATTTCTTAGAAACTTAAATCAATCCAAAGTTTTCGTGCTTAAATTTTTTCTTAAATGATTTTCTAATATATATTTTCTCTTATATGTATTGAAAAATATAGGAACATTTTTGTTTTCCAACTATATAAATAAAAAATGATAATTAACAAACATTTGGGATTTAATTCTTGGTAATAAAAAGAGGTTAAACCAACAATTTCTTTTTAAATAATAATGTCAAATGAATAAAAATGGTATGAAGTTTACTTTCTCAGTGAAATTAAAATACTTAAAATATCTTTTGATCTTTGTAAGTTTAATATTTAATTGAAGTTAATTATGTTAAATGACAAAATGATTGAATTGAAATTATCTTAATGTAAAGATAAGTGATGTCAAAAGTAACTGAGTTAAAATTATCTTAATGTAGAAAAGAGAAAGTTAGTTACAAATTTGCCAAAAAACCATATGAAATAAAAATTTTAATTCATTAAGTATTTTTTTAAAATAATAATTTGGATGTTTTCCTACATTATGGTTTAGATCTGGAATTACAAAATTGCTTAGTTTTCCACAATATTTTTTTTAAAAAAAATATCCTGAAAAGAGTAAGCAATTTTGTAATTGGAATTAAATATCGTGTAAAACTAAGCAACTTTGTTTTTGTCCACACAAGCCCCCAAAAAACCATATGAAATAAAAAATTTTACTCATTAAGTAGTGTTTTTTTAATAATAATTTGGTTGTTTTCCTGCATTCTGGTTTAGATCTGGAATTACAAAGTTGCTTAGCTTTTCCACTAATTTTTTTAAAAAAAATTCGGAAAAAACTAAACAACTCTGTAGTTGGAATTAATTATCGTAGAAAACTAATAAACTTTATTTTTTTTGTCCACACTAGCCCTCTACATGGGACTTGTGTAGACAATTTTAATATCTAACTAAGTAATCATTTATTACAACTTAGAAAGATATTTCTAAAACAAAATTGAACTTAATTTCAACCTAAAACTTATTTAGAGAATAAATATTGTCATATATTATTTGGAAAACTAATGTTTAATAAAGCATGCATTAGAAAAAAATTTATTCAATTTGTTTTGTTTGATAAATATTTTTATTTTTTATTCTTATTTTATAAAAAAATGAGTTGTCAACTTTAAATGTGTAGTGAGATACAGTCCTAATAATTCTATCAGTTACTGGTGATGGAAGTTTGGCAACTACTTCACTTGAAATTAGAAAAAAAAAATTCCTGAAAAAAGATCCATAATTAAAAAACATCGGTTTTTTTTTTTTTTTTTTTTGGAAGAATAGAATTTTATAATTTTCTAATCTATAAATAATTTTCATTCTGCTGGACAAGACTGCATAACACATTTTTTGTTAAGAAAAAATGACTTAAAGTCATTATCTCTTATTGAGTCTATGTTGTAAATTTTTTCCTGAAATATTTCGAACTATTTTAATTCTTTAACAGATCTCTTATTAATCCAGTCAACCCACAATATTTTTATAGTTTATATATTTCACCAAAAAATATGACTCCACGAAACTATTTACTAACAAGGACTCATTTTATCGTTAATTGAATGATTAAATCTAATTACACGTTTCGTCATAAGAAAATAATATCTCGTTTTTTATCAGCTAACTGCATTAGAGAAACGTAATTTGATTCTTAATAAGCTCTTCAGTCGAATATACTTTGTCATAAGTGGCATGTGCTCTCACAAATAATAAATGGTCTGAAAAAAGAAAATATAATTCCTCGGTAACACAGTGTTTCAACCAGTAGTAACAAAAGGTCAGGGAGAGCAATCGAAACCACCGAAGGTGCGGCCCAAGAAAAAGATCACCAAACCACCATCCAGATCTCTTTCCCTACCAAGTACATCTTCTCGGGTGTGTCCAGTTGCCAAACGTGGGAGAACCTTTCCGTCTCTGGACTTCCTTGGAAGAATCCAGTGCATGTATTTGTGCTCTTTACCTTTAATTCTATTAGAAGCCTCTGGGGGGAAGCAATTCGAAAATTATTTTTAATTATCACGTGCCGTTGTAGGAATGGGTTTTTGATTGATATGGTAATCAGTTGGGTGTACCCTGATCTCGGTACCTACACCCAACGTGTGTGGCACAATTGAACTGGCCGGTGATGAACCGCTGGAATGCCCATATGGTCACTATTTACCATTTGTTATCAAAGGGTTGGATCTGAGTGATTACAGAAGCAGCTCTAGCCCGCAATTCGAAGGTTGAGGTCTGTGGTATGATTTGATAAGGTTGATACGGAAACGATAGATTATTTTTCATCCTTAAATTTTGATTTGATGGAAGAGTATTATAATTTGTTTATCACAGAAAGCTTCATAAAGCGGAATGCGAAAACATAATTGGAATTGGCGAAGTAAATAAAGAATGGAAGTAAAAATATGTATTTTTAATAAGATTTCCATTTCTGTTTGACTTCAGTAGATTTATTAGCCATCTGTACTTCGGTTAGGTAACCTATTTCGCAAGATTAGAAGTTTGTTTTATTTTTATTTTATTAATTCGCCCTTTGAAGATCTGGGGTGTTATGACCATGGAGTAAAGATCAGGGATTTAAGATGATTTAGCGGTTATCTATTTGATATTTTGAATTCCGCATTCTTGTTGTTTAGCTTTCGGAGATATGCACATTATTTTCCCCACGATTAAATAATCTTTTTATTTTATAAGTCCACTCTTTTAGATCTTAGGTTGATCTAAGCAAACAGTAAAATTTCGAAATATAATATTATTTAGCTGCAAACTATTCGGCATTTCGTATTCCGTGTTTTTGTAGTTAGGTATCAATAGATTTATACATTATCTCTTCTGGAGTTAAAAAAGTCTTATATAATGGTTGGAAAGTTGACAGTAGTTTTATTTTATTAGTTCACCTTTATCGTCATCTTTGGGTTCTATGACCAAAGAGTAAAAGCTGAGATTTAGCAGCAAAATGTTGGACATTTTGCTTTTAATATACTTGTAATTTTGCTTTAGTACATTTACACACATTTTTTAAAGCCCAATAATCTATTTCACTCGACCAAAAATTGACTACGTTTTTATTTTATTAGTCCACTTTTCATAGATCTGGTATATAAAAAAAGTAAAAATCCGATATTCAAGAAGATTTAGCGACAAACTGTTGGACATTTCTCAGTCTATATTCTTGTAGTTTTACTTTAGTAGATTTAAACATTATTTTTCCTAAGGTCAAATAACCTACTTTGCTGGGTCAAAAGTTAACTACATTTTTATTTTATTTGTCCACAATTTATATATATTGCACGTGAAAGAAGTAAAAATGATTTACAAAATGAATTAGCGGCGAATTATCAAGTGGCTTTAGTAAAACTACACTCTATATTTCTTGCGGGTAGTTAATATATTTTGCATGATCGAAAGTTGACTATATTTTTATTTTATTCAATATCCTATAAAATGCGAGTCAATCGCTTTGAAACCCTCCTAATCACACAAATTTCTTATAACATTAAGTTAAATAGATGCATTCATTGTGCAATACACCTTTTTAAACATATTTTATTTTTTGGCTTTATCAAAATAATTTATGAAATCAAACCTCAAAAAGAGGCCATAAAAGGAGGGGAAAAAACTCTTAATTCATGTCTTTAACTTTGCAGAAAAATTACTCAAAACTAGCTCTAAAGTGCTTACTCAACAATCATTGTTACAAGACTACCGTATTAACACTTGGGACAAGGTACAATATTTTTTACATACGGACAACCACTTTTGTTGAAGTGAATTGGTTTGTGATTATACTTTGTCGACTGCTTTGTTGAAGGGCATTTCAAAGTCTTCCGGCATTAGCAAGGAAAAAAAATACAGCATTGTTATGTCCTAACTCTTCAACTGGACTATTGAAATGTTGCAAACTTCTTAGTGCAGTGGGAGGAATAAAGAGTATGAATTGGGGCCCTAACTGGTTATTATTTACTCCACTCACAAAAAATGGATGTTCTTGCAAAGGGCTCTCTTCGGCAATTTAAAATGATGTGGGTACCGCGTGGTCCGAATGTCCAGCAAAAAAAGGATCTCATTAAAATCAGCGTGAGGTGTAATTTAGAAATATTTTGAGGTTAACCCCTAGCGGGGTCAACAAGCATCCTAAAGGGTTTATGAGAATGATAAGAGTGAAATAGTTGTGTGATTTCATAATGCATTTATCTTTTGGAGTGGTTAACGCAAGTAGGTTTTGTTCACGCAACAATTTGAGTGAATTTCCAGTTAAATTAGAATCGAGTTAGAATGCTCTTTAACCAAAGATAATATTTGCTTTCTTTAATAGTTTCATATTGATAACATTTTAAAAAGCTAAATTTCAAAATTATTCTTTTGTGTTTTGTGATAGTGCATTATCGTAAATTTCCTTATCACTGATTCTATGTGCGTCTCTTTAATATCAGCATTCGCTTAGGTTTATTCAAGTTTTTGAATTAGAAATAATAGCTTTAAAAAAATAATTATGAATTCGGTGAATATTAATACAGTTTCCTTCATGCCAAAACGATAAATTTTTAAAATGATAAATTTAAAATGCTGTATTTACTGTATTTTAAATAATTCTAGACAAAACAAGCCTGCTGCTCATATGTTCTGCATTGAATAACTTAAATTGCATCATTAGAAATTATTAGAGAATCCTTTCCTTATGAAAAATCCTTGTAACAATTTAACATACATAGAGAAATTTCACCTGAACACCAACGCAAGGAAGGAGACAATCTATGCATTGAAATGCATGGGCATGTAAAATTGAAAACCCAAAAGCACATAGAAAGCTGAAAAAATTTGTTTCTTTTAATTTTTGCAATTTTAATAGCAACATTTAATTTGAAATTACTGATTCACTGTGATTAAATAAATATTGCTGTAAAAATCACTGTATAATTTTTTGCGACGTTCGATTTCGCGGATGCTGCATTTAGGGTGCTTGTGTTTTTTTATCGTAATTTAATTAATTTTTTTTTACTGTGCACTACAATAAAATGTAAGTGAAAATATATTAGCCGACATTTCAGTGTAATTTAGAATATCAACTTTTGAAAGTGAAAACTGTTCTCAACCTAATGAAAACTACTTTATATTAAAACTGAGCAGTATTTTTTGTAGTATTATTTTTGATATTGATAAAAAAGGCAAAATATATGAAATATTTATATTGTAATTTGAAGTAAATAAATAATAATTATTTAACAACTGATTAAAATATTGTATATATTTAACAGTAATGAGTTACTGATATTATTTTTTAAATTAATTGGACTCGCAGTTTGATGAGTCGTGAAGGCTTAGTTATTGAATAATGGATTAGGTTGCCATTGTGAAGGACTGTGCTTGAAGCCTATAGCCACACATGAATGGGTATTAACTTGTCTTGGAAGTAAAGGTGACTTGTGCGCAATGATGATTAAATTACCTCAGTCAGGAAATTATCACGGAAATATGAAACCTTGATCAACATGACTTGTCTGGCCAACAAAGTATTGCTGCGAGAATGTTTTCCTTTTTTATGGCCATTTCATGATTGCTAGAATAAAGATAATTTTAAGGAATTATCAAGTAGAGCACCAATTATCTGAAATCTGATTTACCGGATTGTCCAATTATCCGAATCGTTGAAGGGCAATGTGTTTTTCCCATCCTCTCCAAACAAATTGTTTTGTTTTTTCATGAAAATACTTCTATATTTTTTAAATGCCTGAAAGTGGTGGAAAAATGGCTTTGTTTTACTTTTGGTGACCTTGATTTCAATATGGGTGTTAAGTCGATTTCGATTACAATACAATTTAAACATTCAAAAATTCAATTTCTGACACGCCACAGGGCGAAGAGAACAGTTTTCTAACCGTTTTTTAAAATTTTCCAATCAGAACCAAGGCCTGATAATCGGAGATCTTCTACAGAAACTTTTAACATGAAATAAATGTTAGTAAATGGTAGTTTTAACAAATACTCATTTTCTTATTAAGCTGTCTTTTTTTTTTAAAATTATTAAATATTACTAACACGTGTGTTAGTAATATTTAATAATTCCCTCCCCCATAGTTCCCCCCCCTCTCCACTCCCATAAGTATTTCTAAAACAATTTTTTTTAAATAAAATGTAGGAATTGCATGTTAGAATAAAATATTTTTAAATATATTTTTAAAACCTAAAAATATTATAAATTTCAGAAATAACTAATAACATAAATTGCCATTAATTAAATTAATTCATATCTATTAATTCATTTGATAATATTAATATTATAAATTTCTTATTATAAATTATGTATACATAATATAATAAATGTATTAGACATTCGTATGTAATAGTTTTTATTGTTGTAAAACTTAAATGAGTAAATAGTGAAAAATCTGTATTTATAAATAAAAAAATATTATGGTATTTTCCTTTTAAATGATGATTTTTTTTAAAAAAACAACATCTAAGAACCAAAATTTACGCCGAAAATTGCAGCGGTTGTTAAACAAACTATAAATATTTATAGTTTACTTTTGAGATTGGTGTAAACTAGATGATACCAATTTTCGCCCTTTTATAATAACTATCATTATCGTCTTCACCCCCAATGATGTCTCACCGCCCAAGATATTCCGATATATGACCACAAACCGGTCCACATGAAAAATTATACAATATTGGTATATTTAGAGTACCGAGGATGCAACGCAAACAACTACTTTCATATATCATCAACATCAAACTGTTCATCTAATTTGGCGAGGAAAAAAAATAACAGTGGCTTTTTCGACTTCCAAATAGCAGGTGTTTTGCTATTGTAATGTTTAGCTCGTTTCGATGCCAGATAGGGCCCATGTATTGTGGACTTGGCTGGTGTGGCATCACAAAAATGGGAAGAGTTTGGCATGATTAGAATATTAATTACGAGTTAAGTTGAATTATTTTAAGATATTCTCACGGTTCTTTTCAAGAACAAAACAACCGTTTCGCTTTTTGAAATGCAGACTGGAATATAAAAATATCATTTAGTTTTTGCCCAGTAATATGTTTAAATTATGCTTGTTAACATTATTATTTATGTAATAGATATTAAACAGTGTCGCAAGCATTTATTCAAATTAACTTTTATAAATATGATAGCACTGACCTCTGATTTAATCTGTATTAGAATCGGACCTAACCTAACCTAATTTGTAAAGACAAAACTAGATTGGAGAAAATACAAACGAATTTTACAGATTTATTCATAATGCTCTACCTTATTGGATCCCAATTTTAACGCTAAATGATCGACCTTTTTTTTTGTTGGTGGAATTCAGATTTTTTCTTTTAATCCAGACATTATCAGGTGTAAATATGCAAAAATTAAATAATAAACTTTAAATTAAGTCAGAAACATTTAATATCAATAAAACGTTTTCATTGTTGTATCAATAAGTCTTAAAATTAAGTTTTATGTTTGGCAGTTGAATTCACAAGTCTGCATAAGTTACGTATTTTGCTGTTTAAGTTAAGTCTAGTGGTTTTTGCCATTTAAGGTGAAATTTAATAATATAAGCTGAATTATAACTTTTGAAAAAAGAACTGTTATTAGAAAGGGTATTAGAAAGGTTATCAGAGAAATATAATTCCTTATTCTTGAATTTAACTGTTTTAGTTTGAATTTCAAAGTTCCATGAGAAATACTGATGCAATAATTTATAAATGCGCATCGTTCAGCAATTTATTCAATGTATTGTTATTGGATAAGAAATATATATTTTTAAATTTAATATTTAAATTTATGGAAATTTTGCATAAATATTTTAATGAAAAAAACCTTATTATAAAATTAATAATGGAGTATTGGTAGGACAAACCTATTACAGGTTTCAAAAAATCATTACTAGAATGTTCTAACTAGGATTCCGCAGAACATCTTTTGGGAACCGCTGCTCTGTCTGTTTCTAGAAAGTTATATTGAAAATTAAAAAATAAATAATTTAAAAAAACAAGCCTTGACCTCTAAAAAAATCTACTTCAAAATTTCTTATAGGTATTTTATAAGTTAATCTTAGTTTGACAACAGACATTTTTTCGTTTAAGAATCTTTTTGTATAGAAATTCATCACTTCACGGCAGAATAAAGATGAAATGGTGTTAAAAGGGATTTCGCTCATCCCTCGATTAGGCTTACTTCTCAAATTAATGTCTATTTTCTGCAATAGCCACAACGCTCACCAGATTTAAAGTTGAATTAATCATGGAGGTTGCAGTTAAGAATTATAATCGTGGTAGTTAAAATTATGACAGAAATGGGATTAATGTCGAAATGTGTTTCGAAAAGGAGTTTACATAATTTTGGGGGAAAAGAATAATCCTGTTTATTGTTAAAGACAGTTAAAAAAGTAAATTTTTATATCAAGAAAGTGATTTGTGCAGTGTAATTATCACTAGTAATGTTTATTATTATCTTTCAAGAATATTTTCAATCTACAAGAAAATGTCACTGAACATGTTGTTTTCGATTAAATTCATAAGGTTTCTTCTATTTCTGTGATATTTTTTATTATTTGCATTAAAAGGGGAGGTGGACTAGATTTGATGCTTGGCACGTTTTTTATTCTATTGATTATCTTGAAAATTTAACAGCAAATTTTAAAAAAGAAAAAAAAGAAAATTTGTTATTACTATAGACTGTAATAAAAGGCATTTTTCCTGCTTCCATAATTTACCGATAGAGTGGAGAATGTTTCACAGCTAAAAGTGATAACCTTGCCACAAAATACTATTGTTTTATAAGCGCCTCTGCAGGTCATCGGAATAAGTATATAATATATGCTGTTGGATACTGAAGTGTTTCTTGGCTATAATATTTAAAAAAAATGGTCATTTTATGGATATGTCCAAGCTGGTGTAACTTCACTTACATGGCACTGTTAATCAATACATTCAGTACACTGTCAATCCATCAATGATCAATCAGTTACAGAAGCAACCAATAGGAATACGAATCGTCTTATAATAATAGTCTAATAGTGTCAACAACTAGTCTAAATTCAGAACCTCAAAATTACAATTGATTGATTTATTCCTCTCAATGATATAGGCCTGTGAATCTTCATACGAGTGATAAAAATACTAAAAATATGAAGAACAGTGCTTTTCGAAAAAGAAAAAAAAATCGCATAATTTGAAAAAAAAGGAAGAGAAATTTATGAAAATCCTTTACAGTGAAATATAATACTTCGTAAATATTTCTATTAAAAATAATTTCAATTCTTTATTATTTTCAAAGTACTCATTAAAACGAATGCAAAAAAATTTAATCATCCACGTTAGTGATACTTTAAATTACATTTTATCATGAAACTAAGCAGTATATCTGAAAATATTTTTATTATTTTAAAAATAAAGAGCTAAGTGTCAAGTAAGAAAAATTCGTCGTAGTAACATATTATTTTTATCAAAATGCTTCGAAAACTGAAGCTATCAAATATGATTTATAGCTGAAGTAGAAATAAGTAGTTTTTATTTTTTAAGCATGCAATTTCAAAGATGTATGGGCTTAAAAGGTGACATTACTTTTTACAAGACAGTTTTATCATACCATAAATTCAGTAGAATAATACTGGTCTTCATTATCATTGTTATGCAAAGTATTAAGTTCTGAATTAGTTTTGCACAGTAAAATTTTATTTTATTTGGCGTCAATTTTTAAACAGTTTTTTTTTTAATAATTTTTATAACGCTAACAACACAATTTGTTTACAAGTATTATGTTTATGTTAGTATGCATTTTAAAACGCCTTATTTTGTATTAAAATCGCATGTCATTAATATTCAAATTTAATGTTTTAATATTCAATTCAATATCACATGTTATGTACTAAGTATTGTATACCTTCTGCGTCTGGATCTTCCAATCGAATCTTAGGCCATTTTCGAACTTCCTATAGCACGCATATGAAATGAATAAAGGGTTTAAGTGACAATTTTGAAATTATTGAGAGGAAGAACGGTTTATGTTCATAATTGATGATTCTGAGGGGAAAAAAAACCCACCCTTTTCAAGGCGGACAAGAAACGCTTTTCCCAGAGCACGGCTCACATTCACTGTGTAATAACTCTCAGAGAGAACCGATTTTCCTCCTTATCGAGTTTGTCAAAACTCAGACATCCTAAAATTGCAACAGATGACGATATTTTTTGTTGTAAATACTGGGCTTAAACCGTTCTTTCCCATTAATCTTTAGTTTTTATTTACCTCATTTAAGTTGCATTATTCATTTGTTTTGCTAAGGGAGATTCCGAAGATTTCAGTAACAGTTTGTGAACGGCAGAACGATAATATTTGGTAATAAACAGTTGACAGCTATCCATAGAATTTTTGCAGAAAATTTAAATGGTAAAAATGGCAACGAATCTAACAACTAAAATGAGTGTTGGAAATTTTCTCTATATTTTGTCAGTTTCGAAGCTTAGGAACAATAAATGGAGGAAAGACATAATCTTCATTTCATACAGTCAATGTATACTTCAAAACTCGTTTACTAAAATTCACTTAAATTGCCACTTAGTTGCCACTGAAATTATTTTCTGTGAGTACAAACTTTGAATCAGGCAGACTACCCTCTCCCCCTGAACTCTTGCCAGTGGATGGTACAGCAATTTGCGCTGCAGCCGGACTTCATAGCTCAAGTACTATTTACAGATGAGGTGACGTTTACACGCGGGGTGTCTTTAATGTGCACAATTCCCACGTGTGGGCAACCGAGAACACACACGAAGAACACTTTCTAAATTTCAGAAATTTTAACTCTTTAAAATTAGTGAAAAATCGTACTGCCACAGACATATTGGGAAAACTATCTTGAATGTGGCATGTCTTGGGTGGACCATATAATCCAAATGCGAATGGACCCATTTATCTATTTTATATTTTATAACCGTCGTTGAACAGTCGACCCAATTTTTGGGTTTACGACTACTAATGTTTAACTTTGTAGCCTTGCAATTAAGTATTGGGAGAGATTTGCCTTCGCGGAGGACTTTTTGAGGGAACTAACCCACTTTTGCGTAACATGGAGAGGAAGACCATGAGAACCACCCACGGTTAGCCTGACGCCAAGGGGACTCTAACCCATAATCTGTCTACCACTGAGGATATTTCACGTCAGCATTGTGGTCCGAGCAAGCCGGAGGCGGAATTCGCATCGACCAGCCATCGCCGGGATCGAACCCTGGTTTATCTCATTGGAAGGCGAATGCTCTATTCCTATTGCGAAAAGTTCATTTTTAATACATATTTATTATTTACTGTACAAAACTTTTACCTTCGACCGAAAAAAGATCCTTGAACTAGCGCGCCAAGAATTTCTGCTATCTGATTATCCGTCAAAATGTGACCCTTTTTATGTTAAGAAGATCCGGACAGAACAATGGGGCTGAGCAATCTTCTTTTTTTCTTCTGTAACCATTCCCTTTAAGTAACAACTAAATGTATTTTCTAAACCCATCCCGAGGGGGTAAATTAGTAGAATGCATACCAATGTGTGCACATCGTCAATATGGCTTCATATTTCACTTTGAGTCTCTGTCAAACTCGGTGAATACAATAAAAAAAAGCTAGAAGTTGAAGCGAAGCATTCTGGGACTGAATGTGCCCTGAAGGGAAAAGGACCCCATTATTTTAGACGAGTGGGTATTCATTAATTTGAATAAGATGTTATATTTCTTCTTAGGGAGGTAAAGATGAAACACGAGAGTTATCAATTGGAATGCAAGTTAATCGCTCATTTGCTTCTTACCTATACCTGTGCTCAATGAAATTACTGTTGATTTAGATTAGAGCTAAATTCAATTATGTTTTCATTTAAAATGTGGCTTTCAGACGTGGAATTATTTTTATTTTTAAAACTGAAGGGATAAATATACATTGTAGATGAATAATTAAACGAATAAAAATTTATTTTCGAAAATATTAATCAGTTTAAAACTAATTAAATTTATAATCTGCTATAAAAACCTGTTTAATGTTATAAAATATATAAAGAACTGAGTCAAATAGTTTGAAGTTTATTCAATTGTTATATTGCAATTCGGAGTTTCGTTTTAATATGTATAATTTTATTTTGAATGAAGAGTAAATAAATGTGCATTGCAGATGAATATGTAACTGATGCAATTTTACTTTAGTAATAAAAAACAATTAAAGACAATTAAACAAGAAATTTTTTTTACCGGAAATATGTAACCAGTTGAAAAATGGCTAAACTGTAAATAGAGATGAGTGAGTAGATTTACTTTCAGCTGAATTTAGTTGTCATATTGTAATTGAGAATTTGGCTTTGACATGTGAAATTTTATTTTTAAAATTGAATCCATAAATGCGCACTGTAGACGAACATTTGCAATTGCAATTTAGTTTTTGTAATTAAAAATTAATTAAAAGATTAATTTATTTTATTTTAATACCGGCAATAAATAATAAATTTTACATTTTCAAACACGCATCAAAAGCTATATGGATAAACGTTTTAAGCAACATTTTACTGAAATTGAGTAAATTAGCTTCAAAGTTTATAGGTGAACTAAAATTTTATGCCTTGATTTTATTTCTTATTCATACGCTTTGAATAGACGAAATCAATAAAACTCTCGTAATAAACTGTTCGTTTCTTTGCTCTTACACTATTAGTATATGTATATATATATATATATATGTAAATATATAAAATATAAAAATTCTTATAGCAAAGTCATGTGATAGGGCATTTCATATTTTCATATTTCTCGACAATTGCCGCAACAGAGAGTAAACATGTAAAGACAGGAAAAATCATTGAAAATTCTTTCAGTATTTTCTTAAATGTTTTCTTAAATGCAAAGCACAACACAATATCCACCATCAGCTGCAATATCGTACTATAATGTAATATGTTAGGGTGTGATTTTTAATTAATTTTCTTTGATCAGCACACTTGCGATTTGAAATGCCATCTGACGGAAAATATTGAATTTTATCAGGAAAATATTGGAGTAAAAATTTATGCCCTCTTGAATTTATACCTCATTTCAACCATTGTTATTTATTTGTAAGTTTAACTGTTATCTATATGTTAACTGTTTTCTGTTATAATTGCTTCTAGTTACAAATTTGCGAAAACCTACAGTTAAATTTAGAACACCCTGTATAGTAAGGGTTGGGATTACAAACCACTTGAATATTTTCACAGTTTTTATTCTAATATCAATGTAAAAGCTGCCAATTTTCTTAAGTAAAAAATTCGAAAATGTTTTAAAAAATAAACTCCATTTAATGAATGTACTCATAATGCTTTAAAAATCTACTCCTTTTAATTTTTCTAAAAACAAGACTGCTTTCATCTAATAATTACACTGTTCAAATCAGCAACCACCAATCCTTAGAGATTTTTATCTTATAAAAGAAAAAAAATTGAGCTTTAAAGATTATAAAAATATTTAATATATGATTTAAAGCGAAGAACAAAAGGTTTTTTTTCTTGAAAAGATTTTTAAAGAAATATCATCATTAAAATATATTTTAATGAAACTTGAAATTAAATTTGTTTTTATATATTAATTAAAAAGAGATAGACTTAAAATATCGTTAAATGCAGTTTCTTTTGATCTCAAAATCTTTTTACTTAATTGGGAAAAAAAAACTGCTTTACTCCTTATAGAATTCTAAGTTGATGCAACTGGGATTTCAAAGAAACTAAAATTTTTGAAATATTGTTTCACAAAAGTCGAAACAAAACTTTTTTTATTAAACCATTATATTATTACTTTAAATTTAAGCTCCTGAGAGTTTTAAAGAAAAAATATCATAATATGTTCTAAATTCCTTTCAATTATTTTAATTCTTTCATCATCAGATCTTTCTTCTATAAATAATTGAATAAAATGGAATAAAAATACTAGAGCAATTTTCTTGAAACCTGTAAAAAAAATTTCGAGTAATTTTTTCGACAATCTTTATTAAGATGTTAAATAATTTCAAATATTATCTTATGGGAGTTAAAAATTTTAAAACATGTTTGATTAAAAAATTAATAGTTTAATTTAAAATATTCAAGTTTTAAAAAATTAGAATAACAAAACGACTTATCACCTTATATTAAATTCTGTTATAAATTTAATAGGTATTATTGTTAGAGATTATAAATACCATATAGAACATGTTAAGTATTATTTCAGCTTGAAAATATAAATTCCATCTTGAGTTTATAACGTATTATTTCAGCTAAAATTATATATTTCACCTAAAACGTGTAGAGTATTTCGGTTAGAAATTATAAATCCCAGCTTAAAATGTCACTTGTGAGCTTTTTATTTTTATATAGCTTTATATACGTATTTAAGAAAATGGACGTAACTCAAACTGTGTATTTAAAAACGGACACAGCTCAAATTGCGTAGTGAAGAAAATGGACACAGCTCAGAGTGCGTAGTTAAGAAAATGGACGCAGCTCAAAGTGAATAGTTAAGCAAATGGACACAGCTCAAAGTGCGTAGTTATGAAAATGGACACAACTCAAAGTGCGTAGTTAAGAAAATGGACTCAGCTCAAAATTGAAAAAAATTGGCAAATCGGAAGGAGCAAAACATTGCAACGTGTTAAAGATAAAAATTGTTGTTTTTGATAATTTATAATTTGATTAATATTTCAAAATAGACAAAAAATGTTTGATTTATGATTTTCGAAATTATAAAACACAATGCATAAAAAATTTATCCCAATTGGCGAGTGAAATTTGGGGTATCTTCCGTGTAAGTTTATTTAAAATTATTGAAAATCAATTTACTTTTTTCTAATATATTCGCTATAAAGAGCAGATGTTTCGTATTGTTAGAAAAATTTTCGTCATTATGCTGCAGTAGTTGCATGTCTTTCACGTAGATATGATATAAAATCGGAAAGATTCGAAATTCAAAAGAGTTAAATCTAAAAATTATAAAAATTTTAAATTTTACATTTATTAATACCAGTATAAAAAGAAAACAAACTTCATACACATTTTATTAATATATTTTTTTAAATTCAAATATTGAGAAAATTTTAATGTTATTAATGATTGCAATTTTATAAGTTTTAGCTATAAAAATTCGAAATTATAAAAACTTACCTATTTGAAAATAAAATTCGAGATCAAAACTAATTTCAAAATGCACCTTGATCTAATTTCGTTTCAACAGTTAATTAACAGTTATCAATGTAATAACAGTGGGAAAATCATGTTTTTGGAAATTATATGTGAGTTTATCTAATACATTGATTATAGCAGAACTGAGTTTGAAATTGTTTCTGCATAGATGTTACTATAACAAAACATTTTTCAAAATTATTTTTTAGTATATTTGTGTATTCAGTATTTCTTGATTGAAGTGATTCAAAAAGCATTAAAAAAACATTGTTTAGTTTTTCCTTAAAATATTAATAGGCATATAATATAACCTTAAAAAACGATCTTCAACCCAAAATAAAAGGTTTCATTTCTTGTTGAAATAAACAAAATAAAGAAAATAATGCCTTAAAAAATGAAAATTACAATTTCCAAATGCTCATCTATGAGACTTTGAACCAAAACCTATCTAAGATATCTTTATAATAAAATATAGCAGAGGAATAAAATATATTAGAGATAACTATGAAAGAAAATATATCAGAGAAAATTAAATTATGTTTTTCATCAGAACATGTTTTTGTTTTGGATATAACACCGATCTATCTGAAATAATGAAATAAATTTACTTTAAATATGGGGATAACGTTCTACAATTGATTCTAATTTTTGTTATTTTCTGTGATTGGATTTTAGATGAAGAACTTTAGAATGGTTAATTTTGATTTAGTGCAAGACTTTTTTTTTCTTGAATGATATAAAATTTTGATATGAGTTTGGTATATGAAATAAAGCTTTAAATAAAAAATAAAAACAAAAAGAATTTTTTAATCAAAACTGCACAGATAGAAGAACTAAAAAAACTCATACTAGTTTTTTTTTTTTTTTTTTTTTTTTAAAAACCCACATAGAGCCAAATCTATATGATTTAAAAAAACTCCTTTTTCACTCCTGTTGAAAACATCGTATTTTGTTGACAACGGTAAAATTTAACCAACGGACGAACCCTTTTTTAGAAAAAATTATAATTCTCTACTTTAAAAAAAAATTTCAGAAAATAACTCTAAACTGACTATTTTAGACAAGTAAAACGAAAAATATAAATTCCAGGAAATTTTTATAAATATTATATATTTTAACCGGTCAATTGATTTTGAATTTTTGTATTTCAGTTTTCTGAATTATTCTGTTATTAGAGTTTCTTCGAATAACAGCAGTAGTTACCTTTGAAAGATTGCTTTTGTGACATCGAGTACCCTCTTGGCGATCTATCATTCTCTGTTTTCGCCAGTCTTATTACTTTGATAAGTTACTTTTGTTTGAATAAAGAAAAGTAGAAGTTAGGATGATTTATTCAGTATTTATTTACAGATGGGTTAAATAAAAAAGTAACTCTTTAACGGTTTTGTTTTACTTTTAGTAATTGAAAGTAATTACAAAGGAATATTTGTCCCAAAAAAAAGACAATGGAGCTTTTGAATAGCGTGAATATAAAAACCAAGCTGATTTGCTTCTTAAATCAAGTAACTCGAGAATCAGTCAAATCATTAAATATATAAAATAAAATAAACTAAAATATTTATTAAAATTAATTAATTGCCTTTTATTACTTTTTGTGAACTACGAATTAAAAAACATGCGAGTTTAGTTCGCAATTTGATTTTATGGATTTCGTCAACCTAAAAACTTTGGCATTAAAACTCATGGCATCATATAGATTATCATTATTACCTTGAGGCCTATAAAATGATGATATCACACTGATGAGCACGAAACCTTTTTATTAAATTTGTAGCGTATCTACCACTACAAAATTACGATTACAATTCACTAGTATATAAGACATGTTAACTCGATTCTATGATGGGGTACCTTTTCATAGATGAAGGTTGAGATGTTCGATAGCTACCATCCCCACAAATTCTTGTCCACGTTCCCTTATTTGCATTTATTTAAATGTTATAAGCTTTATTAGTTATTTATTAATATAGGCTTTTTGAAGTTCCTTTTTGATTTATTATTGTTACACTCGGAAAAAATTCTTAAATAACAACTTACTTAACTGTTATTTTACGAATTTAGATCCTTATTTTTCCTCGACATATCCCTAACACAACAACAGATGAAAAATAATATTATAGAGTAATAAGTATATGGTGAACACTTTATGAAACTGCTTAATTTCCATCAGTCGGGTATATACTTCAGCCAAGAGGGCAAATCTACCAATCTCTATACTGGGTGAACGGGGAATCAAGTCCCAGCGTTCACACTACAATCCTTCCTCCATTATTTCAACATATGAACAGTTTACACTGTCATACATTCCTAAATTGATGACCCTAGACTATTGAAATATGAAAAATTTATTCGTGCATAGATAACAGAGCTGCTTAACACAAAAAAATTTAGAATTTCCTAACTCTCATGTAAAAAGGTTGAAATAAAAGATAATATGAAATAATGATGTTTTGTGCTGGAATAATGTTTTCTTATTCACAAAAACAGTATTATAGTTTATTAAGTCTATTAGATAACTTAAAGACGCATTCCACGATTTACTTGACAAAACACAGCTCAACCACAATCTAATTTAAATGTCCACTTTTCTAACATAACCTAACTCCAATGTACAGGTAAACTTATTTTTAAGGTTTTGAAACAATGGTAGTCGTAAACGGTTTCAAAACCTCAAAGGAATGTAATATATAATAGAAATGGTAATAACCGTAAATTTTATAGTCAATTGAATGGACAGACTTTTACCGGTTATTTTACCGTAATTTTAGAATGAAGATTCTAATAGTGTATAACTGTTGAATAAAACTAAACTGTACGTTCTACAAATGTTAATACTTTTTAACCACCATTTAACTTTCGAAAAACCTTTTCTTTTTCTTCTAATTAGAATTTTGCTTTTATCTATTATCAAATGGGTATATTAATATAACGAATGGAATGAAATATGATTCAAGGTACCTACATTATGATTCAACCAAAACCTAAACAAGGTTCCCGTTAAGATTTCAGGATTCAGCTATATATATATATATATATATATATATATATATATATATATATATATATATATATATATATATATATATATATATATATATATATATATATATATATATATATATATATATATATATATGTGTTCCTTTTTGTCCGATGATCCTTTGCCATCATTCGGTGAGCTTTATAACTCTTCGTTTGTTGAAGGACCTATCTTTTATATGTGAAAAACTGAAAAGGTACTCATTTACAGCCTCATCTGAATTTAAAGTTATTCCCTGTAAAGGGTTTTAAAGAGCGCGAAACAAGTAGAAGTCTGACTCTGCAAGATCAGGTGAATATAGTGAATTGAGCAACACATCTCATTAAAGCTCCAATAAATTTTGACCGGTCGCCAAAGATGCATGTGGTCTCGCGTAGTCGTGATAGAACAGTATTCCCTTACGATTAACGAGCTGAGAACGTTTTTAAAAATGACAGATTCGTTCAAACTGTCCAATTGCCATAGTACACATCGGAAATTATTGTCCCGTTCCTTGGTTGGAGTTCAAAAAATACCACATCCTTTCTATCCCACCACATTAAGAACTTTACCTTCCTCTGATGAAGTTTTGGAAGTTGAAGTTTGCCTATAGTACACATCGGAAATTATTGTTCGTTCCTTGGTTGGAGCTCAAAAAATACCACATCCTTTCTATCCTACCATATTAAGAACTTTACCTTCCTCTGATGCAGTTTTGGAAGTTGAAGTTTGCCTATAGTACACATCGGAAATTATTGTTCGTTCCTTGGTTGGAGCTCAAAAAATACCACATCCTTTCTATCCCAC
Source organism: Parasteatoda lunata (assembly GCA_949128135.1). Classification (NCBI taxonomy): domain Eukaryota; kingdom Metazoa; phylum Arthropoda; class Arachnida; order Araneae; family Theridiidae; genus Parasteatoda; species Parasteatoda lunata. The sequence continues at coordinate 38,134,605 of OX421979.1, forward strand.
CATATTAAGAACTTTACCTTCCTCTGATGAAGTTTTGGTTTTGAAGTCATTGATGGTGAATCATCAGGACTTAAACCTTTTACGCACCACATTGTTGTAAACAATCCACTTCTCATCGACAGTCATTATTCATTTCAACTAGTCTTATGAGCATATCGCAGATGTTTTTTCGTGCAGTCAAATGAACTACTTCGAATTCCCGAGGTACCCAAATTTCGAGCTTGCTCACGTATCCCAGTTTCTTTAGATGGACATGAAGACTTTTTTGACTGATCTTCAATGTCTCTGTAATCTCTCGAGTCGTGTAACGTGGTTTTGACTCAATCTATGTCGTTATTTTGTCGTCATAATTACGGGTAAGCCTTCCTGAACGGGGAGCATCATTCGAATCAATATCACCAGCTCAGACTTTCTTGAACTAATTTTGGCATTGACATCCTTGTACAACATCGTCATCATAAACTTGACGCAATTTTTCACTAGTTTGACATGCGTTATTTCTTCTACGGAAGTAAAGTGGTGAATTGCGGCACAAAGGAACACTTTGATCTTCTATGTTTAACGTACTGTTAAATCTCCAAAACTCAACAAAATAGCTCAATTTGTTCTTTACAATGAAGCATAAACTGTAAGATATCAATGACATAAAAACTATTATTATTCACGTATTTCAAAAACTGCAATATTGCAATCTATTGCAAAAAAAAAAAAAAAAAACACTGGAGAGCATCGTCACTGTAAAATTTTCGCAATTTTTCACAAGCAGCCTTTACGGAATTAAAATCGTAAAATATAGCGAAAAAAAAAACACTTTGATCGTCTATGTTCAACCTGCTGGCAAATCTCCGAAACTAAACAAAATATCTCGATTTGTTTTTTTCAATGAAGTCTAAACTATCAGCTATCAGCGACGTAAAAACTATTATTTCAAATACTACAGATATTTCAGAAACTGCAATAAAACAATCTGTTGGAGAAGAAAAAAAACACAATTATTTTTTACTCAACCTAATAGATTGCACGATACTATGGCAAACATAGTTCCATTTAACACAGTATTGAGGTAGCAATATATTTCTATCATAATATGGTTCAAGATACTGATATCGTGGTTACAGGTACTGATATCATGTTTCTTCAATGAACCAATTTCTCTGAGAGTGTACTAAAGGAGGTTTAAAACGAAGAGAATGAAATTTTTCAGAAACTCTAAATACTTTTTTGACGAGTTCAATTTATAAATTTCAAAAAGTTAAAGAAAATGTCTCATTAAATCCAAGTCATTCTTATAACAGCAGATCTCTGTATAAGTTATAGAACATTAAACATATTTTTAAAAATATCCAAAATTTCCTTATTCATTTAGGAAAAAACATAACAAATCGCATTGTTATTATTAATGCAAATGTTGCTCTGTTAATTTTCGTAATAGTTATTACAGCTTTTAAGTTAACTGCTGATTTATCTTAATTTATTGTGTCGGCATAGATCTTTCAATTTTTTGCATGACTTCGTAGTGTTGATTAACACTGATTTATTGATCATTTAATTTTTTTTCACTCCGTACTAAGAACTGGTATTCAGCTAGTAAAAGCAGTAATATTCAATTACTAAGACTTCAACGTCAGTGTGAAGGACCACCAATGACCCGAGGACCACAGTTTGTCGACCACTATTCTATTTTATCTTATTTTTATAATAGTTATAATTTGAAATTCATCACAATAGTTATCTGATTTTCATTTCACTTTACTGCCGAAAAAAATTTTTTTATTCACCATCATGGTTCATGAACCACTCTTTCGGTGTCCTCTGGCATAAAAGAAATCCTTTATCAATCCTTATTATTCCTATCATCCAACTAAAGTTTGAATGGGTCTCTTTCTAGCTAAGTGTGACTATCCTGCCCTCAACATTCAAAAAGATGTTCTGAGTCAAAAACTTCTAGAATAATGTATGTTTTTATTAAGTGCCTCACTAAATTCATTTAAAGACCCAGTTTTATATAAACCATCACGGTGCATGGACATCACAATAACTTTTAAGAACAATTAAAACTCACGATGATCAAATGCCACCAAATACTTATCCTATAATTATCTTCGTGATAAATCGGCTCCTTTACACGCACCGAACACCCTCAGACGATGCTAGATTATGTCGTGCTATTTGAGCAAGAATCTTCATAAGCTTGATGGATTAAGCAGTGCATGACCTCAAAGGGTGGCCATTGGCCAACGGTAGCTAGGAAAACCCTTTTTTTATTGTTTATATAATCCATAATTTAAATCACACCGCTGTACGTATATTCGACGATGCTTATTAGGAAAGAACAAATTGAAGTCAACAAAAAATACTAACAAGAATTGTTTATTTTATGCAGATTAAAAGCACCGCTTTTTTTAAAAAGGCTTCCCATTATAATCAGTTACTTTATTTTTATGTGGGGAAAGTGGTAGAATTATAACAATAAATGCAATATTGCAAGTTGTATATATTATATATGCTGTGCACGTATGACGATGAATAGTCCAGGCGTGGTCCAATAAACGGGCACTTAAGCCTAAGATAGAAGAAAATGTTTTGCTTGTCTAACGCCTGTCTTCAGATTTTAGATGGTTGAATTCCATGTTTCAAATGCTCTATTAGAATGCATTATACATGCTTTGATTATTGCTCTTATAGAAGAAGCAACAACATTACTTTTAGAATGAAACAAATTAAGAATTAATGCGTGTTTTTATTTAAAAATGGCGTTAAATTTTATTCATATGAAATGATTAAATATGTCTATCTTATTTCGATACAAATTGTAACTATTTATGTCCGGAAAATTGGTACCGGTTATAAAGAAAAAATACAAAGCATCGTGTCTGAATTTTGGTATGCTTTTATAAATTAAAAAATGGCGCTATATTTATTCCATTGAATGATTATCGTTTGATTCAAATTGTAACGATTTATTGTGGTATCCGGGAAATTGGAGCCGAATTTGAAAATGAAAAAAAATAAAAATCATTCCGTTTTAATTTTGGTATAATTTTTATATTAAATTATATAACTGTATTCTGTTCCACAAGCGTTCAAATTTTTTCTGCAATTTAATAATTCCGTTTTTGCCGAATCTTTTAATTTTTGTAATGGGTTGTTTTTCTTCGTGACTTGAAGATGAAAACATTTTCCGCAAGAACTAAAATTCTGAGAATACTGAACCTTTACGAATGTGATGTAGGAGATAGAATACCACAACTGAGTTTTAGAAATATTTATCGCGTTATCAGAAATGCATAGGTTGTCAAACGTCCTTTCAAATTGCTATTTTTTCTGATGTTTTAGATGAATTGCAGTCTTTAATTCGTCTAAATGAAAGAAGAATCTATATTGTTTCAAATGTTTCTCAAGCGGTACTATCATGCATGGATGTTATCGATTAAGATAGAAATGCAGATAATACATATCAATGCAGATTGTTTCGAATGTTTCTCAATCGGTAATATGCATGGATGTTACCGATTGAGATAGCAATGAAGATTGTTTCGAATGTTTCTCAATGGGTAATATGCATGGATGTTACCCATTGAGATAGCAATGCAGATAATACATATCAATCTAGATTGTTTCGAATGTTTCTCAGTCGGCAATACGCATGGATGGAATTCGGTAATATGGCGTCTGAATTTTGGTATATTTACATTAAATTGGCAGTAAATTTATTTAATTGAATCGATTAAAAATGATTTTCTTTTATAAGCAAAAAATTTGAAAGTACTGTATCCATACGAATGTGATGTATGAGATAGAGCACCACAGCCGAGTTCGAGAAACATTTGTCGAGTTATCAAAAACACATCAGTTGTCAAAGATCCTTTCAAATTGCTATTTTTTTTAATGTTTTAGATGAATTGTAGTCTTTATATCAAATATCTTAAGTCTTTATCTATTCGTCGAAATGAAGCCTGCTTATTGTTTCGACTGTTTCTCAATTGGTATTATTATGCATGGATATTTTCGATTGAGATAGTAACTCAGATTGCAATGCTGATAATAGGTATCAATGCAGATTGTTTCGAATGTTTTTTCAATCTGTAATATCATGCATGGAATTTGGTAAAATTACTATTACTATTATTACCAGTGTTACTAATACTACAATTTCTACTATTATTACTACTATTATTACCAGTGTTACTAATACTACAATTACTACTATTATTACTATTATTACTACTATTATTACAAGTGTTACTAATACTACAATTACTACTATTATTACTACTATTATTACCACTATTATTACTACTATTATTACTATTAATATTACTACTATTACTATTATCATTACTATTATTACTATTACTACTATTATTACAACTATTACTACTATTATTACTATTGTTACTATTACTACTATTATCACTATTATTACTACGATTACTACTATTATTACTACTACTATTAACAAGTTTTTGGAACAAGTTTCCGTTCAAAAAATACATTTAACTCCTAAACGCACAGATTTTTTTTTTAAAAAATGGCCAAAAAATAAATATTTTTTTTATGTAAGAAAATTGATTCCGCTCCTGGTTCAACTTTTCTTTTGGTGGACAGTTTTGATATACAGCGCTTTTGGTCCATGGAAAAAGGCTATATTTTATTCTTGAATAAATAAGTGTTATAGCTTACAATCCTATGTAAATGATAAATATCAATAAAAGGATTTTTTTTTTCTTAGCTTTCACATTGTTATTTTCAATTCTCGATAATATTCGAATGTGAAAAATTATAGCAGCATAAAATACAACGCCACTCGAATTATCTCGAATGTGCACAGTTTCGCCTGTTTAGCGCGCACGAAATAACTGGAGCGCACAAGTTAAGGGGTTAATTATGTATACATAAAAACACATCGATCCATGTATTTGTAAGATCACATTGATCTATGAATCCATAAAATGTACCTATTAATATGTCCGGAAAAATACACTTAAATATGTATCGGTAAAAATACATTCTTCCATGCATCCATAAAAGCACACATATCTATTTATAAAAAATATTCCTGTATTTATAAATATTCATTTATTCCTGTATTAAAAAAACACATGTATCTTTGTCTGTATAAATATGCACTCATCCGTGTATTTGTAAAAAAGAAACACATTTATTTACGAAACTGCAAAAACAAATATATTCATCTATTTGTAGCAGCCCATTCATCTATTATTGTACTTTTAAATACCTTAAATAACTATAGTAACAAAAATCCTTAATTGCACATTTGGCCATACCTTGATCTTGTAGTTCTTAAATTTTCCTGTAATTCCTGTTTCTTAAAAATTATATTACAAAAAAATAACATTAGCAATGGTTATACATATTTTTAATTCTAAGCTATTTTTTATGAATAAAAAACTCAGCACGTTTTGTGAGTGACAGTTGAAACACTTTATTTGTTTGTGTTTCAAATATATATTTTTGGTAAGAATTTAAAAAAAATCTACGATAAAATTATGACAATTACAAGAGAAGAAAAAAACAGTAACTAAGTTTTAATTGCGGATCATTTACGGAACATGTAATTCTAGACTAAGGAGCTGGACTTGAATTTCAATTATCTTGGGGGATAATATTTCAAAATTTGTTAGGTGACAGCTATTTTTTGTAATCGATAGTGTTAGCTGTCAATTTCAACTTAGTCAAGAAGCTGTTCTATCTGACCATTTTTCTGTCTTAGTTTTAAGACTAAGTATACAAACTGCATAATTTAGTTTTGCACGGCCGCTAACTTTGAAACTATTCGTAAGAATTTTGTTCTAATTTATATAGTTAAGTTGAAGTCATAATCAATGGGTTCTGTAGCTAGAAACACTGGGATAGATGTCTGCCTGTGCGAGAAACATGTTAGTATATGGGCGAATCTCTGGAATCATAATTCGAATTCGATCTATTCTCTAGGTTGTCCAGACCGTAACCCTGTCAAAGCGTAACCTCAGGATTTTTTAATCAGGATTTTGTAACCTCAGGATTTTGATTAATTGAATTTAACATAATAAGGGCATCAAAATTTTCGATTTCACGATTATTTTCTTATATTTTATACATTTTCAAACAATTCTGGAGGTGTAAAAATAGTGTGCCTATTATTTTTTATTATTATCAAAATTTAGTAACCTCAGGATTAATTAATTGAATTTAACATTATAAGGGCATCAAAATTTTCGATGTTCACGATTATTTTCTGATATTTTATACATTTTCAAACAATTCTGGAGGTGTAAAAATAGTGTGCCTATTATTTTTTATTATTATCAAAATTTAGTAACCTCAGGATTAATTAATTGAATTTAACATTATAAGGGCATCAAAATTTTCGATGTTCACTATTATTTTCTGATATTTTATACATTTTCAAACAATTCTGGAGGTGTAAAACTAGTATGCCTATTATTTTTTATTATTATCAAAATTTAGTAACCTCAGGATTAATTAATTGAATTTAACATTATAAGGGCATCAAAATTTTTCGATGTTCACGATTATTTTCTGATATTTTATATATTTTCAAACAATTCTGGAGGTGTAAAAATAGTATGCCTATTATTTTTTATTATTATCAAAATTTAGTAACCTCAGGATTAATTAATTGAATTTAACATTATAAGGGCATCAAAATTTTTCGATGTTCACGATTATTTTCTGATATTTTATACATTTTCAAACAATTCTGGAGGTGTAAAAATAGTGTGCCTATTATTTTTTATTATTATTTTTTTCTATTATCAAAAGTTAAAGGTTTCAGACATCTGCACATATGTGTTAGCAGGACGTAATCTTGAAATCTGGGGCTGTATGCACAGAACTGGCCGGGGCCCCACTGGTTGTAAATTAAAACCAAATTTACATTTTGTTTACAAACAAATGTCTATAAATAATTAAAAACATAACTAAAATATGACATATTATTAAATTTGAATTTACTTCGAAATTTTGTTTACTCTTAATTCTAATTGACAATTCTTAAGAAAAATAACAGAAAAATTATTTGTAATATTTATGGGTTACCCTCGGCTAGTCCTACTCATGCCCTATGATAAATCAGGCACTGCGTCTTGATAAAAAAAAATATTTTAGTTTAATTTTTTTTTTTAATTATTAATAATAATAAAGTTGAGGTGGTTCAGGGGATAGAGCGTTCGCCTTCCAATGAGGCGAACCGGGTTTAGTGCTGACGTAAAATATCCTCATTGGATCATTGGTTAGACTCCCTTTGTCGTCAGGTTAACCGTGGGAGGTTTTCGTAGTTTTCCTCTCCATGCAACGTCAAAGTGGGTTAGTTCCATAGAGAAGTCAAATTTCTCCCAATGCTTGATCCAGGCTACAGAGTTAAACATTGGTAGTCGTAAACGCAAAATTAGATAGGCTGTTAAACGACGGTTAAAAAAATTATTAAAAGTATTTCCCAGAGTCATGGTGGCTCAGTGGTAGAGCGTTCGCTTCCCAATATGGTGACCCAGGTTCAAATCCCAACTGTGGCTGTTTGATACGAATTCTCCTCCACCTCCACGTATGCTAGTTTTTCCCAATGCTTGATCCAGGAGTTCACCTGTCTTCTGTCTCTATATATCTTTGTAATAAATGATGTTGGAAATTTATATAATTTTAAGTATGTTACGGAAAATGTTTGTGATATTATTTCATAACATACTACATGTGTTTTCCCCCTTTGAATTGTGTAGTGACTTGAATCATGTTCAATAATTACTTTTTATAATAAAAACGGTTGTTTTGTACTATAAAACAAATTTTCAGTATTAGACAATTATTATGAAAAACAAAACAAATCTTTTCTATTATATATAGGATATTTTGTAGAAGGAAATTAATATTTTACACTATAAAACTGGTGCATCTTGTACCTTGTTCACTTTAAAGTGATGGTCATCAGGTATTGCTTCATTTCTTCTTTTCCAACTTTTAAAAGTAATAACATCATAAAAAGTGTAATAGCGACTATGAAACAAAATTTCTATGTAAAATTCAAAGCATCAATATTAATTGAAATGAAACATCGTAATAAGATCAATGATACATTTTTAAATTGCTTCCATCTCGACGTTTTTTAAGCGTAGTATTTAATAATTTTTATAATTACTATTAGTTTTATTATTGATATTTTTATTTATGTAATTTTAATATTAATAACAATAATTTTATTATAATTTGTATTTTTATCAATGATTTTATAATCATTGTTATTATTATTAAATCAAACTAAAAAGTATTTAATCTTCCATTTTCATTTCACTAAACAAACTGTCTATTAAACAAAGTAACTTTTTTAATAACATTGAAATGGTACTTTGAACCTTTCCAATTATCGCAAAAGATTTGACATCGAAAAAATATTATTCTTCCTACAACATCTCTATTCAAACATTTCAAAGATTTCAGTTCAATTTAAATTATTGTTTTGGATTATTATTATTTTAAAATCGTCAGTTTCATTATTGTTATTTTCAATAATAATCTCATTATTGTTATTGTTTTTATTAAATCGAACTAAAATGAATTTAGTCTTCAACTTTTCTTTTACAAAGTAAACTGTCCATTATACAAAGTATCTTTTTTCCTGACATTGTGATGGTACTTTGAACCTTTCCAATTATCTCAAAATATTTGACGTCGAAAAATTAGTATTATTCTTCCTACAAAAAAACATCTCTATTCAATAATTTCGAAGATGTCAGTTCAATTTAAAATGATGACCATCAGCTGTTGCTACAACTCCTCTTCCCAAACATTTTTTTAAGTTACACTGTCATTCCAAATGAACATGAAACAAAATTTTTATGAACATTTGAAGATGGAAGAGTTCATTAGGAATTCAAAACAAACCATAGCAATAGGCATCAATGGCAAATCCTTAGATTGTTTCTATGTTGACATTTTTCGTAAGCACACTTTTCGCTCATCAATCAGAATTAAGCAACCAGCTATGCAACTTTGAGAAACAATTCAGTTACTGTTAAAAGAAAAGAAAATACAAATAATAATCAAAACTCCTTGTGTCTTTAAAACAGCACAAGTGGATAGTTCAGTTAATTTTACGTAAGCTTTTTGTTTCTTTTTCATTTTTATTTAGAAATGCAGTTTTACTAATATTCTAAACTGATCCCAAATTATTTATTTGCAAATTGTGTTTCTCTTTAATCACGTGGTTTCGGATCACATAATAACAAAACAAAAATCATCTCTGAGCTGGCCAAATGAAATTTCGAAATCACAAATTTAATTCCTTAAACTATAAGCTAAGCCTTAATTTTGCCCTATCAGATGCCCAAGTCAGAGGCTGAATTCCTCTATCATCCAATCAATTACCGTTTGCACCATTCCTATTCGACGATTCGTATTCCTATCATAATAGAAACGTATTTCTATTGGTTGGATTTGTAGCAGATTGATCATTGATGGGTTTCCAGTGAACTTTTTGATTAAAGGACGTCAGTTTAGGTTTCTCTACATAATATAATGTTATAGAGAACCGACTAGATTAAAAAAAAATGGGCAGATATTTTAAACATCAAAATAATATCAAACTTTATTTTGAAAATATTGTATTACTTGGTGGAATTTCTGATTACTTGGTAAATTAATGTTTTATCTGGTGGAATTACTGATAACCTAGTAAATTACTACATAACGGTCTAGGTGAAGTATCACGTGAAGCATGTTCTGTTGGTAAAGTCTTGGTGTTTCTTAATGGTAAGCAAAAAGCTATGCACATTGGTAAAACAAATTCATCTTAGAATGTTATTACTTTACTCCAAAGATGATGGGTGCTTCATTAACAAACATCTGTACAGTGTGCCAAGGAAAGGACCACCCTGTATAACTTTAGATCTAATGATCAGATCTTTACTTTTTAGGACTCAATTTTAATGGTTCAAAAGGGTGATTTCAACTATGGCAATTAATTTGTGCAGACGATACTTTAAGTTACAAAATCAGACACAAAAACGTAATTTCTCTGAATTAACATTTTTTTCAATAGATTCGGGTTTCTGACTCCCTAAGTAAAAGGGGTAGCCGCAATCTGGGAAATATTGTCCCCATAGTTTGGGTCAGGAGCGCGAGGCAAAGTTTGGGCCCCTTAATTTTATTTTTTGCGTATTTCGCCATATCTCGAGAACTTATTAAGCGAAATAATAAAAAACACACAATGATAAAAAATTTTTATCCTAAAATACAAAAAAAAAAAATTTTAGAAATTTTTTTTAGGTTATATTATCTTATTTGATAATAGAAAACACTTTCAATTGTAAGGTATACATTTTTACTTCATTTTAAAGTATTTAATTTTACTTGACAAAATCTAAAATTTGGGCATTATTGGTTGAATAAATAATGAGAAACTGAATTTGAAATAGACTTTTTTAAAATTTGATTTTGCAGAAACTATTTGACCGATTTCACTCAAATTGTTTACTTTGCCTCGTTAATTTACATACTTTAAAATGGTGTAAAAAATTTCATTCCTTACAATTACAAATTCTTTCGTCTACTATTAAATAAAGTAGTAAATATTTACTGAAATTTATTTTTTGCATGGAATTATCTTCAGATAAATTTTTTTATAATTGTGTTCAAAAGTTTTTTATTTCCCTTAAAAAGTTCTCGAGATATGGCCAAATACACAAAAAAATAAATAAATAAAAAAACACTAGGGGGTCCATAAATTGAACTGCTCTCCTGACCAAACTATGGGGAATCCTGACCAAACTTCCCTGACCCCTACACAAGCCGGCAGACAAATTATGGTTTTTGTTTGGCATATTTGACATAATCTGGTGCATTTTAAGCATATTTTCTATACAGCTTATTTTCATTCCTTCCCAAAAAACATTGTTTCAGATATTCATAAAGTAAATACTTCGTATCTTGCATTCTACTAGAATTTAATCTATCTTTTAATGTAAATCAGTTTTTAAACGGGAACTAGAAATTCATTGATTTTACAAAATTTTAAACGACACATATTTAAAATCAAATTAAGTTATCAAGTTTAGACAAATTTAGATCATTCATCATCTATGCTTTATTATTCAATTAAAAATTTTAATACAGCAAGACATTGAAGTATATAGAGTGAATAGTTAAAATATTTATTAGACAGTTTGTAAATATGAATTTAGCATATAATCATGGTATGCATGATTTTATAAAAAAGAACAGAACTTTTTTGTAAAAATAAAATTATGTTGCTTACCCTTTGATTAAAAGGAGATGGTTTTATCAAGTTTGATATCAGAGTAATTTTTTTCCACGCGGTTAGCGTAAACCAAAGAAGATGGATTGCTTAATCAATGTGAATTAAATCAATCAAATATTTTAATTCCACTGGACTGCCTAATATCTAAGAAAATTAAAGCGTTATTATTTTTGGAACTTTTTTAAAGCTTTTGATTACGTTTTTTTATGTTTATAATTTTTTCTATAGCGTTGTTTAAATCATTTTAATTATTTAATCATTTTAGTTTTTAGATCATAATTTATCTAACGACGGAACCGGATGATTAAATTATTAATCACTAATTTGAATTAAATTAGTAATTAAATGATTAATTACCAGGGGTCTGTCCAGACATTTTGTGAAAGGTTCGTTTTTGTATAATTGTGAAAAAATTACTCGTAATTTGTGAATATAAAAAAAAACAACGTTAAGTCACATTCTTTCAACCAGGGTCCGCTTTTGCGAATTTGTGCAAATAGGGTCCGTTATTGCAAAAAAACTTTTTCAAGGAGTTTTTAAATTGTAAAGATATAAGAGATTATGCTCAATATTGCAAAATTATAATTAAAAAAATGAAATTTTAAAAAATTAACATTAATTGCAGCTACTAAATTAGCGATGCAACATACAAATATTTGGTATTTAGCCTATACTGCTGAACGCAGAATATTCATTTCGGACGAATAAAGGACGAAGCGACTGCCGAAGACAAAATTTAGTTCGTTTACATCTGTTTTTCTCCCCTCCCCCTACTGGGAAGGGTTTATTCGATTAACAGAATATTGAAGATAAACAAATTTGTGAAGGGTCCGATTAAAAGATAAATTATTTTGTGAAGGGTCCGTTTTTAAGTTAAAATATTTTGTGAAGGGTCCGTTTTTATGAAAAGATATTTTGTGAAGGGTCCGATAACGGACCCAAATTTCTTCTAAACAGACCCCTGATTACTAATTTGAATCAATTTATTTATGTGATAATGCATTTTCCCTTGGTTAACATAAAATAATTATAATAAACATGAACTTTAACCCAGATGGTACTAATAGAGAGGTAAATTTTGTATATAGAAAATGCAATATATGGATTACAATTTCGTAATAAACAAGGTGACTTCGCCACCTGCCTTGCTTCGCTCCATATAACCCCCATAATTGCTTAGTATTGATTTTTTTTTCTCTAAAAATGTAAATGCTTTCGTCAAAAACGACTAATATTTTGTTAATAAAATTTATAATTATAAAATTTTATGTTCGAACGCTTTTTTAATTTGCTAATTATAAAAAAATAGAAAGTTTACTTGGATTTGAAAAATAAGATCTATACATAGAAAAATGAAAACTTTGAAATTCTTAATGTGTGACTCAGACCGATAATGAGATTAAGTGTGACATATTATTTATCTTCAAGCATAAAATATTTTTTGTTGTCATTATCTTTCATAAATTCAGCTGCTTGTATATTTGAAAATGTCGATATGAATCTTAAGATTTGTCGCTGCCAACGTTTCTTTCTCTCTTTGATACTAAGGGCATCAATTGAAGAGTGAGTATTACAAATTGAATTTTCCAGAGATAAATAAATTTTTTTACACCAATAAACAAACTGTCATTATTTGAATTAAAAACTGAGATTAACTTCGAGCAAAAATTCATTGAAAAGTTCAAGAGCATTAGAACAAATAAGAATTTCAAAAAATGATCACCAATTAAAAACGCTCCCTTACAGCAAGTCCGATTACAATTCTGTAGCCACATTTTTTCTCAAGGTGTTTTTTATACTTCAAGTTTATCAAATAATATTTCTTGAACTAATCATCAGATGATAAAAATTTTATTCTAACGATTTATATGTACTATGTCCTAAACACTTTCGCAAATTTAAGTTTGTATGTGCTATAGTTTCCAAGCGAAAAGCAAACGTAACATGAAGTTAAACACCCAAACCAATGATGCTATAAGTCATTTATTGCAACTCGTTCTAATTTTATTTATTGTACTTCATGATGTAACATTCACAACACATTCACAAAAAAATTTGGTTTATAATTGCTAGGACAGAATCTTAGTAATCGTGCAAAAAAAAAGATACAATTTACAAAATATTTGTTTAAAAAAATTAGTGCAAATATATTACTAAAATGTGCTGGATTTTTAAAGGAAAAGTTTCTGTAATGAAGCCATAAATTGATTCTAATGCTCATGAAAATGTGCTTCCAAAAAACAAACGTTCAGTAAATAAATAAATAAAACAGTAACAGTAAAAAGTAAATAAAAAATGTTACCCCATGCACATATTTTGATTTACCGCAACACTAAAAATTGTGACAACAGCATGCCAAAACATTTTACAGTGAAATTGTTTTTTCAAAGCAGTTAAAATTGAATTTATTTGTTAATTTGTTGTCTGCCACTATTAAAAAAATCTATAAACAAAATAGAAGAATTAAGAACTTGGGAGTACTTGAATAAATATTGTTAAAAAAATATATTCTTTGGAATAATAAATAGGAAAGTATAAAATCTATATATAAACTTCTAAGAGATTTTTAATTATGTGAATATTGTAAAAATGCTTAATTAATTTAAGGGGAAAAAAATCTCTAGAAAAGTCCTACAAATAAATATTTTTTAGGAAGCAAAACCCCCGAAATAAAGACACACCCGTAAATAGACCTTTACTCTTTGAAGAGAAAATTCGAGTCTTTGGTCCAAATCAGATTATTTAGCGTTCGGCATCTCTCAGTAAAAATGCGGGTAATTTATCCTTTGTGGACTCTTCTTCCTGTGCCAACCTTTTCTATCGAAATCCTTTTTCTTTCTTTTTAAAGTTAACAATTTCTACGAGAGGGAGTAGTTTACGAACGAGAAAAAAAAAAAGTTCAAGACTAACCGCAAGAAATCAACTCGTTATTTTTATTGTTTTGAAGAAGGCTGACGAAATATTTCTTTTCTTCTTTTGTTTTTAGAACTTTTTTTTTCTAACATTTTTTCTTCTCTTTGAGCACGCGTAACATAGATAAAAAAATTTTTCTCGTGACCATAAGATTATTGTGTATGAGCAATTTACAATATCTTCGAGAAAATATGTTTCTGGTTAATTTTATTCAAATGAAACGGTCACTAAAAACACATTGAGACAGAGTGTGAAATTATTCACTTTTAGTTATTTAAGAACATGTTTTGGTCAGATTTAAATGTGAAACATTAATTATTAATCATTAATTAATTAATTGTAAAAATAAAGAGATTTTAAATGCAAAAAGATATATTGTAAGTACCTTCTTGTTATCTAAATAATTTTTCTTTTTTTAAGGATTAAAAAACTATTGAATGCGAAATATTGTGAACAATGGAATATTACATGTAAAGTGATAAATTTATTTACTTAACATGTAATATCTTTTTGCTAAAATTAAAAAAAATTTTTTTTTTGCCAAATTTGTCAACAATGTAACACTTAACCAACAACAAGTCATCATACTTGATATTGAAATAACTTCATTGGCTTAAAAATTTCTGAGACAGAAAAAGGCGGACTTGTTTTCGCAACAGACCTGAATGAGAAAACAAAACAATTTTTTTCGAACAGCCGAAACATGTCAACTTTTTTCGGCTTTATAATTTTTTGGAACTAATGAATTTCTTGAGTTTATTGATTTCAGCTATTCATCATATTTTTTTTCCTATTTTAAGGCTTAAATTTATTTCTTGGGAACATTTTTCTTTTTTATTATTGTATTTGGAACTTCATTATATTTTATTTTTTTCTTTAATAAAATTTTGAAATTGTTTCATCCAACAATTATAAGCTTTTTATGGAATCATTTGGAAATTAAATTCAATCAGCTGAAAGAAATGGATAGAAAACTATGCTACAATGTACAATTAAATTTCTTTCTTTTCTTTTTTTGTATATTTCGTTTTCCTTTTATTAAAATTATTTTTGTTTTGTTTTACAAGTTTTTTATTAAATTATTTTATATGTTTTTCTTTTTTAATAAATTATTCAAATTGAAATAATAATAAAAAATAAATTCGATCCCTTAGTTCATTTTTAAAATAAAGACCAATTAATAAATTACAATACACATTACTATGGCAGAAACTTTGAGCTAAACTATGTGCGCTGAACGCTATCTGGCGACATTATAGCTAGTCGATCACCACTCGCTGAAACGTTAGGTTGTGTCTATTAGAGATGAGAGTTCAAGCTCGCTTTTGGAGAACCGAACCCGAAGAATTTTAATTAATTAAATTTGCATTTTTTATACTTAGCATTTCTGTGTCAAACGTTTCTTAATAAGTAATAAAAAAGTTAATGAAAACTTTATCATGAGTCCGAGATCCCCGAGCATTCAAACTTTTTACAGTAAACGAACCCGGGTCCGGACTAGGGTTTTTGCAGCGCGATCTAAGCCCGTCTTCTGTAAAAACATTTAATGTACCAATCCATCTATGACCTTTTATCCCTTTTAAGATGCTATTTGTTCAATTCTTTGTGACTGTTTTATATGCCCTTTTTATGTGTGTTCTATAAGTTTAATAAGATTAACTTTGAATCTTAATTTCTAGCACGAACAGTTTCAGAAGTATTCACTGTAAATTTTTTGTTGCCCACATTATTAAAATAGTAAAATTTCAGATGAAATTTTAATCTAAAGAAAATTTTTTATACAGACTATTCTCATAATATTAAAGACAAAATGTTTCACAATTATAATATTTTTTGTACATTTATGAATTCTCGCGATAATTAATAATTTAAACAAGCAAGATCGCAAAAAAATATTTCTTTACTATAAATTCTTTATGCAATAAAAATTCATATGCAGTGAAAATTAAGCAAATATATTTCGTAGCCATAAGTTTTACGCAAACTGTGCGGTGAGTATTTATTTAACAAAATAATTTTATGGAAAATAAATGCCAGAAAACATTTAATTACCTTAAGTTCTTTATATAATTAAAAAGTCATACTCATTGAGATTTAATTTAAATGAAAAAGATAGTTTAAAAAAATATTTTATTATATAAAATCTTTATACACAACTATAAATTTATAAACAGTGAAATTTTATTCAACA
Organism: Parasteatoda lunata; assembly: GCA_949128135.1. Taxonomy (NCBI): domain Eukaryota; kingdom Metazoa; phylum Arthropoda; class Arachnida; order Araneae; family Theridiidae; genus Parasteatoda; species Parasteatoda lunata. The sequence goes on from OX421979.1 coordinate 38,150,978, forward strand.
AAATAATTTCAAACAAAAACGAATAATACCAAAAAATATTTTTTCCATACGTTTTTTACTCAATAAATTCGTAAGCTGCGAAATAATATTATACAAAATAGCGTTGAACAAAACTAAATATTTTATTTTATAACCGTCGTTGAACAGCCGACCCAACTTAAAGGGTTTACGGCTACTAATGTTCAACTCCGTAGCCTTGTAATTTTGAACCCAATCCAGAAGACAAGGGAACTCCTGGATCGAGTATTGGGAGAATTTGCCTTCGTGGAGGACTTTTTGATGGAGCTAACCCGCATTTGCGTTACATGGAGAGGAAGACCACGAGAACCTCCCACGGTTAGCCTGACGGCAAGGGGACTCTAACCCATGATCCGTCTACCACTGAGGATATTTCACTTCAGCACTGTGGTCAGTGCAAGCCGGATGCGGAATTCGTATCGACTGGGATTCGAACCCGGTTCGCCTCAATGGAAGGCGAACGCTCTATCCCCTGAGCCATCGCGGCTCAAAAAACTAAATATTAAAAAATATTTCATTAGTATAGTTTTTTTTTCACAAATTTTATAAACATATTATGAATAAATTAATTCTTATTAATTAGTTCATCGCATATTAAGGAATTCTTATAAAATGAATTAATTACTAAAATTTAGTTACATATATAGGAATTCTTATGTAATGAAATTTTATTTAACAAAATTGCTTTAAATAAAAACAAGGGTGATAAAGATAATTTCATTACCATGAGATTAAGGACAATTTTAAATTCCTATGCAATGAAATTTAAATAAAAAAAATACTTTTAATTAATTTTTTTTATTAATCCTTTACCAAATTTTAAATACGTATACTATATTTAACAAAAGTATATTTAATTACAAAATTTTTTATACATTTATAAGTTCTAAAGAAATTTAGAAACATTAAACAAATCAACATGGACTTGATAATCAAAAAGGTAAACAAAACTAATAGCATCAATATGATCAATATGAGTATATATTTAATAATCAAAGAGAGAAAAAAACATTAACAAGCATTAATATTCAAGTTGCATACTAGAAATCAAAACACAACATCATTATACCTTTATTTATCTCTAGCGCTAACTAACAATAATCTCTCATGAAATCCGCTACCCGAGAGAACTAACTTCAAATTTCCATTTCAAACTAGAAAGAATAATAACAAGGCCGCCCACATAGGCCAAAAAAGTAGATGACACCCCGCCGATATGCACGCATCAGACAAAGATCTCAAATCCAAACCCACTCAACAAGCATTGCGGCATTAGGCTTAAAAATCCTATACTCCAGCTCAAAAAAACCAAAAGATAATTTTCTGATGTTTCAAAAAAAAAGGAAAAAGTTCACGCACCCACAGGGCAGTTCCAAGATTTCATCTTTAGATTGTATTTGGCATCATATTTCCTACAAAATATAAAAATATATGTACCTTAAATAGCTGCTTCTGTGGATGTGGCTTGAAAGATAGGCATAACGTATCCGTTACCTTAAAAGAACAATATTGCTTAACTTGGTTGAACGCCATTTTTTTTTTCTGTTCCGCAAAAAATTTCGATTTTGATAAGATGTTTATTTAGAAATGAGTTAAATAAAGTATGACCTTGCATTAATTTGTTTTTATATGTGTTTAAGGATATTATACGAAATTCATAAAATATAATATGTAGTTTAAATTGTACTTATTATATCCGAACGAAGAGGAAGATCGTGATTATTTTAAAAATTATAATTACAAAAATTAAGAGAAAATAGCCATTTGCGTGAAAGGCAGTTCGAAAAGCTCAATTATCCTCCTTCATTGATTGCAGTTAAAGATATGTTTAATTAGTTGTTTTAGTGAGAAGTTAATAAAATTTTTCTTTTATTTTGTATTTTGATACCTATTTCATTTGATCTAAACATAATAAGATGTAACAATAAACCAAAAGATAATTTTCAGATTTTTTTTTTAAGGAAAAGTAAAAAAGTTTAAGCATCTACGCGGTATACCTTGGAAGTGCGTCCTTGACAACATTGGACAAAATTTAGATTAGATAAACGTGATAGGTATGTACGCCATCAAGAATTCGATGAAACAAATATTTTTGCTCATTGCTCGAATTTTGATAGTGTCAAAATTCTATCCACCCCTATCACATACATCTTGATGACCTAGAATCTTGTTTGATTTATATTAATGTCCATTCCCCTTTTGACGACATGAGTTCCTAACCTCATCTCCATAGCGAATATAAATGCAATCTGCTCTGATTTACCTCCCTTAGCCACTGCGGTTTTTCTAGTTTTGGTTGCTTATTTTTATTTATTTTTTCATTTTTAGTTGACTGCTTCATGCTTTGTTTCACTCTCTGCTACAGTGTTTAAGTTTTGTTTTTCACCTTTATTAGCTTTTAAAAAAAAATTTGCAGGCGACTTTTTACTCTCTGTTACAAATATTTTTTGTTTCCCTCACTCATGTCTAGCGATTCTTGAGAAAAGGTGCCTATTTTTGAGCGTTCGAAGCATATACCAGCTTGATATTTTCTGAAGAAAATGAATTTTTTTTATTATCAAAAACATTTACCGGATAGTTCCGAGATCTCATCTCTAAATTGCATTTGGCATCGTATTGCCTGCAAAACATAAAAATACATGTACCTTAAATAGTTGCTGCTCAGCATGGCAAGCGTAAATGATAAGCGTGGTATCCGTTACCTGAAAAGAATAATAATTTGTTCCATTTTTGACATTGAAATCTTTCAAAGCTGATGTAAATTTAATAAGATGTTAAGATTAACCATATGCTACATTTTATGTATAATCCTATAAAATATACCAATATCTGTATTATACTAGCTACTTCTGTGGTTCTATTGTTCAAATATAGCATCCATTACCTGAAAAGAATAATATTGCTATATCTGGAAGAATTCCTTTTTTTTCGAAAAAAATTCCGATCCTGGTAAAATGTTTATTTAAAAGTAAGTAGAATATGACATTGAATTAAATCGGTTTTGCAAGTTATTAAAGTTTTACTCGAAATGAAGCTATTTTGCGTATTTTAAATTAATTTAACGCATCCTAATCATGAGTAAGATCGATGTCTTGTTATTTATAAATTATTATTAAAAAAATTAGGCGAGAATAAGAATTTTGCTAGAAAGCATTTCGATAAAATGCTACTATCCTCCATCACTAATTGTAATAAACGATATTTTTAATTCTTAATCGTTTGGAAGTGATATATAAGAACTTTGTTCTATTTTAGACATTGATAACGACGTGCAAAGTTGATTTAAGTTTAATTAGATTTGAAGAAAGTATTGAAATAAATCTAGTTAGAAACTAATATGGGAATAAATCTAGTTTGGATCTGGTATGGGATGTGAAGTATGCATAAGTGTGAAGATTATGCTACATCTTATGCATAAGTGTGCAGATTATGCTACATCTTATGCATAGGTGTGAAGATAATGCTACATCTTATGCATAAGTGTGAAGATTATGCTACATTTTATGCATAATGCTCTAAGTTAGAAAGATAAAAATTTGTTATCCGATCACTTGAAAGAACAATAAATGCGATTCTCGCATGAGCGCTATTTTCATTTCACTACAAATTCAAATTAAGCTTATATAGAATCAAGTATTATTACATTGAAATTAGTATTGAAATAAATCTAGTTAGAATCTAGTAAGGGAATAAATCTAATTATGATCTGATATGGGAATAAATGTATTTAAAATCTAATAAGGGAATAAATCTAGTATGAACCGACTATGAGAATAAATCTAGCTAGAATCTAGTATGGGAATTAGTTAGAATCTAAGTTAGTTAAAAAGTTTTCTAGTTATAATCTGAAATGGGAGTAAATCTGGTAAGAATCTTAATTGTAAGATGTAAATGATTATATGAAAAAAAAAAAAAAAATGATTATAAACAAAATAATTGAAACAAACAAAACCATTATATAAATTGAATTAAGTAATTTATTGATTATCTCATTGGCTTATAAACTCAATAAAATGTCATCATGAGTTTAAAAAAAGTTTAACGCATGATTTAAAGCAACGTGAAACGAGAAAGCAAGATGATGCGAAAAAAGTAGGGTCAATTGAAATAAAACCTACCAAAATCCCCCATATAATTCCTTTTTAAGTACACAAAAATATATTTTAGTTCTCGCAGTTTATTTACCCATTATGATATGATTATATAACAAGTTAAGCTTCAAAAAGTTGGCGAGATTGCTCTCTTTTATTCTGACGGGAAGAAAATTACATTGAAAAAAAGGTTCAAATTTTATCATTGTTAGAAACTTATCTCAAAGGTACAAAATGAACAATGCATATTATCAATATAAAATGTATATATAAACATGGACTGATTTGCTAATTCAATTTTTATAATTAAAAAAAAAACATAATGCCGTCGAAATCTAAAGTTATTTATATCCATGATAAGAAAACTGTCATACTAATTTTCAGAAGAAATATATTCTCATTAAAATAATAATAAGGTATATTAAGAAAATATTAAAATATATCGTATTCCATCTACCTCCGCTGAAAACTGTCACATAGAATAATATTTTACCAGCCTTTACCACCATTGCCGCCTTTTGTTAATGACCAGCAGAACTTATATGTATCATCCGGTTCCTAGAGTCGTGATGAGTGTCACGTGACGCCGGAACCCCGGGGTTCGAGGTTATCTATGATAATGAGTCTTCGTGTTTCGTTAAGTACTTTTAGCAACGCTAATCGCTAATTATTGCTACTTTTCACCAAACAAAGCTAAATGAAACAGCGTTACCTTTTCTTTTTGAAAATTTTTGCCTAGTTCATTACGATTCTATGATTTATAATCTTTTCTTTTAGTTAACACTTTACATAACTTTGCATGTACGTTAGCGTTAATAAAACCGTTTGCAACAAAACCTCCTTTTACAAAAAACATATATAGAAAGATTTATTTTAAATTTTCAAACTTACTACGAAAATAAATATCGTTTATATATATATATATATATATATATATATATATATATATATATATATATATATATATATATATATATATATATATATATATATATATATATTATCTTATAACTAATCTTTTAACTTCTATATATGACTTAAAAGAATTCAACTGAAGTTTGAGACTGTTATGTGAAATTTAAAAATCGAAAAGTATTCTTCCATCACTGAGTAAATCTTAATTGTTCTCGACAAAACCCACATCTAGTGATGTATTACGAAAAACAGACTTTATTTAAAAATAATGTAATAAGAAAATATTTTAGGCAATATAATTTGAAGTTCATACCATAAATTATTAAATAAATAATTTATTTTATTTGTGTTTGATTGAATATTTTTATTATAATAAATGTTTCATTTAAAAAAAAAAAATTTTTTTTAATTAAAAATCCTTTTTTTTTCTCGATTGACCTACTGGCTACTTATTTATTTATAAAATGGCTCCGTTTATATATGGCTAAACTAAGGGAAAGAAAAAGAAAATGAAAACATTGTTATGTCAGTCATTAAAATTATAGTTAACAGATTATAATTTTAATGACTAATAAATGATGAAACAGCTGATAATAATAGGAATATTAAAATTATGTAATTATCAAAACCAGTTATTGGCAAATGAAATTTAGAAACAGTTTTATTAATTTATAATTGTAAAGAATGAATTCAGATACGAAGGACAGGATAGAGCTTGACAGCAATAATTTAAAAAGTGTTAAATAAATTTTAATTTCTTAATTCAGGGCGAATAATTATTTTAATAATAATGATTCATTCAATCAAATGAATCATTATTATTATATAAACACTGAGTCAAACAGTTATTGAATTAAAATTTGTATAATTCTTTTTTTTTTCTGGAGCTCAAAATGCCATTTTTAAATTTTTTAATTTAAAATTCATCATCGAACAATGATTTCCAAATTTCTTTGTGTGAAGTTTATCACGAAAATGTGATCGTCGAATGAATTTAACCTAACAATTTATTATGAAAATTTGATTTCCGAACTTCTAAATTCGAAATTTGTCATGAAAATGCCAGTTTCGAATTGCTTAATCAGAAATTTATAATGAAAATGCCATTTCCGGAATTTTCGAACTTAATAAATTTAAATGAATTTAAATTTTAATAATATTGTCTGATTTCCATTTTTCTTGTTGATTACTTTTATTCCAGAAACTATTAATTCAAATCAAAGCGAAATAAGCCTCAAAGCAAAAGCTGATGAAATTGATAAAAAGTTATGTATTAATGTAATAAAAAAAAACTGTTAACACGTTTTTCCATTTCCATAAGCAATTTCATACATCAAAAAACTAAGGTCCAAAAAGTCAAACTTAACAAACTGTAAACACTTTTCAAAGATAATTAATATAACTTTAAAACGTGAGAAGATTCATTTATTATAAATTTACACCTTATAACCTTCCGTTTCATCTCTATTCACTAGAATTCAATTGGATTCCATTAAATATGTATTAATATCCGAGTTAATAAAAACGCAATAAACAAGAATGCATGTGGCGAGCTTTATTGAGTTTCTTGAATATAAAAAAATAAAATATTACAACTCACCTACTTTTAAATCAACTTACAACAAAAATTCTTCCATCTTGTTAATAATTCCATTTTTTATTACAGAAAATTCTTTTTTTTTCTAAAAGCTATTCATTTTACTCCACCCCGAAAATCACTAATCAAAGTGACAGTTACGGATAATTAATATCAGCACACCTTCTAGCACCCAAAATAGAGTGAAGAAGGCTGTATTAAAAAAAAAAGGAAGTAAAAAAAAGCTGCTATGTGGGAAGTGGATTTTTCGATAATAAAAATAAACAAAATAAAAGCCCAAGTAATTTTTTCTTAAAATTTTGCTTGAGTCATAACCAATTACTTCCTTATTTTTTACATCTAGTATCAGGCAAATCTTTCCAATTATTTTCAGAAAAAGTAATCTCCTTAGAAATTATTGTTTAATAGCATAACATTATTATTCATAAAAGTTTTAATATAGCTTTTAAATTTTCAATTTAATTCGCTTGGATGTACCATCACGTTGGTGGTAGTCAGCCTATTGATTATGTTGTTTTAAATAGTAGCGGATTATTTACTAAGCAGAAGGTTAAGTTACATATGTGCTCTTATGGTAAACCCATAAGTTATATAATTTTAAACATTTACAAATTGCTTACTAGGCAGCAACTTAATTGAATGAAAGCACATATGCGTCATTAACACTAACTATAGACGTTTTCGGCACTAAAACCCTAAATGATCTATCTTTCGACGTAAATCCAATTTCACAAATAATAGGTATAAAGGCAATTGTGAATGTATAAGCGAAAAAAGTATGTATAAGCGAAACATTTGAAAACTTGAAGAATGTATAAGCGAAAAATTTGAAAATACTTAATAAGATAAATGAATTTTTTTCATCGTTTTTTCATTAATAAACTTAAATTAAATTTTATGTCAGACAATTGAATTCGCGATTTGGGAGCTTAATCTACAGGTATGTTGTCGAGTTATGAATTTGATTTTGGTGTATATGTTACTGTAAATACTCGACGTCTGGGTGAATCCTAGGTTTTATGTTTTACATTTAAGTTCGCAGTTATGGAGTGGAATCTATGTAGTCTAGGTATGAATATGATTTTGATATGTTACTGTAAATGCCCGACATCCTGTAAATCCTAGGTTTTATGTTTTACATTTGAGTTCTCAGTTTGGAGCTGAACTTATGCAGTCTAGTTATGAATTTGCTTTTGATGTGTATACTGTAAAATCACGAATTATAGTAAATCCTAGGTTTAACGGTGAAACCTGAAATATACCAAAGTGGTATTGTAACTCCAATGTTTTACCGCAAATTAAAAGACGAAATGAACTTAAAGTAAAGCATACTTTATGCTTTTACGAAGTCGCTTTTATAAAACCCAGGATTTTCCAGACTTCGAGTTTTTATTGAGACAACTGAAAAAAACTGAAGACTGGTGGGAATAATGGTTGATTATTATAGTTTTCTTTGAAATAAGTAAGAAAATAATTGCTGCAAACTTTGAAAAGTGTTATTAGATAAACATATTTCTTTATTTACGAATTAAGTTATTTTATTTTGATTTGAAAAGCAATATAGAAAATATTAATGCAGTTTTTTTTACAAATGCATGTCAAATTTGTTCAATAGTTACAAGAAAAATTTTACTATTTTTTCTAAGAAAAAATTTCATTTTAATTTTTTTTTTAAAAATTTGCATTTTTTTTTAAAAGTAATTTCATAAAGGCAACCGAAATATTAGATTATAAATTATTGGTGGTACGTAAATATAATAATTGATTTCAAAAATGTAAAAGAAAAAAACTAGTTAAATAATCGTCCTCAATAACGGAACTTCTTTAACTCATCCACGGAACCCTATGGTTCTGCTTGAAAACCATTTGAAAACCGCTATATTAAACTACAACTTGAAGTATAAAAAATCAGGAAGTTCTTAAAAATTTATCAGGTGCCATAAATGGTTTTTTCTTTAGGGTTAAAAAAAAACTTTAGATTGGATAGGATGAGCTCTTTATGAACCGATTATCTAACGGGAAATTCTCACCAAAAAACAATGGCACCTATTTTAAAAAGTTCAATGGTTAGCACCTGGTATAATTTTCTGCAATATTTAGCTATTGAAATAGAGCATTAGTTTCTTTAAATTCGATGGCGTCCAGTTTGATTTATAAAATAAAGCTATTTTACGTGTGAATAAATAGAGGTCACTTCGCTTAAAACAGACCATTAGTTTGTAAAACTATACAATTGTGGCGGAGGGTGTGCGGTTGAATAACCCTTTTTTACCTTCTGTGCGCGCAGGTGAGTAAATTTATACCTCCGGTTTCATATCTCATGGAAGCCCCCCTCCCCTCATCGCCGAAATAAGTGCAACCTACGATTGTAAAGAGTAATAAATAAGTGATGGCATTGAAAATAATGAGAAAACAGCGGGTACTCAGACAAATCTTAATGCTCGTCGTTTAGATGAAAAATCAGGCAAGTTTCTGTTTTCTAGTCTCACCTTTACTATTCCGTCGAATGGCAACAACGTCGGATCGTTTGCTGGAACAAAAGGGCAAGCGCTTATGAAAAATGTAACAGAATTTTCATGTTGCTTGTCTGTTTAGGAATAAAATAAATCGATGTTGTCCGTGTCGTTGGACTCATTTTGTTGAGTGTTCTGGTCCACCACATTAATAATTTTGAATGAATCAATATTTTGTTTTGGTTGTAACAAATGAATGATGGCATGTACTATTAATCTTTAGGAATCGAAAAATCATTTTATATGGCAAGTGAAACGAATCGAAGGTTTATACTTTTAATTCGTATTAATATATATTTTTTGGTTAATGAAAGTTTGAAAAAAAATATTGAATGATCTAATTTTATGATGTAACTATAATTTTTCGAGTTTTATTAATTGTCTTGAAAGAGTAAGGCGTTTTTTCACTTGCATTATGCATTATTTTGTTATTGTTTTAATCGTGTAAGATATTTTAATTTTTGTCAATTTGTTTTCTTCATGTTACAAAGCACAATTAAGAAGAAATTGCAACTCTAAGTCTATTTCTATTATGAATCATTGGAAGCTTTTTGCCATATAATGACAATACAATTAACGTGCAAACAACTATTGTCATCGAACCAAAATGTAGATAATTTTTGACTGTATACATTGATTTTAACAATTTTTAATGCAATATTCTAATGCTTTTTCAATAAGCAAAAAACCAGTTAGTATTTAATTAAAAAAATATTTTTTTAATAAAAGTTCTCACTGATTTGAAAATTAAAATAAACAATTTTTGAATGTTATGTAAGATCTGAGTTTTTTGCTTTATAATGTTATTTCATCACATTTTCCAAACGAAAAAAAATTTTAAATTTAACTAAAATTAAAATAAAATATTTTAAGATTCGACACGCATTTTTATCAAAATATACAATTTTAATATTAGAAAAATAAACTTTTTAATTTTATAATGTACTAAAAAATGTAACTTTTTTAATTTTAAAAATTTATATACTAACTATTTTGATTATTCCATTAATTTTAATATCTTGTCTTAAAATCGTTTGTAAATTGGTTTTTAATTTATTGAAAAGATTTTTTTTACTAAGTTTTGAATTTTGTATTGACTTAATGATACATACTGGAAATGTAAAATTAAAAAACAATCTTTAAAAAAGCCTATATTTTATTTTAAAAAAATTAAACATTTTTTTAAATAATATAAAATATTCCATCAAAACGGTATTTTATAGTGTAAAAAAATTTGAACTCTTAATTAACAATTCTGTAATTTGCATGTCGTTGGAAAATTGCAACATTTCGATAATTTCAACATTTTGACAATGTTTATTTTAATTATTCCATTAATTTTCCTATCTTGTATTGAAATAGTTTGTAAATAAATTTGTTTTTAATTTATAGAAAAGATTTTTTATATTTAGCTCTGTATTTTGTATTGACTTAATGATACGTACTGGAAATCTCAAATTTTAAAAAAAAATCTTTAAAAAGCTTCTATTTTATTTACACAATTAAACTTTTCTCTTAAATATCTTAAAATGTTCAAGCAAAACTGCATCTTTTTATAGTGTAAAAAAATTTGAACGCTGAATTAACAATTCTGTAATTGGCATGGTGATGAAAAATTTCAACATTTCGACCTGTACTAAATAGACCACTTTAAAAAACCCGAATAGGAGAAATTGTAGAAAAGTACTTCTTTTTTTAATAATGAAGAGCATTTAACGAATAAAAGACACCATTCCCATCATTCCACACAAACTGGTAAAATTCTAAAAACGCATCGAATGCATAAAATGAAATAAGACTTTAACAACGTGATGAATTTCAGCAAAAAAATTTATGTTCTGCTTTGAATCTTTTGAAATAACACCTTTGTTCAAGTAGTGAATACAATCTTAATTCCATCTGCAAAGAAGAGCGAGTTTTACAGCTCTTAAAAAACGTGAACTATCATGACGTGTGCAACGAGAAAAATATAAATTTTAATCTAGTGGATGTGATTTTATGAACGCTACTGGAAAATAACGAAGAACATAAGATAATAACTCTACATTACACGAATTTAGATAAAATGCTGGATAATGCATACAAGAAGGGGCTGTATAAACATGTCTATAGTTAGTGAAAAATAATCCATGTATAACCATATGTATAAAATTAATTGTTCCATCAAATATTTCAAGTTTCAGTTACATTTTTAATTTTTTTTCCCATGGTTAAAATTGTTTTCTTTGTGTTTTATCTTCTTCGAAATGTAAGTTATACAATGATGTTCTTAATTCATATAGTTATCCCTAAAATTTGCTTTTATAATTGTTATTTAAAAAGTTTTAACATAGAAAAAGAGGGAACGTTATTGAACTCTGAGGTTTAAATACAGCTGATTAAATGGTGTTGGGTTAAATGATGATGTTGTCTACTCATTAAAAATAAAGCATTTAACAAAACAAAGTATCATTGAGAGCTGGGAGGAGCATGGACGTTAAATCTGCATAATTCCATAATTTCGTAAGCAACTGCATAATTGTGGTAATGTGGCTCTCATTGCGCACCGTCCGACTTTACTTTACAGTCAAGTTGGTATCCATCGATGTGAGCTTCAAGCCACTACAGGCGGTAAAACCCTTGTCCATCACAACGACAGTTCATTGCTTTAACCAACAAATAGTACTCATTGAGAAGGTGAAATTAAATGTCAATCGCGGAAATCAAATTACCAAGTCTCATTGGAATCTCTGTTATTTATCTCAAAACTCCTTATAAATGATTTTATGCAGATTTTAGTGGATTCCAGTAGAGTAATGCCAATTGGGTACTTGCACTTCTAGAAGAAAACCTCACATACCCACACATAAGACCTATGACGTCAGGGCCAACTAATTTTTATTAGCAAAATGGCGTATTAAAATCGAGCTAAAGTTTCTCTACATAAGTTAGAATGCTAATTAACGATAAGTTAATTAAACACAGAGCCATATCGCACATTGAATTCGTTAAAATATAATTCTTTCTCGTCTTCTTCTTTTACTTAGCTTACATTTATTATTTATTTATGCATTTTATTGTAACCATGCTATATTTTTGTTTTGTGCACCTGGCAATTTCGATGTATAATTAGTTTATGTTCCACATGGCTTCGTGCCTGTATTTTTGCTAAGTCTCTGTATAAATATATAGTGAAAAAATTGAAATCTTTGAGAAAGAATTTAGAGTGTGTCACTTAGGAGAATTAATACTTGACGGGCTTAGCTTACTTGAAATAGAATGGAAAGAACAGATACTAACGTAAACAAATGCCACGTTTAAGCAACCAATCAGGACTGAGACACACAACGTCACTTGCAAGTATCCCATTGAGGAGGTTAAATTACTAAGTCTCGTGGGAATTTTTTTTCGTATTTATACATAAACTTTCCGCTTTTTTTTCTCTGTTATTTTTCTCAAAACTCCTTATAAATGATTTCCAGTAGATTTCATAAGTAATCGCCAATTGAGTTGAGTATTTACGTAGCATTGTTTTAACCGGGTTTCGATTATCCATTATAAAAGCTAGGTGTCTGAACAGACAGCACTTTCTCCTATCATTCTTTTGTGGTTGAGATTCCGAATTCTGCATCCGGCTTGCACCAACCACAGTACTGATGTGAAATATCCTCAGTGGTGGACGGATTATGGGTTTAAGTCCCCTTGCCGTAAGGCTAACCGTTGGAGGTACTCGTGGTCTTTCTCTCCATGTAACGCAGATGCGGATTAGTTCCATCAGAAAGTCCTCCTCGATGGCAAATTTCTTCCAATAGTTGATCCAGAAGTTTCTTTGTCTTCTGGATTAGGTTCAAAATTACGCAGCTACGGAGTTGAACATTAGTAGGCGTAAACCCAAAAAAATAGGTCGGCTGCTCGATGATGGTTATAAAATATAAAAAATATAAGAATAAAATAAAAATATCAAGATAAAGATTAATGGGAAAAGGGACGCAAGCGGCCTCAGGTGCCCAGATGTTTTATGCAGTTCATTTCAGTTCACTCCCATAAATCCGCAATAGTGAAATTTTTCCGAGGGAATAGTTTTTTTAAAAAAATTGCATTTGTTTACAAGACGATGTAAATATAATTCATTTTGATTCGATAATTCTGGTAAACCTATATAAACCTTTGAGCATTATAATGGTCAGAATCTTTCATTTAAGACTTCTGACACTTACAAGAAACTGCAATATTTGTCCTGTAATTTCTTGTAGAATAGGATTGTAAGAAAAATATTCCTTTGGTAAAGAGATACACTTTTTTTTAAAACATCTTTATGAGTTTTTTCCCCTCCCATAAGTTCTTAATTGTGAAACAATTCCCAAAAGAATAGTTCTTTTTAAATTGCATTTGTAGATAAACAATGAAAAAACCCATTTATTTTAAATCTATACTTCCGGAAAAACTATATAAACCCTTCAGCAAGAAAAGGGTCAGAATCTTTCATTTTAGACTTTTGACACTTACAGGAAACTACAGGATTTGGTGCCCGTTGTCTTGTGTGAAGATTAAACCCCTACTGTTGCCACTCTCCATAATTTCACTTCATAACTAACTTAAGCCTAGCGTCATACTAAAAAACGGTTTTTACCAGCAGGGCGCACCCATTTCTCTTGCCCCCGTTGTCATTCCGCCCCGCTGGTAAAGTGATAAACTCACCACGGGGCACGGACACAATATCTTCATTTACGGCTTCTTTCTATTTTTCCAAAACTTCAACAGAACTTTTCTCATAAGTATAGTGTCATTTAGGAATGAGAAGATTATATTAATCTTTTAAATTAATTTTAATGAATGCCTAAAATGTATCGCATTTTTAATAATTTAAGAAACAGTAAGAGTATATTAGAAAAAAAAAAAAACGCGTAATTAATGTATATTTTAGATCGAGTTCACTAAACCTCCTCTAATAAACGACCGATTTTTGAAAGTTTTTTGTAGAGAGGTCAATATCTTTACAACATTTATTTATTTCAAACTTTAGCCTTTTAAGAGTTTGCTTAACGTCAAATGCAGCAACTTTTTGATCAAGATATATAAACTTACCTATTTATCCGAAATACAATTATTGGTATAAAATTATTAGTAATTATTATAAATAAAATTTTAAGCATATTCCAAATTATTTTCCTAAACCAATCTCAGGACTATTGAAATTAACGTGAAATCAAAATATTTGATAATTTTCTCTGACAGGACACTGTTAGTGTATAAATAGTATAATAAAAAAAAACTTATATAATATATATAGATTTGAACATGGTGTGCAAAACAAAGTCACAGTTTCCAAAATCACTGAAAATTAACTATCTTGTTGGGGTTCAAAAGTAAACTATCTACTTTTTCTTCAGCAATTAACTATATTTTTTGCAAACATAAATTAATAAAGAGGTATAAAATAACTTGGAAGACCAAAACAAATGTTCACTTATGTGATTAAGGTAAACATAAAGAAATAAAAAAATATTTGTCAAATAATTTATTTATTTTTAATTTTTTAAATAAAAAAAATCATTTATACAAAAAATATGTTTTTAAAAAAATTTTTATCAATATGTAACTAAATTTCTTAAATTATATTTAAATAAATAAAAAATATTAAAATTTAAGAACATATGTTAAATTTGCAAACTCCAGCTTCAATATAACAATGTCTTGTGCGGAAGTTCAATATGTTGAATTTGAATTTTTTTAAATTTTTCTACAAAAAATTTTTAAATTTGATTAGAAACACCCCTGACATATTACGGCGATTTTGTATATTATGGCGAAGTAAAATGAAGAAAATATAATGATAAGTATGTTTTTAATTTCATGAGTTGATTGCGTAGAGAGTAACCCTAGTTTAATTGATCTACGGATGCATTAAGTTATTAATTGTTGTACATCTCACTTAAAAACTCTTTGATCGTTTAGTAGAGAATATATCAAAATATAGTTTAATAGTCTTTATTTTATTTGTGTGATTAAATGTTACGTAAATCCTATTCATTATGTAGCTTAGTTTTTAAAAAAATAAATTTTTCTCCAAATAATAACCTTAGAAATACACTGAGGAAAAAAGTATGGTTAAAACACTGGAATACGGTAAAAATCTACCTACCATGGTTTTGGCTTTATGGGAATATTAAAAACCTGGGTAATTATTTCCGAAGCGCTTAGGTAATGGTTTTGGTAAAATTAATAATAAAATACTGTAATTTTATAATGATACTATAAAAAACATTTTTTGGTTAAATTTATTTTTAAGTTTTGCTTTTTTAACGTAATGTGTGATAATAAGAAATATAATTTTAAAAATCAGAATTTACTATAAATCGTTACTTTACAAATGGAAAAATTACCAAATGAATGCTTTAAATACCATATATTTTGGATTTTATTACCAAAATTATGTTGTTTCTTACCAATAATGCCATTACCATACAGTATGGTAGTTTTACCTGATTTTTTTCTTCCCTTTATTACGGAATTATAATTAACTTAAAAGTAAACTCAAGAGAAATATTTCTTTGAAAACAATATTCTTCAATCGAAATTGTTTTAATTTTTATACCGTCTTCAAATATGAAATATATATTTTTTAATTTACTAGCGTAAATTGATTGTTTGTTTTTTTCTAAAACAAAAAAGCGGAATTTTTAAAAAAAATAATTTTAACATTATGGTTTTGTATTGAAGGATCTAACATTGTTGAAACAAATAATGATTTTTCATTTGTAATGTATTTTAATAAAAATGATGTAGATCAAGAGTCTTGTTTATAATTTTATATTTAAAAATTATTTTTCCAAAAAATTTTCTTACAATTTAAATACTTTGATGAAAAAAATAGCGTTTTTTTTTTAAATAGACAAATATTAAAGTTATTTTAATAATTTTCACTACATAAAATGTCGCAAATCATAACACTTTTCTTCAATTTATAACACACGATTTACAATTCGGCATATTTAAGATTTAAAGAAGTCATAAGTAAGGTTATAGAAATGCGTAGTACATACAAATGTCTTGAGACATAAATAAAATATATAAATCATTTTTTTTAAATTACAAATTTTTTTCTCTGTTTTTTTATATTCTCAGAAATCGTTAGATCTTCTCAGGCAGTCTGAAAGGTCTTTATGTTTTAAACAAAGTATTCAGAAAATGTATTATATCAATAATTTATAAAGAATTTTTTTTTTGTAAATGCGTATTGTTTTGCATTTCCTCATCCTTAAAAAGAAGTGCCATTTTCCTTCCAAATTCTTTACGTTGCAAACTCAAAATAGATCACAAAATATACTATTTACAATTCGATATATTTAAGATTTAAAGAATTCATAAATAAGGCTATAGAAATGTGTAGCGTATACAAATGCCTTGAGATATAAGATATATCAAACATTTCTTTTTAATTACAATATTATTCTTTGCTTTTTTATATTTTTAGAAACCTTTAGATCTTTTCAAGCAGTCTGAAATTGCGTTACATTTAAACCAAATATTCAGGAAACGTATAACATTAAGGATTTTATAAAGAACTTTTTTTTTCGTAAATGTGTATTGTTTTGCATTTCCTCATAACTAAAAAGAAGTGCCGATTCCCAAGCATGCATTTTTCGTTCACATTCTTTACATTGCTAGCTCAAAATAGATCCACTCAAACAATGCATCCACTAAAATTACCCATCACACGCACCAACTCCGAATAAAATCTTCTAATCTCCAAAACCTAAACAATTCACAAGTAATTCAAACCCTCAGCATCCGATCTTACTTGCCTCCTCCCCAACGAGATGACCAATCAGTAAAAGATGACTGCAGGCGAGTTGAACTCGAATTCCCCCTTCCATCCACCCCAAGAGAAGGTAGAGATTTTTTTTTCCCTTTCCTATGAAGCCACCTGTATCGTCCGTCCGAGATGAGGTTTCAGAATGGGCTATTCTGTCGGTCCGGGTGCACACTCAAATCTTTCGAAGAGGCATGGTTCGATTGCATCATCAGAAGCTGATCCCATCTTCGCTTCCTCTTCCGCAGTCGACCCTCGGACTGCAGTTCTAGGAACCTTTGTGGTAGTGCTGGAAGGGTTATTTTCCATTCGGTTCTCTTACCGAGAGTTAAAAACTGGTGTTAATCTAAAATTTGATTTATTCTATTGGCTCAATTACTCTGCGAATTGAAAAAGAAATCGTATTTTGTCATTGTTGCAAATAAATTGTGGAACTAACTTTTTATGAATGGATTAGCCATAATACGTCTTCGTCCTGAATGTGTATTAGGTTATCCATTTGCACTTCTCTTACTTTTGCACTCCTTTTAAGATTAATGAAAATCATCCATTGTGCAATTAAGACATTATATAATTTGCACAATTACTCAGCAAATTAAAAAGAAATCGTATTTTGTCATTGTTGAAAATTAATTGTGGAACTAACTTTTATATGAATGGAATAGCCATAATATGTCTTTGTCCTGAAAGTGGATTAGATTATCTATTGCACTTCTGTTACTTTTGCACTTATTTTAAGATTAAAGACAATCAACGATTGTGCAATTGAGACTTATAGCAAATTGACTATGAATCAAATATTGCTCAATTACGATGTAGAGCAAATTGATGGTGAATCAACGTTTTCCAAATCACGATTAAAAGATTGCCTGTGAATCGTCTGTTTCTTGATTAATGCATAGATTACATCTAATACTGGATGTGTATTGAGTCATTATTGAAGAAAAAGATTGCTTATTGGATGAATTTGCACTTTTTATTTTAGATCCATATTTTTGAAACTAAGGTAATCGATAAATAAAGATAAAATTCCTTCAGAAAAATGACTACTTGGTTTAAAACTGAAGGTAGTAAAGCCTAAATCGTGTAAGATTTGGAGAATTTTCTCCAGACATCTACAAAGGAATTTAATTGATATTAAGGTTTGAAGATAGCTGACTGACGTGAAGAAGAATACTCAAAACACGAAATAGAAGATTTTCGCACAGAGTTAAGTAATCGAGAATTGAAGAGATATTTCCTCATGTACCATTTTAATCCATATAATCATTTTAAATTAAAGGAACTATTTAGAAGAAGTCAGAAAAATATAACAGAGATATACATCAAACTCTAACATTTTACTAAATTTTAAAAAAAATTAACTTCTCTTATGCAAATAGTTCCATTCCTAACAAAAACTTAATAAGCGACATAATTCAACATTTTTGTCGTATATTATTAACATACTTTAAGAAAAGTAAAAGGTGAAAAATTGCAAACTTTATTAACTGAGGATAATTGCATATAGGTGGGATAATTCAAACAACTGATTAAAAAAATGAGTGGAATCCTGCTATCACAATAACACAATATGCTATTAAGTACTTTATTTCATCATTTCTTCGGCGATGAAATTCTTTGAGACCCTAGTGAAAAGTAAGTAATCGTATAATTACTTATTTTAATTTTACATTTTATTAAAAATTCGCATTTTTCATTCTGTAGAGATTTTATCACCATTTTACATTATTATTCTTTTGATTCTTTCAATTTTATTGATAGACTTAAATTCAGACATTTTGGATTTATCATATTTAGTATTATATTGTACTAAATATGATACTATTTTTTATTACTAGGATAATTATTTATTTTAATTTCATATTCACATACGTTTATATTACGTAGGATTTCATAAATGCTTAATACTTTCATAAAATCCAACACATAATTGTAGGTTGAAGTATCGGTACAACTTTATCCATTATAGACCAAGCATAGAAATTTTATAAAATTTGGTCTTATTTTATAGACATATGCTTAAATTACTTTCATTAAGACAAAAACAAAAGTTTCTTGGATGAAATAATGCTTCATTTATGAAATAAAATGGTGTGTATACGTACAATTAACTAAATCTATGAACAAATCCTTTAGTTGAATGCTTGTTTTCGTATGACATTTGTTTATTTTCATTTATTCATAAAACTTGCAATTTAAATTCAT
This sequence comes from Parasteatoda lunata, assembly GCA_949128135.1. NCBI lineage: Eukaryota > Metazoa > Arthropoda > Arachnida > Araneae > Theridiidae > Parasteatoda > Parasteatoda lunata. The sequence goes on from OX421979.1 coordinate 38,170,112, forward strand.
CATAAAGCGTATGATTAATCTCAACTGGAATGATTATACATTTTCAAAAAGTCGAATTTGTCAATTACTGTTTCAAGTTTAAAAATAAATAAATAAACTAGCGCAGTTTAAAAATTTTTCAACAAAAAGTGTTTTCTAAAATTTAATTACCAAAATTTTATCGATGATTTTAAAACCCTGGAAAATAGCAGAAAAATGAAATTAGTTTTAATAAAAAAATATTTATTGAAATGGGGCGTTAATGCAACTTTGGCCAAAAATATCTCTTAAGTACCTTCGGCCGAAATAAGCAATAATATTAGGCTTAAATATATTAATTCTTTCGGTAAAGAAAAAAAAAATAGTAAATGCATGACGATGTACAAAATATTTATGTAACCTACAAAAATCATTATAATTTATAAAACTGTATTCTGTTATTGAAAATATATACAAAAACAAAACTTAAATTTTTATATAAAATTTTTTTAAAAACTGACAGGAGGTACATACAAGCATACAAGTTAAACAATTTTGTTGCTAGTATCATTAATATGAAATTTTTACGTAACTTCTTTATTTAAATATACAAATATCAATGAAACTTGTTTTCTTTCTAAAAATATTTCTAAAATGCACAAAAAAGTTAATAATAAATGCTACATTTCTTTTTCGTTATTAATTTCAGTATATTTTAAATAACGCACTGTTCAAATGTTCTCTGCCTATAATTCTTAGTAACATTGATCGTGAATAGTGCTGATATCTGAGTGTTTAAAATCTAAAAATTAAATAAAGTTTTAATGCTTTCCTTTGTGCTCAAATTAAAAATATATTCTGAGAAATGTTTTTAAGATCATTCTGAAGTAAATATTGAAATTTAAAGGGAAATTTTGACTTCATGTACTAGTAAATCAATTTTTTTTTTTAAAGTACTAACATTTTAAAAATCAGCTCTATCTATATTTTAATTTTAAATTTTGCAGATATCTGAGGTTTTAATACTTTTACTTACGCAGGAAACGCTTTAATAATTTTATAAATTATACTGTTAATATAAAAAATTTAAATGTATATTCGACGATTTAAAAAAAAAATAATTTTGTAAATTTGAAAAGTTAGATAACTTAGCAAAAAGGTATTTAACTTTAGTGGAATTTGTTTGATTTTACTTTCTATTCTAACTGAATGACAGAGAAACGTGAACTTTTCTGTCTTTTAATTTCAATCTGCTGTTTATATTCTGTTTGCAATTTCTTTAACAGAGCAAATAATAATAAGAAATATTAAAAAACTGCATTAACTTTTTTCATAAAACTGCAAAACAGTTCGTATTTTAAATGAATTTCAAGAGAATATTCATTGAAAAATTATTTAAAAAAACTCAATTCAGATTTGTATTTTATATAAAAACATAAAATGCTTTAATTTCACCCTATTAAAATGGAATATAAGTAATTTTCTTAGAAATGCCGATTTTTAAGTGATTTTTTGGATTTTATTTTTTGTATATACATGTATTTATTTTTACATGTGTATTATGTACAATTTTTAAAAAAATTTTTAGTACATTTCTGGACATAAACTTTATTTTCATTTAAATAAAAATATCGTATAAAAACAAAATCAAACATAAAAACAATAAACATATCGAAATATTGTATGTTATATGAAATGGTTGCATAAAATAAGTAAAGGGCTTTAATATATTAATGTAATTTGTCATACATGTTGGGAAAATGACACCATTTTAGACAAAAATGATCTAAACATCTTTATTTAACAACATTTAATTACTTAATTAACGTTTAGTTAAATCATTATTCAACAGCGTATATTGATTTAATTCAATCTTATTATTTAACATTGAATATCACAAATCTTAATATTGATAATCACAATTGAATATAACAATTATTAATATTGAGAATAACAAATGAATATGACAATTATTACTATTGAGAATAACAAATGAATATGACAATTATTAAGATTGAGGATCCCAATTGAATATAACAATTATTACTATTGAGAATAACAAATGAATATGACAATTATTAATATTGAGAATCACAATTGAATATGACAATTATTACTATTGAGAATAACAAATGAATATGACAATTATTAAGATTGAGAATAACAAATGAATATGACAATTATTACTATTGAGAATAACAAATGAATATGACAATTATTACTATTGAGAATAACAAATGAATATGACAATTATTAATATTGAGAATCACAATTGAATATGACAATTATTACTATTGAGAATAACAAATGAATATGACAATTATTAAGATTGAGAATAACAATTGAATATGACAATTATTAATATTGAGAAAATTACAAATGAATATGACAATTATTACTATTGAGAATAACAAATGAATATGACAATTATTAAGATTGAGAATAACAAATGAATATGACAATTATTACTATTGAGAATAACAAATGAATATGACAATTATTACTATTGAGAATAACAAATGAATATGACAATTATTAAGATTGAGAATCCCAATTGAATATGACAATTATTAATATTGAGAATCACAATTGAATATGACAATTAAGATTTAAAATCACAATTGAATATGACAAATATTAAGATAGAGAATAAGATAGAAATATTCAAAATAAAGATAGCATATACTTAGTGCGACGTGAACAAAGCACAAATAATGGGACAAAAATTGACTTATTATAAGTAAGAATCTTTTCATAAGCTAAAAATATATATGCAAGTATATTTATCAGTATTGAAACTTTTGTGCTTGTAAATTACGTACATTTTGGGCTTGTAGAAACAATACGTTTTCTCGAATTATTTTAAATATTTTTTTTAAGAGTTTATGTTGATATCTTATTATTTTGTGAAATTAAGTTTTTTTCAATTCAATTCTTTTCAAGAAATTTGATTCTATTTCTCCTTTTCTCTATTTTTTTAAACTTATTTATAACGATAGCTTGTGAATTATGATTCAATCCAAAATCCTATTTTTAAACATTGCAGAAAACAGTTCATTTTCTCGAATTATAAAAATTTTTGAAGGGTTTATGATGCTTTATTACCATCTTATGAATTTAAAATTTTTCAATTCATTTTTCATCTGGAAATTCTTTCTTTTTTTCGAAAAATTACTGTACTAAAATTATTTATGATGGAATTTTTAGAATCTTGTAAATTAAAATTTTTAACTATTCTATTCCAACTATTCTATTTCTATTTTTGAAAATTGCAAAGAAGTTGGGGGGAAAATACATTTTTTTCGATATATATATAATTTTTTGCAGCATTTATGGTAATTACTTAATGTGAATTTTAGATTTTTTACTATTTAGTTTTTTTTCTGGCAATTAAATTATATTCTCTCGTTTTCTTGAAATATTGTATTACTAAAATTATTTATGATGGGATTTTTAAAATCTTGAAAATTATGATTTTTATTATTCGTTTCTATTTTCAGAAATTGCAAAAAAATCTAAAAAAAACAACTTTTTTTTCATTTTTGAACTATGTATATTTTTTGCAGGATTTATGATGATTTCTTATTATCTTGGGAATTTAGAATTTTTAGCATTTTTCTTGCGAATTAAGGATTCAACTTCCTTTTAGAGAATCGCAAAAATAATAGTTTTTTTTTTCTAAACATTTTATATTTCTTCGAAATAATTATAATGATTTCATGTGAACTTGAAAATTTAGATTTTATTTCTTTTCAGTTTTACGTAATACAATTGTTAAAATAGAAGAAATTTTCAAAATAATATTTTTCGAAATATTTTTATATAGCGATATTCTTATAATAATATTTTATATATAATATTTTTATAATAATATTTTTTCTAGGCAATTACAATTTTTTTCTCGAAATACTATGTTTTCTAAAAATATTTATGACAATTCCTGATGATCTTGGTTGTCATAAAATATTTGCTATTACATTCTACTTTATACAATTGCAAAACAATAGTTTTTTTTAAAGCAAATATATATGTATAATATTGTTTTTAGAAATATTTATATGATCGTGTGAATTTAAATTTTTTGTAATTCTATTTTTTAATATAATTTTTCGTAATTCTATTTTTCGCAATATTATTACTATTACTATCATTATTTATTTTTAAATATGTATAGAGATTCATTATTAATTCTGATTCTTTTTAACTGTTTAGTTCTATTCTAAATCACTTCAAAAATAGGGCATTTTCTCAAAATAGTAGGTTTTCTTTAAGTGGTGGTAATTGTGGAAATTTAAGTGGCAATGGTTCTTTGTAAATATTATAATGATATTTTCTTACTAAACGAAATTTTATCTACATATCAGGAAGAAAAATAACGAATATTTTTTTACAGAAATATTACAGATTAGATATATGGTGTAATTTTGTAACGTGGCAGTAATAAAAGTTAGATTGAATAAAATAAAATGCAATTGCAGGGCGTTTACTGTAATTAGTATACATCTTCCAAGAATATCCGTATCTTGTCGATCATATCTGCAAACCTTTTGAAGCCTCGCTTCTATATACAATCATTTAATCTTCATCATAAGGCTGTCTAATAAGTGTCATTTGCGGCAGTACATCATCATTAATAATGCTATATTTCTTGCAATTTTTGTTCTTTTTTTTATTTACTTTTTGACATCATTGATACTTTTCTGTGAAACTTACAGTATTTTTGAATGGAATTAAAGGAAATAAAATTGGAGTTCAATGTGCTTGGCGGGATAAATGAAGTGAGAAAGTGAGCATCAAATTTATTTTTAGAGTTAGTATAGAAGACAACAACAACAGGAATTGAAGACAACATATTTCTTTAATTTAAATTTTTAATATCTACTTTAGTTTTTTAGTGGGATAAAATTATTTCATTTAACATATTTGATACATTTAGTAATTTCTTTACTTAAAACTAATAAGTACATTTTTTAGTAATTTTATTATTGTTATTTAATAAAAAAATTTATAAATCGAGTCAGTAATTTAATTAACAAATTTATTTCGTAATCTTATTATTTCAGTTTAAGGTTAGTTATTTCATTTAATTTAGATTCTAAATTTATTCAGTGATTTCCCTTTCTTAATTCAATTATTTAATTTAGTTATTAATTTCACAATATACGCCGAAATAATAAAATTATTTATTTAATAAATAATTTAAAGTAATGAATACATATATCTATTTCATGAACTTCATTAAATTATTTCAGTTAAAATTAGGTAGAAAATTAAATATACATTTATTGATGCCAATAATTTAATGAATTAATAATTGTATAAATTTTTTTGTTAAATAGTTAATTTAATTATTAAGCTAATAACAATTAATTAATTAGTTAATACATTTGATTATTAAATTATAAAATAACAAAAAAAGGCTATAAAGCTTGTTATATCTTTAATCTAAACGAAATTTTTTTATTTCTTACACAAGGACAGGGGACAAAATATCAAATAAGAGGGCATTTTTAAAAAGAGAGATAAAACTCCAACTAAACCTGTCAATATTTATGCTAATTCATATAAGTTCTTGAATCTGGGTAAAATTAGAACTTTTTCGGTAATCTTTCTTCGGTTATTCGATAATCTTATGGTGATAAATTATCGTGCAGAAAAAATGCAGCGTATACAAAATAATGAAGTGACAAAAATTTATTGGGGAAATATCTTGATTATAGGAAATTTCAATTATTAGTAATATTATTATTAATAATCTCCGATTATTATTAATAATTTCTAATTATTATTAATAGTTTCTAATTCTTGAGGGAACAAAATTTTTTCCCGCGATATTTTTTCCTCTCGATATCGGCGTGCTATGTCCCCGTATAGTTCATTTCAAACAAAGTTTTCTTTGCTCGATGTCTCCAAGATATGAGATCTTCTTCATTATCACTGTGCAATGTTCTTTATCCAAACAAAATTTCCCTTGCTTGATGTCTCCAAGATATGAGATCTTGTTCATTTGAGATCATTGTGCAATGTTCTCGCATAGTTTTATCCAGACAAAATTTCCCTTACTTGATGTCTCCAAGATATGAGATCTTCTTCATTATTATTGTGCAATGTTCTCGCATAGCTTTATCCATACAAAATTTCCCTTGCTTGATGTCTCCAAGATATGAGATCTTCTTCATTATCATTGTGCAATGTCCTCACATAGTTTCATTCATACAAAATTTCCCTTGCTTGATGTCTCCAAGATATGAGATCTTGTTCATTTGATATCATTGTGCAATGTTCTCGCATAGTTTTATCCAGACAAAATTTCCCTTAATTGATGTCTCCAAGATATGAGATCTTCTTCATTATCATTGTGCAATGTTCTCGCATAGCTTTATCCATACAAAATTTCCCTTGCTTGATGTCTCCAAGATATGAAATCTTGTTCATTTGAGATCATTGTGCAATGTTCTCGCATAGTTTTATCCATACAAAATTTCTCTTGCTTGATGTCTCCAAGATATGAGATCTTGTTCATTTGAGATCATTGTGCAATGTTCTCGCATAGTTTTATCCAGACAAAATTTCCCTTACTTGATGTCTCCAAGATATGAGATCTTCTTCATTATCATTGTGCAATGTTCTCGCATAGTTTTATCCATACAAAATTTCCCTTGCTTGATGTCTCCAAGATATGAGATCTTGTTCATTTGATATCATTGTGCAATGTTCTCGCATAGTTTTATCCAGACAAAATTTCCCTTAATTGATGTTGTAAAAAATTCTTTTATTCATGTATCTAGGTTATTTTGCCTGACATTCTCGAGTCATAACGCCCGATCGGGCATTTATTTTTTCTCTTATATACCCGACGGGGCTTATGAGGGATTTTCAATCAGAAATAATATATAATACCAATCAAAAGACCTCTTAACACACATGCATCTGGCATTATATGCGCCGTCATTGACCAAATGCCATAAATTTTTGGTAATCAATTATTTACTGCAATATTCCAATGACAAATTTTCGTCATTTAGCTACTTGTAACGTTTTTGAAATGACAAATTTTCGACATGCTGACGGATATGTGTAAAATTTTAGCAAAATCGCCAAGATTTCAGATGAGATACCAAACAGAGAAAAAAAATCGCAAAAGATGAAAAAGATAAATCTCATTGTTAATAATAGTGCTCTGCATTTTTGAAAGTTTTCCAACCCCTGACTGTTAGTTTATTCTCGAGCCCATCAAAAAATTTACATTTTTAAAATAAAACCCACTTACCTGATATCATTTTATGTCAATTATTATAATCTTCTCGGGTGAATAAAAGTATAATTATTAATGCATATTCATTATAGTAGATTTAATCTCTAGCTCTGTTTAAAAAAGTTATTGGAATTGGTTTCAGTTTCTTTATAACAGGTTATTTCTATTGTGTTTTTCGTATGTTTTTAATAATAAGGTCTCGAGAATCTTCAAAAAGGATAATAAAAAATAAAAAAACTTTCTTTTGGAGAAAAAAAAGGAAAGAGGGGGGAATTCCGGGCATTTAACTAAAACGCGAAAGTACTTTATTATCATTTAAACATCTTAAAACCCTATTTTTATTCAAACAATGAACTATGAAGACATAATAAACTAAATGAGCTTCCAAAGAATAATATATTTTAAAATTTTCTTCTGAAGAAAAAAAAAACAACTACAATATTATTAAAATTTACACGTTTGAAATTAATATGGCTATAAAACTGCTTAAACTATATATCACCTCTAAACTTTCATATATAATGATGAATATCTAGATTTTTATCCATTTCCTGAATCATTTATCTAAAAGATTACATATCTTTATGGAATTTAAATATTGTAGTTCATGTTTTAGTAAAAAGAAATGCAGGTTATAAATTCGCATTTCATAAAAAATAATAATCTATTATTATAATTTCAGTGTGATATTGCGTTCAAGTCACCTTCTAATTCAATATAAAACTAAAATGAAAAAATAAAAAAACAATAAATTAGCATGGGACATACATATATAATTCTATATAATTTTAGAACACTATTAAAAAGTTTTTAGCATATTTTACTTAACCTATTAAAGCCTGAAATTTTTTATATGCAGTGATGCAAAAAAAACTCCTATTAAAAAAGTGATTTTTATTAAAATCCAAATGAATATTTTCTTCTATTAGCTACTCTACTTGATTTTTGAAAAGACTAAAAATACATTTGCTAGATGTGAAAGCAGTTATTTTTCAAATCAGAAGAATTCTCAAAGAATTTTCACGATTCCCATGACGTATATGTCACGCTAGGTCAAAATGAGTCAATTTAACATTAAAACAGTTTCTCTACTTTTTAGACACTCTGTATATTTATATACAATCTAAACAAATCTGTGTTATAATGTGTTGTTGCTTCGTCCCATGTGGTGCTCCAGTTTTATTGTGACTAGTATTTTTGTATCTGGCAACACTGAGTGTAAATAGTTTTAAAAATAAAAGGCTGCCGTTGACTTTAAAACCGTGGAGTTTTTTTTACACAATTGTGTTTATTAGAGGCCATCGCGAATATTTTTGGTGTCAGATGACGGAAATTAAGTGAGTGTACGTGTCAAGTTGTGAAAGAGTTTTACTACGAGTTAAATATTTTGTGTGATGAGTGCAGTGTTTTAAAATTATTTTAATTGTGAGGCATTCCATATTTGTCTTTATATCAAATAGCATAATTGTGTAATTTGTTTGTGCATCAGGATTAAATATGAATGTCAATATCAAAACATTAAAAATGAATGAATTAAAACTTCTTGCTAAGAATTTAGGTTTATATGTTCCAACGGGTAGCATTAAGCCGAATTGAAATAGATGTTATCTATAAAATAGCAGTCATAATGAAACTGAAGCGCCATCTAGGGGCAAGTAATAACACATGGGATGCACCGCGCAAAAAAATCGCGTACGATAGTAATTCCTAATACAATTATATTCTAAAAATATTACAGAAAGGGTATATTATTGTGTATCCTTTTAATAAAAAACACCATATCGAAGAAATCAAATAAAAATATTATTAGTGTCAGTATTTTTTTTATTTATTAACAAAAATAATTAAATTTGCGATTCATACAAATTTACAAAAACAAAAAAAAAATCGATGAAACCTATATCTGTTCTGTAATTATTTTACTAAAAAATTTTGAAATAAATCAGTACTTAAAGACATGAATTCTTGCAAGATTTAAATAAATATTGGTTAAGTTTCAATGTTTTTTTTTTTTTTTTTTTTTTTTTTTTTTTTTTTTTTTTTTTTTTTTGATAACTGTGAAAGTGTAATTTAATTACAAATTATGACGAAACTTTAAAAAAAAAAAATGACGCAAAGAAGATTTTATTTATCAATTTCAATATCATCAAAGTTATGAATCATATTTATTTCATCAATCCTATTTTAATTTATTTAATCAATCCTCTTTCTGTTTTAATTATCAAAGCTATTTTTTTTTATCAAACGTTTCGTATTTGGTTCTCTTTCTTGTTATTCTATTTGTTTAGCTACTTGTTTTTTTTTTTAAATCTAAAAATTCAAAGTTTTATTGTTTCTAATAATTTTACGCAAGACAAACCTTGAATTAAATAAAATATTTACTTTCAAATAGATCTATTTAATAGTAGCAAGACCGTTCTAATCGTTGATATTGGGTTACTGAATAGAAAAATAAGTACATCTCCAGCGCTAAAGTTGAAATAAATAGACTATAGTCATTCTATTGCAGATTTTTTAACACACAGATGTTCCAAAGTTTATCTTAAAACATATGAATTCAGATTGAAATTAAACATTTCGATATAGATGAAGCATTTATGTCTTACTCATTTCGATATAAAATTATCACGTTGCATGTAACATTGCGACATGAAGATGACACGTTGAATAAAACAATACAATATGAAGCTATTATTATTATTTATACACAAGCAGTATGATATGAAGCTATCACAAATAACTGGAATGCAGAAACAATTCAGAATGCAAAATTGTAATGTTTCAAAAATTGTTTCAAAACTTTATAAACTGCCCAAATTATTTGAAAAAAATTTAATAGAAACTTAACGAGCTTTTATTTTATTTATTCCGAAGTTTAGTCTCTCACTTTTTTAAGAAATATCTTTTCCGAAAAATAAAGCGTGCAAATTTTCTTTTGATAGTTTAAGGTTTAATTTCCTTATAAATGAAGCACATAATTTTTTTCCGCTCTTCAATTGTTTTTAAATTTGTTGTCTTCATGCTTCTGGAAGTAGGTTGTTTGATTTGATTTCAAAAATTTCATTACACTTTAGAGAAATAGAGGTAATGATAATAAGTTTTTGAACAGTTTTAAGAAGGCGTTTGCTTCTTAATTATAACGAGAAATCAAACATGTATAATTTAAATTTGTTACATTTTACAACTTTTTATTCAAAACAATCTTTTTGAAAAACATTTTGTATTGACGAATTAACCTTTAAATTGGTTTACCATATTAACTGTTGAGGATAACATATTTTTGCTTTGCTTAGAAATTATATGTTTTTGAGAAAAGCGTAGTTAAAGTTGAAATAAGGGTTTAAATCAGAATTTCTTAAACATTTTGGTGTGAGGACCCCATAATATTTACGAAAATTTGGAGGAACCCATTGCGCAAATCCGATAAACGCTTAAGTAAAACTGACAGTTTCTTCACTTGTACTGTAATATACTTTTACAATTTTAGATTATTAGCATCAATTTTCGATTTTATGGCATAGAACAATGTGAAGTAGCGAACAATGTGAACAGTAAGCAATGTGATGAAGGAGCAATATGAAGTTTGAATAAATAACAAACATAAAATTATAATGCAATAAAAAAATTTATTACTTGGGTAAATTCTTTATAAGTTAAAATTGCTAAAATTTTGGCAACCCGACAGGTTTCATGATCAATAAGGGTTATGACCCACACTTTAAGAAACTCTGGTTTAGTTGATGGTGTTTCAATTTAATAATGAGTATAAATTCTAATTTGAACTTCAAAATCTTTCATAGTTTATTCACTCAACTTTAAAAAAAAAGTTCATTAGGTCAGAAGAATTTAGTCAAACTTCAAAAAGAATTATAAGAATAATTTTCTTTAAGTTTTAAAATATCTCATAATCAATGACGATAAATCTAAAATTTAAATAAATATTAAAATTTCATGTTGCATTTTGATAGTTATCAATGAAAATATATAATATTTCACATAAAATTATTTCAATAACAACGTTTAGTTCTTTCCAATAAATCCTTTCTTTATTGATATCGTTGTATCTCTATTTACTTCAAAGCAATTTCTTTTTTTAATACTTCCTATCATTATCTTATCGATGGAGTGTAATTCCAGATCGAATATTACATCATTAGTTCTACATTATCTTCTTATAAAGACGTAACAAAATTACAAAAAAAAAATAATAATATAATCCAATAGAAAATCACCTAACTCTTTTTTTCACAGATATATCGATTCTCTGGAGGGAGCTATTTCAACTTTTTAACACCTCGATATATCAATTACCGACAAAACTAATGAACTGAGATTGAGTTAGAAACATTTCAATATAATGACGCTTTCTCGGTGCAATGGAATATCTTGAATGCTGCATTATTTAATGACAGACCCTCCCCTAATCAACCTAGGATGAATGAAATAGTTGATAGAGAAAAAAAAAAAAAAAAATCGAAGAAATTCAAAATTGCATAGGTCATAACTTCACCCAAGTAATCTGATCCCGAAATTGGCGACCTTGATTAGAATGTCTCGTGAATTGGCGACTGTTTGATGGAGCTTCGAAATTACCTGAGCCTGGGGGCTTGATCAGTAACAAAGACCGATGCGAGACAATTTTGGACATATATTAATTGAGCCACAGATATACAACCTTGGCGTGAGAAAGTCTGTTTCAATTAGGTCGGAGAGTGCGTCTATTGTTATTAAATTTATATTTAATATAGATTTTTTTTTCTCGTTCGATTGAGAGATAAGATGGGGTCAATAAACTAGTAATTATGGAATATCTGAATATTTAGCTTATTAATGATAAAATTAATTTATAATAAGTAATGAGATTTTTAATGTAGCATTCTTTTTTTTAGTTAAAAATAGTTACCCAGTAGCTTTTTTAATATTTTTTTTATTTTATTTGTTTTTGACTATCTGTATAATATCCCAATTGTTTAAAAAAATTATTAAAGAATTGCTAATGATTGAATTATAATTGAATATTTGTTAAGAAATGGATTTCTAATTTAGATTCGTAAGTTAGACTACTAATACAGTAATAAAAAAAACTAAATTTACAGCGAATTTTTCTTTATAAAAGTAATTAAAAACCTAATATAGACTAGAAGAATAAGAATGAAACAAAAAATGCTATTAAAAGAATCATGTAACATTCTTTACATCATAAAATAAAATACACTTAAAAATTATATATATAATTCATATTTCAGTGCCATCTGCTGAAAATCATTTCTCAACAAAATATAACTATTTGAATGAATAATTAAAGCATTTGTAACGTTACGTTTCGTAGCAATTTTACATATTTTCTAAATTTTTGTAATCATTAGTCATAAGTCTATGGTCTTTTTATTGTTTTTAAAAATTACTATTCTAAAAAAAAAATTTATTAAATAGATTCTATTTTATTCATAATTATAAGGATCTATTTTTTTAATTTACCAATGTAAAATATATTTGCACAGATTTTATAATTACACTGCTCAATTTTTTTATTGGTTTCTCATAAAATAACATGTTTGTATCGATTCAAAATTACGCTTATCCGTTTTGGATTTTTTTCCTCAATTTCTTGTGAACGTATTTATTTCCAATTATTAACAAATACACTGATACATTTTTAACAGTTTATTATTAATTTATATATTCACATAGATTCATAAATACACTCATCCATTTTTTAACTAATTCTCATTAACCAATATATTATCATTGATTTGTTATTGTGAATACATTAAGTCATTTTTGAAAAAATAATAAGAATATGCTTTGATTGAAAGCTGCTGTCTTAATTAAGTTATCATCTGATTTTGTTTATCTTTATCGTAACAACTCATGAAACTTTAATCCCTAAATAGATAAAAAAAAAAAAAAAAAAAAAACAGGAAAAATTAAAAATGATAGTATTAAGAATTATTTAATGGTAAATTAATTGCAATATAAATTATATCAGATATATTTTTAAATTATTTCTGAGTTTAAAATTGTTCAGAAGTCTAAGCCAAAGATAGTTATATACTAAGAAACAAAATAAAAATTTCTGAATTTCGTAAGAAAAGTTGGCATTGTATCAGCTCTGGAAATTTGGCAGAAAAGTTTATCTTTTATCATAACACATAGATGTATACTAATAAATAAAAAGTTGCTCATTATACAAATCTGAAAAACTGACGGAATTATAAATAGTATTTTTCTTTCAAATTAAATTATAATCCAATATAACACAAAAAATAAGCATAAAGGAAGAATAAAGAAAAGATTTGAAACTTAAAAGAATAGTTGGCTTCGTGCAAACGCTGGAAATAAGTCAGAAAATTTCTCTTTTATCTTGACTTGCACATGCTAATAAAAGGTTGTTTATTATATAAAACTTAATTATTATAAATTATGAAAATTAATAAATGTATTTGCTTAAAAATAAATTATAATCTAACATAACCTATAAACTTTACCTTTACATTAAAAAAAAAATCGTATAAAAAAAGAATACAGAGAACTTCTGAACCTCGTAAGAAAAGGTGGCATCGTGGCAGCCCTCGAAGTTAGGCGAAAAAGTTTCTCTTTTATCTTGACTGACACATGAGCTGTGTACTAATAAAGAAAAGGTTGTTCATTTTACAAATCAGAAAAACTGACAGACTAATAAATAATATCGTTGTTTCAAAATAAATTATAATCCAACATAACGCATAAAGAACGAAATAAGGAAAAGAATAAAGATAATTTCTTAAACTCGCAAGAAAACTCGTGCAAGCGCTAGAATTAAGGCATTGATGGCTCAATGTTAGTCTCGTTTTCTCAGTGGTTTCTACAAAGTGAGGTGGATGTTCAATTTCCCAGTTCTGTTTTGTTCAGTGATGAAGCAACCTTTTCACGTGATGGGGTGTTCAATACGCACAACACAGATCTACATGGAACCCGAGCACGAGTCGAACAACGCAAACACATCACCGTTAATATGTGGGCGGATATCGTGGAGGACAATTTAATCCGGCCATCCATCCTACCACCTCAACTGGACGCTTACAAGTATCTCATCTTCCTTTGTTAAGCATTTCTGGAAGTACTTTGTAATGTTCCCGCGCATGTTCGATGCGGAATGTGGTTTGAGTAGCGCCATCTCAGTACGGAAGGTGGGTACGAGACCATTTGGAACAGACATTTGGAAACAATTGGATTGGGCGTGTTGGTCCGATTGCATGGCCTCCCAGATCACCTGGTTTATATCTCTTGATTTTTTTTTCTCTAGCTATTAAATTTTTAAAATGACGCTAGCTCCACTTCAATCACCTTTGACTGTAGCTTTTCTGTATTATTCCCATTACCGCCGAAAATGACGTAGATAGTGAAGTTAATTTAACTATGGATAGCTATGGAACTATGGAAAGTTTCACTACTTTGCGTATAGGGTGTAATTGTTTTGTATAAGTTATAGATGTGAAAGTTTTATGACATAATTACTGCTATAAAATGTTTTTTGGGTCAAGAATTCTCTAATTTTCAATGATTTCGGTTAAATTAATTCTTTTTTAAAGATTTGAAATCCATAAAAAAGACTGCTTTGTAATATTTAGAAAAATATTAATCATTCACTTCTTTTTAATTAAAAACTAAACATAGTAACAGAACTTTTTAATAACTGGGCTTAACATTCTCCAAGCAGATATCAATAAATAATTCCATCTAAATTACTTTTTAAAACAACTAAAACAATTTTAATTCGATTTTTTATACAACTTTGAAATGAAAGAAACAAGATATTGCGTGCCAAATTTGATTCATTCCAACCGGATATCTTGTTTTCTTTAATTTAAAATCATTTTGACATTTTGAGTTAACTTAATGGGACGGGTTTCGTGTTACTCATCCATCATTTGACATTAGTTGTTTCATTTCCTGTATTTAACTTAGCAATACGAGCTATATCTCATCAGTTTGACAATTTAAATATCATCCAATCAATTTTGATAATTTTATAAAGGAGTTTGCCTTAATCCTGACAAGCATTCATCTAATGAGAATGATTAGTTGATTGTTGATTATTCCAAAAAGACTTATGTAAAGAAAAAATTTTATTTGAATAATTGTAGTTATCAATAATCCCTAATAATGTACATGATAAAATGGGCGATATAGGAACTAAGAATGCAGTTCAATAGAAAGTCCTATAAGTCCAAATGGCAGCTATTATCGTATAATTTGCTGACAATTAACTAGTGTTTATTTTTCAAAACAGTTATTTGTTATGATGTTTGAAATAACATTAAAATATCTGTCAATTTAATCTATTGTATGAGAAAATGGATATTTAATTTTTCTCACAACGAAATTGAAATAAAAAAAAATATTTGAAGTATATCTGTCATAATATCATATCTATTAGAGACATGTTAGTAATTAAACAACATATACACATTTGATAATTAACAACTGTTTTTTTTTTATAAATAGTTATACGTCTTAATACTTGAAGTAACATTGAATAAATAGTTTATTTTGTGTAAAATATTCGAAAAAATAGACATTTAGTTTTTTCTTACCATGAAATTAGCTGAAAAGAAAATTTCTTAGGATCATCTTACAGAATATCAACTATGATCTTACAGAAAACCATACTTAGAATATTACTAGAATACTTCTTAGAATATTACCATACTTAGAATATTAATAGAATACTTATAGAATATTACCACACTTAGAAAATTACTAAAATATTTAAGAGTTTAAACAAAGTTTTAAAAAATATAAAGACAACATTTTTTTATTTTTTAAAGCCAAAAAGTTACAAAAACTAAATTATTAAAAAAAAATTACAGAATATTATATATAGTACATTATTCTTAAGAGGAAATCATATAAGAGTTTGGCGGAAAATGCGGGTAAATTGGAACATTGTTTTAAACTATTTCAACTATCTTCATTGTTTTCATGCATCATTGTAGTTTGTTGTGCAATTATAACTATTTCTAATGATTTTTTATGTTTTAATTTTTATGGTTAAGTACATAGCTATAACGATATAGTAATTAATGATCCCAACGTGGTAATCTAGGTTCGAATCTCAGAGATGGCTGGTCAATATGAATTTTGCTGCCGGCTCTCACAAACCACAGTGCTGACGTAAAATAAGGATTAACACGGGTCTTTGGTTAGAATCCCTTGCCATACGTAGGAGGTTTTCTCAGCTTTTATTTTCGTGCAACGCAAATGCGGGCAACTACCTCAAAAAAGTCCTTCATGAAGGCTAGTTTGTTCTAACACATCATCTAAGAGTTCTCTCGTCTTCTGTGTTAGGTTGAAAATTGCAAAACTACGGAGTTGAACATTGGTAGTCGTTAACTACAAAATAGGTGACTGTTTAATGCATTTTATAAAATTAAATAATTTCAAAAGCTGAAACTCTGTCAACGCCTCTTTAAATTTAGACAAAAAATTTTCCTTTAGCAGGCTTACTTATAAGATTTATTGTTTACATTAATACAATAAAGAATTATGGATTAAATGTTTGTAAATTTTTGCTGTAGGGGGCTCAAATTGCGGCAGAGGAAGCAGTTCCCTCCGATCATCGGACACTCCAGACGACCTGTCACTCTCTCCAGGAGACTGTCCAACCCCTACGTCCGGAGATCCAGATACAGAATTGTCGTATACGGTCGGAGTGACCGAGAATACGCCGTATGGATGTCAGTTCTGCGACAAGGCCTTTCCTAGGCTTAGTTATCTCAAGAGACACGAACAGGTAACGTTTTGAATAGACTGGTCAAAAATTTAATTTTAATTTAAAGAAAAGTATTGTCACTCAACTTAAAAAAAAGTTTTATGAAAAACATGCGAAATGGCATTTTGAAAAATCTACTTATACATACAAACATCAGCAAATTGTTTACGAAATATGTTTAAAAAAAAAACTATCAATACGTAATTATAAACCGTAGTTGTAAACGTACAATAACTTTTTAAGTGAGATTGTGGAAAATCGATTGGATCGATTAATTGTAATCGATTAATTGTGTAATCGATTGATGCATAAAACATTAGCGAATTGGTTACAAAACATAATTGTAAACAGGAGAACATGAAGAAAATTAGTAAATAGTTTACAAAATATAATTATATACTGTAACTGTAAAAATGGCACGTTAAGTATACGATTGTACTGATTGTGAATTGGTTTGATCGTAAAGACACGGTTCCCAGTAGAATATCATCACCGGCTGTGGTCAGTAAGCGGGTGGGTGACCACTTGGATCAGTCTACAAGGAGACCGAGAGTGTGCGCTATGGCTCCTCGTTAAACTGTTCAACCGTAAAGTACTCGACTTCGTGTGCAGGTCGTCGGGCTCCCAAAGCGGAGGAACCATCCCCTCTGCAGAAGATCAAAATTGTGATGTCATATCTTCGGATCATCCTCAGGGATGTTTCCCAGTCAGTCGCCAATAACCTGATGTGCAGCTCCAGTACGACGTAAATAAAAATACCTACCTACCTGCTTGTGAACAGAAACATTAAGAAATTGATTACAAAACACAATATGTTAGGTAAATGTTGGAAAATCTTCTTGCGCATAAAATCATCAGTAAATTGTTTACAAAAAAATTTAATTGTTAACATATTTATAAAATAATATATGTTTGAAGTTACGTTTCAAAATACGTTACCTTTCAGAATTGAACCTAACAAATTTTCCCACTAAGCTCTAACTTCGAAAATTTATTTTTGTTATCCGTTTTCTAATTGAATTTAACAGTGTGGAGTTTTCAAAAATTTTAACTATTACACGATGTTATCATGAGATTGGAACAATACGCAGGCCCATTGTCACAACATTCTTAATAAACAAATAGCTCTCCCGAGTAAATACTATTCGCTCCAGTTAAAAAATCATTCTAACAAGCAAGATTGCATAAACTAAAAAATTTTGAATTTATATAAAATGTTACAAAACGATGAATCCTTAACGATATGGTGCGATATTTTACTAAAAATATGTTGTTTTTATAATTAAATCAGCTTGATCTAAATTCACGCTATTATGACGTCTGTTGGCAACAGTTTAATAAAATGTCCCGGATATCGGT
The DNA here is from genome assembly GCA_949128135.1 of Parasteatoda lunata. NCBI lineage: Eukaryota > Metazoa > Arthropoda > Arachnida > Araneae > Theridiidae > Parasteatoda > Parasteatoda lunata. Next base: position 38,188,438 of record OX421979.1, read on the forward strand.
GCAATTTATATATATTTGTATTCGAAAGATTTAACAGAAGTTCTTTTGCAAAAGAAAATAAAGTGCCTTTCACTGTTAAAGTGCCTTTCACTCGAGAAAAGAGGTCCCGCAGTGGACTGATCATTAAGACACGGTTTTCAGCCGATCACTGAAGTCAAGCATCACTACGGTCAGTAAGCGGGTGGTTGACCACTTGGTTCATTCTGCGTAGGAACCGAGGGTGTGCGTTATAGGTCCTCGTTAAACTGTTCTACCGTAAAGTGCTCGACTTCGTGTGCAGGTCGCTGGGCTACCGAAGCAGGGGTGCCACCCCCCTGCAGAGGATCAAAATTGTGATGGCATGTCTCCGGATCATCCTCAGGGATATTTCCCAGACAGTCGCCAATAACCCGATGTGCAGCTCTAGTGCGACGTAAATGAACTACAACGATGAAAAAAGAGCTATAATTTTAAACTTTCTATACCATCTTACCAGGAGAGCTGTTTTGGGGACTTGGATAGCTTGGCTGTTAGGGCTTTGGGATCACGACCGAAATTCAATTACCGCCGGCTCTCTATTACGTGTGGTTTATTTTAGTTCAATTAGTACGTTTAATCTAAATTAATTAATTGAGCATCATTGGTATCAATAATATTATGGCGATTTCTTACGTTTCTCCGAAACGAATTAATACTATTTCTCCAATAATTTTGCTTTTGAGTACATAGATTATTATATTTTTTTTGTTATATACTTTTTTTATTTCAATTACAAAATTCATTAAAGCATCACTAACGTTAATAATAATATGGTGATATTTTATTTGTTCTAGAATTACCGTTGGTTTTAAATTATTTACTTTTGTGAAAACATCTTTTCAAAGCATAACTATAAAGTTTTCTTTATAGTTATTCTTAAAATAAACGCGTGGTTTCAGATTCATATTAAAACACTAACTTGGTGACGCACTCAACTCATTCTATCTCGTTAAGTTTAATGATTGAGTTGTCTGACATAATGAATAAAAAATATTTAAACGCGCAATAAACTTATTTTTCGATCAAATAGAGCTATAAGCTCACACTCATCACTGAGTCTATCTTTAATATATTTGAAAAAAAAATCATTTGCATTTTATTTTGAAACAATAGCCAATTCAATAAAATAAAAAAAAACTCCATTTTTATTGGCTTGACTATTGTTCCAAAACTCTATCCAAACTATTGTTCCAAAACTTGTATTCCAAAACTCTATCGAACTAACTCGAAATTTCAAATTAGTCTTAAGATCGGCTGTTAAAATTGTCCCTTGCAGCTGCTGTTCAAATTTCAGGATGATAGCACAAACTATTATTCTAAAGACAAACACACACACAAAGACAAATTCTTTGTTACATATATAATCACAAACGCTTTTTATTTTTGTAATACTGCGATTTTTCTTCATTTGACGTTTTGTGCCATTTTCAGAACTATCATAGAAGGCTCTAGCTAAAGGTAGGCTATAAGTAACCTACCAGTCATAAATTATTATTTCAAATTTACACCATTTATTAAAATGAAATAATAAATATTATTATTATATTATCAATAAAATATTATTATTATATTATCAATAAAATATTATTATTATATTATCAATAAAATATTATTATCGTATTATCAATAAAATATTATTATTATTATCAAATGTCAGTCGTTTGTCTGCCAGGCAATTAAACCACTGGCTTTCCAATGTTTCTCTACTTGTTGAGAAAGATAGTGCAGGGCACTCCCTCAAATGCAAAACAGTCATATCCTGGCCTGTCATAAATAAAACATGTAAGAGATTATTTTTAATTGTGTGAAAATAACATGTTTACAAAAAATATTATTATATCTAACGACATAGGTAAAAACAGCCTTAATTAAGTGTCGTTAGCAACATTTTACTCGAATGTCTGATGTTCCCAAAGGGTTATTTATTAAATAGATAGCATTGAAAGCTTAACCATTCCTTAAATGTATTATTTTAAAATACGAAAAAAAGAGTGCCAATCCTATTATTATAAAAGGGAACGACCTATTGAAACTTAATTTCGAGATTTCCATTTGTGTTATTTCCTTGTTTATTTTTCTCCTGGATTCTTTTCATATTTTTTTCAATTTATCGTGATTTTCTTTTCATTCTATTTCAATTTCTTCACAATAAGTTTCATTCGTAGGATTTAAAATACATTACATATAGGATGCCTGATGCTTCTTTTCTCGTCATCTTGGACTGTTGGATAGATTTTTGAGTCATGTTTTCTTGAATTTTTTCATGCTCAAAAATCTTTTGATTATTGTGTTATTTGACTGTACTATAGCTTTCAGAAAAGATTGAAATTAAAGGAGTCGTTTTAGTAGTTTAGAAGAATATACTCCTTAATAATCTTTATAACTTCCACAGAATTTTTTCTCATAATTTTAACGCAATCCTATTTCACTGTAAAAAACGGATGCTCAATTTTCGCGGAACTTCCTTCGTTTTCGATGAAACTGTTTCCTGCTATATGCTCTGAGCAAAAAATTCGTCAAACTGACGAAATGAGTATCGTCACTTCTTCAAGGAAACAAATTTTGACAAAATTGAAATAAAAATTATTTCGTCATCCCATTCTTTAAAAAGGAAAATCTTTTTTTTCTTCCAATTCCCACCTGGAGAACGACTTTTGTCATGCATGCATCTGAAGGGCAGATTTGTTGGCCGCTCTTTCAGGGGCACCATATAAGGTGGGCCAACGTTGCTCTCATAGTAAGGACAGATAGTACAGCGAAGGAAAGAACATCTATGCCTTTCCCGGGTTTCGAACTCAGAACCTTTCTGATACAAGGCCAGTTCCCTTATCCCTACACTTACCCGTCAGAAGAAAAAAATTTGCGCCTAATGTATTTAACTTTTCTATATTATCACACGTTTCTATATATTTATCGTGGGCAACAGATAGGTAGATCACTATCGCCCCCACAGCGCACGAAAGAACAGAAATGACACGCATGCCCAAACTGGGATTCAAACCCTGGATCTTCTTGGAACACGTTACAATTCCTCGACCACCATACTGTCAGTCGTCTTTTTCGTCACTTTATTTTCGATCGTCTAGTCTTAGTTTCGTCATTCTAGTTAACTATCCCCACAATGAAATGCGCTGAGGTTACGATTTGAGAAACATTTTCGTCATATATTTGAGAGTTCGTAAGTTGTTTTGAGAGTTTGTTGCTCGCAATTTTTTTGAGAGTTTGTTACAATTGAGTGATTTGGTGACGAAATGACTCTCAAAGTTAACGAAATTATGAAATACTGTTCGCGAATTGCTGAATCGTCACAGGGAAACTTCTTTCTAAGAGCATTCTACTTTTGAGTAGGCTATTTAAAACTAAACTTTTGTCCCTTTTTGTATTTTTGAAATTCAATTTTCTTTTTTTACGTTAATTATACAAAATTCAAATTCACAAAATCAAACTTAAAAACCTAAACCTTTTTATTTTACATTTTTTAGAAGACACTACTAAATAGATTAAATATCCACCAGTAGTTTATTTGTGATAATTAAATAAAAAGGATTAAAAACAAATTTAAAATTTTCCCTTCCCGTCTACACCCTTTCAACAACAGTTGAGGTCGGACCGGGATCCATCGTGTCTATAATATAATGACAATAACTTTCTATTACTGTCTAGAAGTAATCAACTAAAACAATCGATATTGATACTAATAAATATTACGATTCAATAGTTTAAGTATACTATGCGTGTCATTTTCAAATTAATCATTATATGATCTTCGTGTATCCTTATAAACGTGTGATAAGTTTTAAAGTCATCAAAATGTCATTAATAATAGTTTAAAATCGTTCTATTATTTAATCCATCTTTGTTAAGCTGCGTATTCATTTCATTCAGTTTGATTTAAATTGGTTTAGTGAGATGATTTTTAAAGAGTTGATCATACCAAACTTGCTAAAATTTGTAGATACAAAAGCAAGTACGTAAAACTTCCCACTGTCAACCAGATAGAAATGGGTATGTGACCCATTATTATGTTAACCATTGAGAATAATTTAATCAGCAGTATATCTGTGCGCAGCAGAAAAAAATACAAAACAGCCATCATCTGGATTTGATATTAGTCGTTTTTAACAAAAATAAGATCTACGCTCCCTGGAATCATTTTGGCGACGTGGCGTGATTTAATCATAAAGTTGAAAAAATGAAGATACTTTATGAACGCTGTAACCCAAACGCATAAGTTGTTTACGTTGATGAAATGAAAAGAGCCGCGATTGCTCAGAACATAGAGCTTTCGCCTTTCAATAAGGTAAACCGGGTTCGAATCCCAGCGATGGCTGGTCAATACGAATTTCGCATCCGGCTTGCACCTACCACAGTGCTGACATGAAATATCCTGTGGTAGACGGATCATGGGTTAGAGTTCCCTTGCCGTCAGACTAAGCATGAGAGGTTTTTGTGGGTTTCCTCTCCATGCAATGCAAATATAGGTTAGTTCCCTCAAAAAGTCCTTCATGAAGGCAAATATCTCTCAATACTTGATCCAGGAGTTTCCTCATCTTCTGGATTGGGTTCAAAACTACAAGGCGACGTAGTTGAATAATAGTTGTCGTAAACCCAAAAATTGGGTCGACAGTTCAACAACGGTTATAAAATAAAATAAAAAATAGTATGTGTGTATCATACCTCTAGGGGTACAGATCCAGGAGTTTCCTTGCCTTCTGGATTGGTTCAAAATTACAAGACTACGGAGTTGAACGTTAGTAGTCATAAACCCAAAATTAAATCGGCTGTTCAGCGATGGTTATAAAATGAAATAAAATAAAAAAATTTTGTAATGAAAAAAATCGAATCTTTATGTATAGGCATTTGAATATATTTTATTTTGTAATTCTGCTTTCTGTCAAATTTTTGTACAAGATCATAGATTTAAGTCAACAAATTTAAAATTAAAATATTTCACAAGCATTTTATTTTTTCAGAATACGTCATCGAAGATTAAGATTTTTTCTTTGTAGCTTACAATTTTACTCTATGTTGTTGTATACCTCAATTTAAATATATTTTTTTTCTCATCTTAAATTAAATTTTTTTCTTAAAACATTTTATTGTTTATAAAACATAATTTATATTTTGAGTCAATCTAATCAGCAACATTTATTATTAGCTGCTTTCAAAACATTTTTTAAACACTATTCATATTTTAATTACTCTTCTTAATAATAAATTTTCAGTCCAAATAGGAAAGTAAAAAACTTTTAATGATGTATGAAAGAAAAAAATTGAAAAGCCTCAATAACAACCTTGAGAATAATTATTTCTCAGTAATGCTAATTTCAGATAAAAATGATAATTTTTTAGTAATACTTGAAATTTTCAATTTCCTTTTCTTTTGTTCGCTGAAATTGCACGTCTGGAACATAGTATTCAAAGTTGTTATTGAACATTTTTTATATTATTATATCATATTTTACTAGAGTTTCTAATTTTTTTTACCATAAGTGTGGGTAATTTATAAACACTGTTTTTAATTTATAATTCTTACTATTTCAATCACTTTTTTCTTTTTATTAATGGGAAGAACGGGATGTTTAAGCTAAGTGTTTTTTTTTCTTTTTATTTAAATACAAAACTAATAAGAAAATAATATGAATAACACTTTTGACTCCAGACAAGTTTCTATTGCAGATGAAATCTTACAGTTTAAAAATGAGGTGTTTCAGGTGTAAAAAAAAATGCTTCTTCATTATAATTTTTTTTCTTCAGTTCATACCGTTTAAACATTTTAACTGAAATTACTTATGAATCTTTTATTCTTTCAAACTTTATCGATAATTAGGAAAAACACTTCTAGAATTATAAAATAATTCTCTACTCTGTTTCCGAATCTAAATTTCATTTAAAATGATTATTATTTTTAATGTGAAATAATTAATATTTCTTAAATTATATGAAACTCTCATTTACTATCACAAATTTGTATGTAATAAATTAAAAAATAAAATATTAATTTATGATTACCAAAAACATAAAATTAAGGAAAAAATGTCTCACAAGTCGTAACATTTTTTAAAACCACTTTTCATTCGCCACTACAAAACAGCATATAAATATAATAAAACTAAACATTTACGAATATCAAAAACAAAGAAGTAAAAAAAAAAATAACACACAAGTCGCAGCACTTTATAAAGCCACCTTTAATTTACCAATTCAAAACAGCATGTAAATATTGCAAAAAAATAAACCTAAATTTACGAATACCAAAAACAGCAAAATAAGGGGAAAAAATGTCACACAAGTCGTAGCACACCTTTTAAAGTCACAACCTACCACAGGATGGTATTTGCCCATAGGTGGTAGACACATTTACTCCATTTTTTCCCTCTAATCGTTACAGTTACAGTAGCAACAATTTGTCACATCATTTAATCTATGCATTCCATGAAGAGGTGATTAATAACACATCTAAATGAAATCAGTTCGCCCATGAGATCATAATGAATGTATGGACACTGGGAAACTCGTATCACAGCTATGGGTCAGGCCTTCTGTCTCTCATTAAGTCGTGAGAGCTTGCGACTAATTTGAAAGCAATAAATCAATAACAAGAAGAAAAATTATCATTGCCAATAAATTATGAAAGGAAAATTAACCTTTCTAGTGTAGATTGGGATCTATAAATATTTGTTTTATCAGGCAACTTTGCCAATGTAGTAATTTTATTTAAATATTTCTTGCATGCATCAACTCTATGAAATCTTTATAAGCGATAAATTTGTCGCAGAAAAAATTGTTCGCTTCCTTAAATTTAAAAAAAAAAAGACAAAAATAAAGCATTCAGAAACAAATTCTAACAACTTAAGATCGTTTATATACTACATGTATAAGTAAATAAATTCAATATTTTATAAATAAGAGTATTTATCTCACATAAGCAAGCTCCACTTCCAGGTTGCTATAGATATCTTCTGCAATTTATTACCTACTTCTTCTTTTCTTCGTGATCTGATGGAAATCTAAACATTATAAAGCCCCCATTTTTTTAAACTATTTATCATATTCACCACTGCACAATTACCCATATCAATAATTTTAAGCATCTAAATGAGCTTCAAACTCTCTCGTTAATGTTAACAATACATACAGGAACTTTTACAGGAACAGGAGCTCTTACAATACAGGAACTTTACCGGGAAGGACAAAATATGATATTAAATAATTAAAAAAAACATTTAATTATTTTAGTTTTATTTATAGTGTTAGTATATGTCGTTCAGTTTTGTGCATTATTTCTAACTATTAACGTGAACTTAATTAAATACTGCGCTGTATCGCTCATCAAATTTTTTGAAATTTAATTATTTCTTATCTGCGTCTTTTACTTAACTTACATTTATAATTTTTTTATGTATTTTATTGTAACCACGATATATTTTTGTTTCGTGTACCTGGCAACTTCAATGCATAATTAGGTTGTTTATGTTCTACATGGCTTAGAGCCTGTCTTTTTGTTAAGTAAAAAATATTAGGTGAAAGAATTGATATCTTTGTGAAAGAATATAGAATGTGTCACTTAAGAGAATTGATACTTGACAAGCTTGGATTACTCGAAATAGAATAGAAATAACAGTTGCTAACGTAAACAAATGCCATATTTCAACAACCAATCAGGATCGAGATCCACACTTCGTCACTTACAGGTATCCCATTATTCAGCTAGTAGGTAACAAATTTGTTGCATAACTTCACGACAAATTTTTGCTCAAATCTCTCTGAAATGCAATATATTTTTTTAAGTATTTCTAAAAATAAATCAATTATGGTATCTTTGATTTTTCACTTAGTGTAAATATTTCTTTATTGTATAGACTATAAAAACTTCACGATTTTGTCGCGTAATTTAATGATATAATTTTACTAACATGTGCCTTAAGTGCATTATCTCCAAAATCTTAAAAACGTATTCTTATTTAAATATTTTTAAAATACATAAACTGTGAGATCTTAAATTTCATATTGTTTAAGTCGTTCTTGAATGCATTAACTATGAAATCATCATAACTTAATCATGTCAAAATATTTCTCGAAAACATCAATTATGACATCTTTATCATATAAACACTAAATTTTTCGCTTTCTCTAATGACATAATTTTGTTAAAATATTCCATATTCATCGTCTGAAAAATTTTAAAAATAATTTTTTTTTAAAACTGATAAGCTTAAAAAATAATACGCTTTAAAAATTAAAAAAAACGTATCCTATATTAAATTTTTCTAGTATACATCGACTAGGAAATCTTTTATTTCAAGTTATTTGTATTTCATAAATACATCAACTAGGAAATCTTAATAGCGTATTTTTATTTAAATATTTAATGAAGTTTTCTTACCGATTTTTTAAAAATATTTCTTGAATAAATCAGTTATTAATTCCCTTTAACATATATATGTTTTGATATTTCTTGAATTCGTGAATTATAAATTATCAAAACTTTCCTTGACTACATCAGCCATGATTTTCTTTAAAGTAGTTTTGTTTAAATACTTGTGGAATACATAAACTGTGAAATCTTAAACACAGTTTTGCTTAAATATTTTTGAATATATCAAATAAGAGGCTCTCAATGCGCAGGCTGTTAAAGTGTAATTCGTACCACTGGTAGAGTATTAGGCGTCATGAGTTCGATCCTTGCAGCCAATAAAAAAAAATTGGTGTGTAGTTCGAGGTGCACAATAAACTTGCCTTGCTTAAAAGTCCTGAAACTGTCTAAAAGTCCTGAACAATGGAAACTGTTCCGTGTTTAAATCGTTATAAATCTCGTCAATAAGTAAAACTATTTCTTCTTTTTTCTTATCGAGTCCCACTGTTTATATTCCTTTGATGAAATTTTTTTTCAATATTGATGATTATTTTTCAAACCTAGGTAATCGTCTATTTTGTTACGATTAACATATTTACATGATATTTTTTACATAAAGCTAAAAAATTTGTGTATTTTGAAAACAAAATGTATTTTTGTGTAAAATATTGACGTTTACAAAAAAGAAACTATAGTGAATGAGAAACAATCCAGGGGTTTAGCAAGCGGAGCTGACTAGTCTGTTTAAATTTTTCTGGTATGTATCAACTGTGGAATCGTTATAACATGTATTTAATGTATTTTGTTGAATATTTCCTTACCATATTAATTAGAAGATCTTTGTTTTATAAATTATTTTGCATTATAATTGAAAATAAGCGTTATTTTTTTTTCATTTCTCACTAAGACGATTTTGATTTGAGTGTTATTATTCATATTATGTTATGCATTTAATTTTAATTACTTTAAAGTCAGGAAATGATTTGCGATTTTTTATTTATTTTTAAATATAAAAAACATAATTTTTACCATGGATAAGTATAAGTTTTTTTTAATCAGTGAATGAAATATTTTTGTATTTGAAACGAAGTAGTAGCAAAAGTTAATTTGTTTTTTACCACAGTAAATTACCGTAGGAGATTATTCCCAGTGAACGGTAAAATAAACTTTAGTTTACGTTAAAACTAGTTGATCTTCGATACTTTCTATAGGGCTACTAAAAATTAAAGACGAATAATTTGCTTCCAATATATAATTTATCATTCATATTAAAAACAATTAGTATTGTTTCGCATTTTCAAGACATAAATATAGTCATAATTGTCAAACGCAAATGAAAAACCAATTATTTATGCAACCGAAAACCATCAATTATTTACAATGTAAAAACAATATTGATTTTTCATTTGAATATTTACCTCTTATTCGATAGCATGACTTATTAGTATGAAAAATAAATAAAATGTATTAAATGTAATTAATTATAAATATTAAAATGTATTTTATTTAAAGCTGCATGCTTATTGCTTACTTCCCAATACCTTTTAATCATGCTTATATTTTTACAGATTTACTTAATTTTTGTGCGCCTATTTGTTTTCGTGAAACTATCTGAGATTCTAATATCTTTCAAAAAAAGATTTTGCTGTCATAATTTTAACCAAGCAATCACAGACTCCATTTTAACCAATAAAATAAATTTTAGTTTATTTTTATTATTGATTAAAAATGCGGAGATCTTTAATGACGGTTATTAAAAGCTGGCGAATAATAATTTTATTATTATTCTTAACTCATGATTCATAAAAAAAAACAATATTTCAAGACATTAAATGACTTGGTCATCAGTGTCAAATACAAATGAAAAATCATTTATCGAGCAATCAAAAAACTATAAATTATTTTCAATATGAAAACAATATCGATTTTTCATTTCAATATCTATCTTTTATATAAGAGCATGACCTAATTAGTATAATAAGATGTTGAATAATGAATATTTTATTTAAATACTTACATGCTTATTAGCAGTATACACTAATAAAATTAATAGTTTTTTAGCTGAAGAAATAACATTTCGAATCCTAAAGACTAATAACTACTTAAATAGTACTTACGAATGCAAATAATCATTGGCACAGACATTGCCAGCAATAAAGGATTATGGGTAACCAATCATTCTGTCATGGTTGAAATTTAAGGTCTATTGAATCTTTTATCGGATTGCTATTTATGAAATAGTCGTAAAAGTTGGTTAATCCGATCCCTGAAATTTAGTATAAGAGTCAATACATCTATAAAATAAATTATCCATCTATATCGATTAATTTTTATTTACTTTTATGCTCAATAAATGTCCAGTAAGAGCAGTTATCAGTCTAGCTACTTTACATCTGCAGCAAGTCGTGTCTAAATTACTTAAGTCGACCGTAAAATTTAGGTTGCGATCCTTCTTTTAATTGGGTGACTATTTAAAAGGGTGTCGTTATTAATTTGTTTTATTTAATTATAGTTGAAATGATGATAAGGCAAGTATTTTATATCAAATGCCTCTTCATAAATGAAAAGATCTTTTTTTTTTTTGGTATTTTTTAAATGATGCTTTTAGACATTTAATTTACTTAATAAGTACACCAAAAAAATTGCTACAAAAAGATTTGCTACAGGATTCAATATTACAGTATTATTACAATATTGTAGGATATAATAATGTGACTTACAGGATGTAATAATGTGATGCAATGACGTTGATTATATGCAAAATTTATGGAAATTACAGGATGATAAAACAGGATATATTTAGCGAAAAGTCTTTCTTAGTAAGCTCTCAAATAATAATATCTTAAAACACTTGGTGGATAAAGATAAAACGGGCTAAGCCCATCAATTTCAACTCTGGCTCGGACTGATCACTTGACAGTAGTTTTCGAACTCAGATAGTCAGGGGTTTAAAATTAAGATTATATTCTATTTCTTACTACTTTCTAACTAAACAAATATTCCAAAAAAATCCTTTTTGCTCAGTTATTAAATATAAAAAATGCACCATTAGTGTAAATATTAAAAAGTAATGTAACTCTTGATTCATAAATAATCAGTAACTTTAATAACATTTCCTCTGGTCTTTCTATTCACAAGTTTGCCATAAATTTAAGCTTTTATCTATCATTCTAAATCCTAAACTCAGACGGGCTCCGACATCTAAGAATCATATGAATCTCTGTCTCGAATTTAAGATTTTCGAACTTAGAGTTAAGAGCCTAAAAAAGGGGAGCTTAAAACTTATATTTAGCTAACATGTTCGACTGAGAAAGAAATTTGGCCTTTATCGATCACTTTAAGGCTTGGGTTCAGACGGGCTCCGACATCAAATAATCCTATCAATCTCGGACTTGAATGTATGGTCTTCGGACTTTGGGCGCAAAAAGTGAGCCCTAATTCCTTTCTAATGTATATTCTCAATGCAGTTTAATGCTGAAAGTTGCTGGTAGGTGAAAATTTAGTACTTAAAGCGTAATGTGTGCAATAAATGAATGCATCAACTGGCGATTAAATAAAGTTTCAACTGACTATTTAAATAAAATTGTTAATTATTATTTACAAATGCGACCATTTTAAAGCGTTTTTCAAGAAATTTAAGCCTTATACTTTGAGCATGTACGCCGTTTTTTTTCACTTTTCACTCTGAACATAACGTTTTAGGGACTTTTTAGACCTTACGCTATTTTATGTGCATTCAGTATTTTATTTAAAATAATAAAATTATAATTTCAAAATATTTTTAGCAATACATTATTTTTCTCTTTTATTGTTAGTTACATTTTATTATTAGTTAAAATACCCATGCTTTCATTTGAAAAATTTTCAACCTAAATTTTCTCTAAAGAAATATTCTGTTTAATGGAACTTCTTTTTTTATGTGACAATTGTTTTAACTTCAATTTTTTTTGTGTTGGTTATTTTTTCCATGTCATTTTGATTACTGAAAGCAACAAAGACAAAGAATTGAGGAAATGAAATGCATTTTGTACAATGTCTTCTGATAAATGCATGCCTTCTTTCTTTTATTGACATGAGATAGCTCCGTTTACTGAACTGTTTGTATAGATAACGTTTGCTAAGCCTATGACTGTTATAGCATTAAGTGTAAAAAAGAAGAAGAAAAACACTTCTATCAAAAAAAGGACAGATTATAAGCATGTCACACAATTTATTCTTATTCTGAAAATTGTTAAAGAAATGCTTCTTTCTGCATAAAGTGGCAAAAGAAACCTTGTAATCCCCAACAACTCTAACAGGGAATATTTGAAAAAAATTATTATCTAGAAAGCAAAAATCGGGAAAGTACGTATCACAATTTTTTTCCAGAAATTTGAACTTTTGACGAATCATTGCCACTTATAAATGCCATAGTTCTTACATTTTACCAAACTGTATCTTCAAACTTCAATCACACATTCCAGAAGACCTTAGTTTTCTTCTTCATCCCATTGAAACTTCTAAACCAAATTCAATTTATTAAATTTAAATTTTTTCAACTTCATTCATTGACTTCAACTTCATTCTCACTTCATCAATTCTCTTACAGATACAGCATCCCTTGGATAAAAAAAGGGATTTTTGATTTTCCTTATTGTGATAGTTACGCTCTTTAAGAGTTCGCTCCGGGTGAATCCGTGGTGATTTTTTTAAATTACGCCAAGCCAGTTTGGAAATCTCGCCAAACTAGGTTTCCGGATGAGATTATTTTGAACGTCCGATCACACCACCAAAAATCTCAAACTTGAATGGTTATTTCGTTAGAAAAGAGGTAAAAGGGTTAATTTTTTCGCCATTTATGCTTCTAATCTCTTGCTGTTAAAATCAAATGTATTATCTCATTCTTTAACCGTTATTTCATTTATTATTCATTTATTCTACTAAAATCCAGTTTAATAAATTTGTAATAATTTAAATTTTTTTAATAACCAAAAAGACGTTGATCCCAGTAATAATCGCCTACTTGGCGGGGTTTCAAAAAGTTGCTAAGAGGTGGGCTACTTTAGAATTTTGCCGTTAGCTTCATTTTTAAGTTTTAAAAGTTTCCATTTCTTACGCTCCATTTTCTTTTTTTCAAAATTGTAAAATTAAAGCGTTGTACTTTATTCAAAAGTATTATACTTTGTATCAGAGACATAAACAAATAGAAATATTAAATCACGAAGCAGAAAGCTTTTCAAATTTAAAAGTTAGCCTTGTCTGTCTCATTCCGAATGCATGAAACTTGAAATAAAAAAAACCAAATCAACGAAATAAAATATCTTGGATTCCAAATATATGTATTCAAGTCGTGTTTTTTTTTTTAAATAGTTTTACACCATATCACTTGATTTCTAATCTATAAAAGGTTTGTAAAACTCAACTCATTTCACAACCATTTATGTACAAAATGAATTCGAAAAAATGTTACAAGTCAAAAATTAGTACCACCTTATCTGATAGGTGTCACACAGAAAGCGACAAACGTCGATATAAAAACACCTGCTATTAATTTAATCATTGGGTGAGGTACATTTTACGTGGACATCTGCCCACATTCAAGATAAACGTCATTTTTGACAATCGGGGACATACATTATTCCCACTATATGACAGGCCATTCTTGGTGAAGACCTTGCAAGGAGTCTTGATACAATCAAGCCAGATTAAAAGTAATGATTTTCTTTCTTCGGTTGGCATCACGTAATTAGGAATATTAATATCCGTGTTTGTTTAAGGTGCGTTTAGATCCGTAAATGATGGGTGTTATTCGCCATTTTGTTTTTGCAAATAGGAGAAAGATGTTGTGGAATCTAAATTAGATAGATAACAATTCATTTTACGAACTATTTAATATGTAACATTAGGATGGATGCAGTTTTTGGAAGTTCAGAGCATAACACAGATCTAACCTTCTGACAACAATTAAGTTATTTAATTCGAATGTATGTCAAAAAATGTATAATTCTGTCTTGTGACAGGAATTTATATAAATTATTATTTAATATGTATGTTTTTTACATTAAAAAAATATTTTTCTTGCGAGAAGAGCCAATTTTGGTTATTTATAATGTTAACTTAGGCAATGAAATATAATTTTAAAAAATAGCATCTTTATCAGCTGTTTTGAATTTTTTTATGACTATGGAACCCTAACTGAATGACCTTTTATTTGCAGAACTCCAGGAACTCTTAAATTTCATTAGCATATTAATTAGCATATCAGTTAAAGAAATTCAATTCATAATTTTGAAAATATGTACTGATCTAAATTTCATTAATTATTTTGTAAATATTTAGTGAATGAATGAAGAATGAAATTTTTTCATCATATGGTTTTATCAATATTAGTCTTAAAAAAATTAGGTTTTATTGCAGACAGTTGAATTCCCAGGCCTGGAGCGGAATATAGTTCTTAATTTGAATTTAGCGTATGCATAAACTTAAAATTGGAATCTGAAATATGGTTTCCGTTGAAATAAAAACGAAAACGGACGAAAACAAGCATTGAGAATGGTTATCAGAAAAACATATATTTACTTCTTCAATGTTGAAATTGTTTATTTTTATTCAATGCGAAACACGAATGATCCTTTTTATAATTCATTCCATATATTGTTATTAGAAAAAAAACAATGTTTTGAATTTTCCTTATTCACAAGCATTTTATAATTAATTTCATAACAATAACGAAAATATTAAATAAATAAAATATTAAATAAATAATGAATAATTAATTGGATTTAAGTTTAATGCCAAGTTTTGAAAATTATAACTGATTTTAAAAAAAGTACTAACTCCTTGAACCTCCGTCTTAAAATCCCGCGGAACACCGTTTGTTAACCACTGAAACTATTATACTTATGAAAAAAAAAAAAATTTCCTGATTCCCTCATTTATAGATTTATCTGTTTATTCAATCACTGAATCATTGATTTATTCACTGATTAAGTGCCATTTAATTCCACACTCATATATTCGTAATATTAAAAATCATGACTGATTTATTTTTTCTACGAACGGTTATCATAGTAACAGAAAACATAAAATAACATCTTTTATTACATAATAACTGCATTCTAAATGACGTCGGGTAAATCAGACTTACCAACATAGGATTATAAATTTTTGTGAAAGTAGATCTAAAAAATGAAAATGCAGCTATCAAAAAATAGAATATTTTTTCTTTGTTATAAAATTTTTTGCTAGATGTCGTTAATTACACTGAAATAAAAAATAAAAAAAATTGAAAATTTTATTTCTATTGGGAGCGTTTTGAAAATTTATCTTTCAACAACTTTATATTTAACAAAACTTTCAGTTCATGTTTTACATTTTTTCAAATTTCAATTAATTTCAACTATTAATGTTTCATACAGCTTCCAATTAAAATATTACTAATTAACAAAATATTAAATAAAAAAATTTAAATTATATTTACAGAAAAATTTAGAAATATCTGGAACTGTTTTAAAATGGAACTTTGATTTTTTACCTTCACACCTACACAAAGTTCTGTTAGGTCTCAGATTCTACGACTGAAAAATATCCAAATTTGTAGATCAGCTTATAGCTCGCATAGAAAAACTGATACAAATTACCTCAATATTCAAATTGAAACTACAAATAAACCTAAAGATAAGAATGGGAGTAAAAGTATTGCATAAATAATGTAAAAAAGTAGCGTGAGAAAATGTGTGATCAACAACATCGCACTATCGCTTTCTCGCATACTTTTTATCATTATTTTAAAATGCAACAATGTTCTAAAAATTTGAATTTGGAATCTCTCTCAGCACTTAAGAGAAGACTTTATTTCAATTTTTTTTTTATTTTACAAAAATAATGTAATATAAAACAGCAACACATTAAAACAAAGTTTATTTGCGATTATAAAAACATCATGAAAACTGGAATTATAGATAAAATCTGAAATTCTTGATGTGGCGTTGAGAGATGTATTTAAAATGCACCTCACGTCAAAGAAGCTGTCACAACAATCATTGATAAAACGAAAGTTATGATTTATAGCATTTCTCAAGTAACGTCACGCTGACATTTACCTAAAGTAAGGGAAATCTTTTTGATATAACTTTGATTCTAATTGTAAATTCTACACTTTTAAAATATTTAATTAAATAGCTATAGTTGAAGAATATTAATTTTAAATCTATTTATTACATTACCGATAATCGGTTTTTTCTATTTATATTTAAAATCCAAATGATGCTAGATAATTTTTGATTTAGTATTAAAAGTTAATTAAATAATTTGCAGTAACTGTAAAATAACCCAATGAACTGAGCTTTGTAATGGGTAAACACCATTATAAATTTCTCAAAAAAAAATTCATACATAATATGATAAATAATAACATACATTATTCTTTATTAATTAACATACATTATTATTACATTTAACATACATTTTTACATTATTCTTTATATTTTATTAAGTTAAAGTTTTTTTTTAATATTTTTTATGTAGTGAATTTAAGTTAGCTAATAAAATTAATTGTGTGAAAAGGTTTAACATTAAAAACTGTATTATTTTTTTAGTATTAAAAAATATAAAAGTAATAAAAATCTTAAATGCAGAAGAATGAAATGATTAAATATTTCATACATTACCTAGGCATAGTATACAATGCTAAATAATAGCAAAGTAAAAACAATGATTATTACCTACTTTTAATTTGCATAATTATGATTTGTAAGTTTTAGTTAAAAATAATTTCTTAGTGCAACAAATAGGTTTGCAGTTTATTTTGTTTTATTAGTGAAAAAAAGAAAGAAATGTTCAGTAATTACTATGGATTACTAATAACTCGGTTAACGGTATAGTAATTATATTATATATTAAATTATAATAAATTATATATATTAATGCTTTAATGTGTTGAAAAAAAGCGAAGAAAAAATAATGCGCTATTTCTTTCTCCGTGATTTACATTTGCCAAACTCTACTATCATTCTTAGTTTGAGCATTATTCTTAGTTGTATATTATATCTAGGTTCAGCATTGCCTAAAAAGGACAGGCATCACACTTAGCCTAAGCTTTATTCGTAGTTTTATATAATGTCTAGGTTAAGCATTACCTGAAAAGGACAATCATTATATGCACTTCTGCAATTTCACACATTGCTGGTAATGTATATCAGCCGTTGTAATTCCAATGTAATTATATGAAGTGTCATCGAATCTGTAAGTGTAAAAAATGTAGCTTTGTGATAATGCTATGTTAAGTTTGCGAAATATTTGTTCGCTGAGTTTGGACTAACTTAGCAAAGCATTTGTTAAGTTTAAGTTAGTATCAAGGATCATTTTGATAATCGCTTAAATAAATTGTATTCACTTTCTCAAACAATCACAATTTGATGCTTACTTATATTTTTTCAGTGAAACGTGGAAAATTTTTCATATTAACTACAATTATAGTTTAATGTTTTTGACGGCAATTAATTATTTATTATTACAGAAAGGTAAACATTTAGTAAAACATATTTCTCAAAAATATGTCTTAAAATATATCTTTGGAAAAAAAAATATATAATAAATATTTTCTAATTTTATAAAAATATTTTTTCTAACTTAATTTATTGATGCATACTATGCAATGAATAATGGTCCATACTTTGCAATGCATTATATGCAATACATCTTCATGCATACTTTGTTCATTAATTTTAAAATCATATGATTATTTTAACAAGAAGAATCGAAACAATAATTAAAAAGTCAGACAAACTATTCCGTTTTTATTATATGGAAATTTCAGAGATCCCAATTACAAATTAATATTTAATTGTGTTTTATAATTATGAATTATTATTATTTTAATTGTTTTTATGGAACTTCCTCTATAACTAAAAATCTTATGCATATTATAATTTTTTTTATAATTTTTTGGAGAAGTAATTTTTTTTTTGTTCTATTTAAAATAATTTTGCTGTTCTATTATTTTCATAAAAGAAACAAAAACTGTAAAAATTTATTAAACAAACTTTCATGACTCTGCTCTTCTAAATTATTTTACAATAGGATCACATCTTTTAGATAAACGCCGGTGATAAAGTTGGTTATTTTGAAAATTATATTAAAACTTGAAAATTTTATTGAGAAATTTGAAACTACGTACATTTTCTTTTAATTCGTTTTAGAGGAAAAAGAGAAATCACTAGACACAAAACCTTAAGGAAACAAAATTCATTCTTGTGGATCGAAAATATATTCTTTTCTCAAGACAGTTAAACATTACCCTACCGCTGAAAATTTACGACTTCTTTGACATTGTTTATGTCATTCTGTTTCACAACTACTACTGTATTTTCAGTTTCTTTTATAACACGTAATGAAATTGATAATTTTGAAAATTGTATTGAAGAATTAAAAACCGCAAACACTTTTTTGGAATTTTTTCTGCTGAAACAGCAATAAATCTTTGAATTCCAACTTAATTCTTAATACTATTTTACATCCTAAATGACATTGCTATTATCATTGCTTTTCAGTAAAAACCCTTGTTAAATTTAATAATTTTGAAGATTTTATTGAGGAACTTGAAACCACGTACATTTTTTTTAATTCTCTCAAGAGAAAATAGAAATAAATCAGTGGACGCACAGCCTTAAGGAATCAAACCTAATTCCTTCATGTGAATCGAAAATACAATCCTTTCTCAAGACAGTTAAACATTACCCTGCAGCTGAAAATTTACGACTTCTTTGACATTGTTTACGTCATCCTTTTCCACAACTACCACTGCCTTTTCAGTTTCTTTCATTATTTTATCTTAAAACTTTCCGCATTTTATACGGTGTGGTCTCTGCGACTGTCATCAACGATTTGTTCGCAACATTTCTTCCAACAGCGACACCTAAAAGCAGAAAAAAATTCCTTCCATATAGCATCTTTTAAAAACGTGACCGGACTCAACGAATAGTTCCAGAACCATACCCTTATTCAAGCCTCTCGCGCCATTTTCTTTTTTTATGAATGCCAATCTTCTGTTCTTTTTTGTCTTTTTTTTTCGCCAACGAAAATAAAAAAGGATTTGAAATAGTTATCCATTGTAAGATTTGTGTTGAAGTTCTTAATGTCCGGATTTTTCACGTGAAATTTGTCCATGTATCATATCTTAACAGTCACACAACATGAGTTGTGTGCTAATAAGTCTCTATTAGCTCCGCCATATAAAGAGAGGACTTCGAATTGTTCCATAGATTGACCCCTGAGGTTAAGACTTTGTACGATTGCTCAATTGTTCCAAGAGTTGGCATCATAATAACCTGCAGGCTCACTAAAAATGCCTTAAATGAAAACGTTTTATGCAAGTGCCCTAAATTTAGGTTTCAATAAACAACTTATTGAACGCGATAATTTGATGTCGTTTGATTCAGATTGTACCTCGGATTAAGGTTAAGGTGTGAAAATGTATGTAATTTAGGATCACAATAATAATCAAGAATTTTGGCTTTAATTATATAATTACTCGTACTTACATCATAACTAATTCATCACATTACTGTTTGATAAATGTTGATTTGTCAACACACACTTCAATAACAATCATTAGTAAATAGCGAAGATTTTATTCATAATAACAACTCAATTTTTTCAGGGTGATGTTATTTTTCTTACTAGAACATTACGTTTTGAAATGTTAAAGTAGTGTTATATAATTCATATGTTAAAAGAAAAATAGTATTAAATGTTATACATGGGATATGATTTCGTTGACTAGCAAATAGAAAATTGCTAGTTAAATAGAAAATTGCTAATTACAGAAAAACGGGGTAGCAGAGATTGGAAGTAACTTTTCATGTTCTGTATATTTGATTTTTTTTTTTCTATTATTATTCACGTGACTTTTCAAATTCTAATATTTTTAACACTATGTTATTACGACTTTTAAATTAGAGAAATAACTTCTTGACACTCTCGATTAATGACGATTCCATTGTAAATCTTCATCGTTTTTTAAAAAAAATTTCGATATTTATTAATCGTTTTTTCGGTGATCTCCATATGATATTTCAAACTTCCATATATTTAATACATTGATATTACAACACACGAGGTTCGAATTTGAGTAAGCACTTTTTGATGCGCTTGTCAAACGGCTATTTTGTGGTTAAACTACGTCGTTTTCTCGGCAGTTATTTTAGGGTTTTCTCGGTATTTTTATAGGGTATTTCAAATTGTGTTTTTAATACTATTTAATTTCGACTCCCGAATTTCGAACTTGAGTAATCACTTTTTGACGTGCTTTATTCGCGACTATCACATTGTTAACCCACATCATTTTCCGACCATTTTAAGAGTGGTTATTTTTTATTTTTGCGGTATTTTCCTAGTATTCATTGGCTAAATGAAACATCTAAAGCTAAAAAAACTAACATCAGAAATAGAATTTCTTTAATTGAAGTTATTGTTTTTCAATCTGATATATTAATTTATAATTAAGTGGATAGAACTAGTCCTTCTCAAAATTTAAAAAGGATTTGAATATAGTTATAAAGTTTCACTAAGTATAATAAAGTTTTTCCATGCTCATGATTACCTTATTTGAAATATTTATTTGTAAATATTAATGCTTTGTAATTAATACGAACTTGTTAAAATACTTCGTATTTTTTATTTTGCTACTTATTTCAGGTTTTAAGTACATAAAGAAACAATCTAAAAATAACAACTATTTGTTATCACATAAAATTTTGATAATTTCTAATATTAAATCTTTACTTATAGTTTTTGAACAATTCAATACATTTTTTTAAAGCTGGAATATAGCAAGTACGGAAAATATTATATTTTTATGCATAATTTTATGAGAAAATACCATTACCTATGTTTTAAAAAAATGATTTTTTTAAAATTTTAATTTTTACATATACAATATTTTCTTAAAGTTATATGAAATATATTTTGATTTTAACTTATTTGAGTTCGGGTTAGGGAATCAACGCAAGCATTAAATGGCACTTTCTCAAAACTTAATTTTTGTTATTTGCAAACACAATTATATGCACAATTTTCCAACTGATTTTAGTAAAAGTTTAATAGAACGCATTTTATTTATTTATTTTCTATAACACGTAGGATTTCTGTAATTATTTTCATAGTTTTTTTTTATTATTTTTTTTATAAATAAAATTTTTTTAGTTTTATTTAGTTAAATTTTTTTAGTTTTAGATTTATAGTTTTTAGAATATATATTAGACGAAAGTTAGACGCGCGGGTGTAATGGAATGACTCCAAATAAAATTCATTGATATACTGCTTAATTAATAATTTTTATTGAAAATATAACAATTTACGACTTGGACGTTGAATATTTATTGCTTAACTACATGAAGCTTTTTCACATTCTTTTTATGGTAAAAATTGATAAAACATGAAACTTCTTTGATAATTAGTTTATAAATAACTATGTTATACTCGATATGATTGTTTCAAAGCAAACATGAATGTATGTAGTAAAATTTATTTATATTTTGCTTTCTCTTAGATAATAGTTACATACAGAAATTATATGTTCCTTGGAAAAAATATATGACGCAAATCTCTAGTTCTTAATTTCTCGAGCAAAACTTCCTGTTTAGGGAATTTTAAATTTCTATTTTAGTAATTCCATTTAAACAATATTAAATATTTGAGCTTGAAGTTTATGATTCAAACAAGAATTTACCTCACGTTTGCGGATGTTGATCACTAAGTGACATAGCAAGGTCTTTGATTTTCGCACTCAGTTAGGTAACGTTGTCTGTTTTAATACACAAATAGTGTATTTTTTTTTTAAATAGCAAAGCAATTCTTGCACTCATTGAAGCAAAACTTTCATGAATATTATAAACTAGTAAAAATCACTTTAATTGCCAACGAAAAATAACGCCGCTAACTCGGCAGTCATGACAATTAAAATGATTTGTAGAACAACCAAAGACGTGCGGGGTCATTCTATGACCCCAGTAACTGATAAAACTGCTATTGAGGGTGGAAAAAATGTCGGAAATTCCATCAAATTATTCACAATAGAGTATATAAAGATGAAAACTCAGCTATTAATAAAAAAGGGATAAACAGGTGTCTTTTTTTTTTTTTTAAATTAGAACTTATAGAATGCATGGGGTCATAAAATGACCTCGCGCGTCCTCCAGGGTTAAATGTTTGCATTCATGTAATAACAGTTGGGGAAGAAGAAATATTATGAGCAGTGAAAACTACATAATATATATCTTTTAAAATTTTTAATAAAATCAAATGAATAATGTCTTTTAAAATCGGTAAAATCTTATTTTATTAATAAATGGTTTAACTCTTATTCAAATAAATAAATACTTTCAGGACAATATTTCAAGCCTGCAGCTTAGCAAATAACTGCAGAATAAAAAATTTATTTATTTATTTATTATTATTTTTCTTTGGAAAAATTTCATTGCTGACATTTACTGATTACTCTGATCAACACTGATTAGCAATTTTATTACACTCTAGCTACAGGCAACACTGATAAGCAAAAACCAGAACTATTACTGTTGCATTAGTTTTAACGATACATATAGCCTGTCTGCTATAAAAAAAATCTCTTTTTGAAAACAAAAAGTTTATCGCGTAAGGAAATCTAGCAATAGCAAATATAAAAATAAAAATTTAATTTAGTAAAATTTGAAAAGTTATAAGTATTAGCTTTTAAATAGATATAATATTTTAAGAAGATAAGAAAAAAACTATTTCAAAGAGAATATGCTTGAGTAGCGCACAAATAAGTAAACAATTAAAAATATATTTTGAAAATTTTGGAATCACTTTTTTTTATTCTATTTAAAAAAAAACTTACAAATTCTATAGATCCATACAAAATTTATTTGAACGGCTCACGAATAAATAAACAACGAAAATTTTCTTTCGATAATTTGATTCAACTTCCAATAATGTAAGCGACAGTTTTACAGTGATATAATTTTTCAAGAAAATATGAAAAGAGAAGAAAATATTTTAAATCCCCAAAACCAAAGTATCGACCTATATACTATAATATGCTTGAAACCTATATAGAATATATTTTTGCTTTAGTTTTAACTATATCAGGGCTAAAGAGAATAGAAGGGCTAGTTCACTCCGCTCTTAGAGCTGAAGCTACGATTTCCCTCCTCATGACGTCACTGTGTCCACAGATCTTGGAGATAGCAAGCAAAAATATTATGAAACTTTGCATCTTTCTCTTTGAATAAGTTAGACTTTTTCTGGTTATTAGCTTTCAAACTTTACGTAATTAACACATTATTTTCGTTCATAAAAAAACTTTCTTGGCCATTATATTAAAAAAATACCATTTTAAACTTATAAAAATATTTTACTTGTTGGCGAAAATGACACTATAAGTACTTTATATTAAAAAGTTCAGTTTTAACTGTAATTATTAAGAAAAATTAAAGCATATATGGACAATTTTTTATCTACATATTCTTTTATAACAATAAGTTGAGTTAAATTTAGAATCTCTGATTTTAAAATATGCCGTTAACAGCAATTTGTTCATACTTAATCATTAGGAAACATCAACCTTAAACGTTAATTACTTAAACAAAATAATAATTTAGGTTCATAATGACATTAGAAATTTTACAATTGTTTATAGATATTTAAATTTAAGATGATATAATCTATAGATATTTAAATTTAAGAGAATATAATTTTTAAAAAAACCATAAATGTTTAAAATAACTACATTAAAAAATATGTTATGAAATTAGAAGAATTTCAACTTTACACTATATATTGTATTTATACTTTTTACTTAAGTTTTAATTTTCTTTGACTTTATCCATTTTTTAATTTTTTTCACCTGCCTTTCTTTTTGAAGTAACGAGGTGGTTTCTATTTAGATAACGAATTTTTATAAAAGTTCTTAACGATAGAAAAAACGTATTGCTGTTTCATATTAACTGTGTCATTTCGGAATCCATTCTTTACATAGTTGTTCATTTACTTTAGGGAACACGTGGAAAATTATATTTCTTCCTTTTGTTTTTCTATCAGAATTTTTGCAAGTTGCAATCGCGCAAAATGGCATTTCGTTAATAGTTTTAAATTTTTGTAAATTCACTGCAAAAACTGAGGAAAGTCATTATAGAAAATAACAAATGTCTTAGAATATGTCACAAAAAGACTCCAATATTAGTTAGAGCTAGTAAGGCCGAACGCTCTGTTCTTGAAGTAAAAGTGCGAGCTCTGCGCCAAAGTGACGCCACTGGAGAAAATCGGAGGATTGGCGCGGCGAGAGTTTCTTCAAAGGAGTGAACCAGCCCTTCTATTCTCTTTAGCCCTGTAACTATATAACCTGTCTGCAATAAAAGAATTTTTTTTTTGAAAACAAAACGTTTAGCTCGTATTGAAATCGACCAACAGTAAGTATAGAGATAAAAATTTAATTTATCAAAATTTGAAAAGTTTTAAGTATTAGCTTTTAAATTGATATAATATTTTAAGAAGACAAGAAAAAAACTATTCCAAAACACCAAAATATGTTTGAATAACTCATAAATAAATAAACAATTAAAAATATTTTTGAAAACTGGATACACTTCCGATCATGTGATCGCATTTTTATTCTATTTGAAAGAACCAAGAATGCCTTAAAACTTTGATATATAGTTAAATAATTTTATTTAATAATTTTACTTTAATATCTCATATCAGAAGTATGAAAAATCGTAATTATTTGATAAAATCGTCGAATCGCAGACTGATAGTTGTCTTGACCGACGTAATTAATATGAAAATTGCTCCGATTACATCCACCTTAACTTTGAATGACACGTCAATGTAACGAACTTAGCTATAAACTATAACAATCACATGCAAAATTAGCATAACTATTATCAATGGCTGTTATTATACCACGCATATCTCACTTTCATTTGATACGGCTACGTCTATGGGTGCGGTTCTTTATACACTTCGGGCGAGTATTTTTCTACCTTTTATTTTGTTTGGCATTGCCATTAAAATTGTAAAAAAAAAAAAAAAATAGAACCATATCTGATCTAGAAGGCAAATTGTTGCTTCTAGATCAGAAGCAAAGCCGGCAGTTGTTGGCGAATATTTTGGCATTGTGCTTGGGCGTAACGTTGAAGATGAGATGAATCCATTGCTAGCCACCATTTTTCAAACTGCAAGAGGGCCCAAAATGCTTCTTTTTGGTACGGGGTGTGAATTTTAACACTCTCGCCACTTGATAGATGATAAGTTCTTGGGGCACACACATTTCCGAAATTAATTGTCGAATATTACGTGATCGCCAAACGATATAGTTACCAAGCACCTGTGGTCGAATATTTTAGTGGAATGCTCTTCTGCACAGAATATTGTTGGTGCCTTGTGGGTATGGTTTTACACTCGTGCAACTTCTTGGCGAGTCCAAAAAGATTATGATATCCGTGTGTGTGTTAATTAGTTTTTTATTCATTCGCTCCATCAATGGACACACTTTCGGGAAGGTGAAAAACATCAGCTTAGTGGGTGTGCTGAATTAATTCAGATCAATGAAAATCGGCGAGGAAAATATATTTAATTATGATGAATGATCAATATTTACGCTGTTAGAATTATTAATATGAATTTATTACTTTTGCATCGGATTAAATATAAAATTAAACAGCCAAATCAATAAAAAAATTAAAGCAATCTCTTCTATGATAATTATCAGAATTCATATCATTTTATCATCATTGACATTATGATTATTTTATGCCAAAACTGAATCTGCATTTTTTAAAACACATGCATTCATAACATTCATATCACTTTATACACAAATTGAACTACTAAAAGCGTACTATATTAAGATTCAGAACCTTTAAGAACCACTATTATAAGCGCCATTGCAGTCAAATAGAATAAAATAAAAATCGTCAAAGTTGATTCTATTAATAATAAATAATTAATATTTAATCATTGATTCAAACTGAACAAGTCAGTTTTTTGAACAAAAGTAGTATGTCCATAAAGGATGGGGTATACTTTTTGCTATGGAGACTAAAGCAAAATCTGTTGTACCCTAGGTTTTCCGCCAAACCCCCTCACACCTGTCTCTTAACTACTTTTTTTTTATTTCTTAATCAAACATGTTCCTCTGTCCCTATTGGTTAAACCACTTTACATGTGTTTATCTTTACCATCATTTGGTCTTTAAACACTGAGAAAGGGTCTTGTTTATTGAACCGAAACTATAGTAAATCTATTTCTATACTTTCAATTGTGCTTTATTCACATTGTTTTTTTTCTTCTTTAGTCTATACGAAATATACATTAATTTAAACTATACTTTCAATTGTGCTTTATTCACATTGTTTTTTTCTTCTTTAGTCTATATGAAATATACATTAATTTAAACTATACTTACAATTGTGCTTTATTCACATTTTTCTTCTTCTTTAGTCTATATGAAATATACATTAATTTAAACTATACTTTCAATTGTGCTTTATTCACATTGTTTTTTTCTTCTTTAGTCTATATGAAATATACATTATTTTAAAAAATATTAATGATTTTGCTCTATCATCGAAATATGTATCATTTTATAGGCACTGAAACTTAGCTTATTTAGAAATCACTGTTAAATAATTATGCAGCAGTGAAATAATCGGTAAATAACAAGTAATAGCCAGTAAAATAATTACCAAAAAATCACTCATCAATAGAATCAAACCGTCATTTAAACCTCATGTTGTTTGCTTTTTAATATTTTATAACCGTCGTTGAACAGACGATCAAATTTTTTTATAGTTTATGACTACTAATACTCAACTCCGTAGCCTTGTAATTTTAAACCCAATCCAGAAGACAAATTAACTCCTGGATCAAGTATTGGGATAAATAAGCCTTCGTGGAGAACTTTTTTGATGGAACTAACTCGCACTCGCGTTACATAGAGTGGAAAACCTCCCACAGTTAGCCTCACGCCAAGGGGACTCAAACCCATGATCCGTCTACCACTGAGGAGGTTTTACGTCAGCACTGTGGTCGGTGCAAGCCGGATGCGGAATTCGTATCGACCAGCTATCGCTGGGATTCGAAACTGGTTCACCTCATTAAACTGCAAATGCGCTATTCCCTTTAGTAAAAAAAAAAAATTATTATTATTATTATGTATTTTTTACGTGATTATTCAGGTCATTTTATTTTCATTGTCATTCTGATCACTTCATGACAAAGCTAAACTTCATTTTTAAAAACACGAATATTCCTATCCTAAACCAAAATTGAACTGAATTTTAGTGATTATAAAGCGTACTAAATTAGGATTCAAAACGTCCTAAAAAAAACATTGAAGTTTAGATTAGAAATTAGGTAAAGGAATTATGAAAAATAACTAATATTTACTCATAACTGGATACACCAGTTGTAAAAAAATTAAAGATACTGACAACAAAAAGATTTTCTGCCTTGATAATTTTCGAGAATCAGATAATTTTATCATAATTCTTGTTTTAATTACTTCTTACCAAAACATATTCTTAATTTTAAAAACATAGAAATTTACAAGATTTTATGAACTGAATTTCAGTAAAGATTCAAATAATAAAATAGTTAATTAAACAAAAAATTGAATTAAATTCTCACAAAATTAAAATAAGCAGCAAAACGTTTATTACAATAATGAATAATAGGCTCTTTTTTTAACGTTATCTTCTTTTTGAAACTTTTTTCATTTTTCTTCAGAGGAAATTCATCTTGTTATGATCATTGAATTATAATTCGAAACATTAAATTATTTTATTGGCACCAAAATTTTACTATGACCAAATTTCAAAATTCTAATTCAAATTATCTATATACTCGTATACAATACAAGAGTCAAAACTCTTGTTTAAAAAAAAATCAAGATATATTTTTTGCCATGATAATTATCGAAAATTAGATAATTTTATCATAACTCTTATTTCAATTCATTTTTGCCAAAACATATTCTAAACTTTAAAAACATAGAAATTCATATGACTTTATGAACTGAATTTCAGTAAAGATTAAATAATAGCAAAGTCAACTAAACAAAAAACTAAACTAATTTTTCACAAAATTAAAATAAGCAACAAAAAGTCTATTACTATAATGAATGGGCTCTTTTTCAACGCCATCTTTTTTAAAAAACTTTTTCATTTCGTTGGAGAGAAAATTCATCTTGTAAGTTACATTATAAGATAAAGAAATACAGTTTAACTAAAATAAGGCAAAAATTTTAATGTTAATAGCATTTTAATAATCTTTCAAATCTTTATAAACTATTTTATTCAAAGGACTCACCTTAGAAACTCTAATCTTTAGCACCCTTGAAAATATTGTCTAAAATATTGTATTGTTTCTCTAAATTACAAAGGTGATGACCAATATTAAATCACAACAAAAGCGT
This sequence comes from Parasteatoda lunata, assembly GCA_949128135.1. Classification (NCBI taxonomy): domain Eukaryota; kingdom Metazoa; phylum Arthropoda; class Arachnida; order Araneae; family Theridiidae; genus Parasteatoda; species Parasteatoda lunata. Next base: position 38,217,246 of record OX421979.1, read on the forward strand.
TTGTATTTAAAACTAATGAATATTAGAAAATAATACGTAATTTTATAAGAAATAAAATAAAACGGTATAAACTATGAATGTTGATTCGTACAACATTGATTAAAAGAGTTTAAATTTAATAAAAGAATCAGTGGAACACTTAGTAAATATAATAACTTATGTTATTAATATTTTAACGTTAACATGCATATTTCTTTTACGTACCCATAGCAATTACAGTTTTTATTAAATATGTTTTACTGTTTAATAAAAAAAAACAATACATTAACATTTAAATTACTTCATAATTTCAGTTTACTTTTTGTTCATTCCCATCTTCAGTAATTAAGCAGAGGTATATTTTCGCGGACAAATATATGACCCACAAATTATATATTACTACCCTGTTATTACATTCCAGTATTTATGCGACAAACGACTTCTACTGTGATGCTTTCATTAAGCAATATATCGTCTATACGGTATTTAATTTTCAAATTATTTTGTTTTTTTGATATTTTGTTCTCGCATCTTTTGTATCTGGGTTTCGTCTGATTTTCTCAGGGTTTTTTTCCGTGGAAAGTTTTGCCAAGTGATGTATTCTTCTCCTAATGCTGTTCAAGCGACAATTTTGAACTCGTTAAATAGTCTAGGCGATGCTTTTGATTTTTATTTCAACTGGGTGATATTTCATCTAGATGGAATTTAACAACTAAATAAGCATAAGAGTATTTGCAAAAAGCTACTCAAACTGACATTTTTATTAAATTACTTATAGTTGTATTATATAATTTGACCATTAATAAGTTTGTCTGTAAATCTGAAATAAATTTTGTCTGTTAGTTTTTTTTCAACGAAAGAGTTATACATCATTTTGTTAACTGGTGTAATCATCTCCTGATGTAGTCTTAGCAATAATTTTTAACTGTTTAAGTCTATGTTTTTCATTTTTTTACTGGATACTTGAACTTGAAGAAATTAAGCTACTAGATAACCATACGAATGCTAACGTCCTGATTTTTGCGTTTCTGTTTATTATTAAATTACTTATATTAGTCTTTTTTTCTAATTATATTCACATGAATTTCTGTTTCACACAATTTTTAGTCTTAGAGTGAGTTTATTTGGCAGATTCTTATGTTCAAGTAGATATTTTTTATCTTCGCACATTGTCCAAGGTATTTTTCACTGATCATTTTGCAGAAGCGATATTTTATCCAGTGAGAATTCATCAGTTATATATCTCACAAAAACTCTTGAATACTTCCCATTTTTTTCTTTCACCGAACCCATATTTTATTTTGCGAGAATTTAACTACGATACATAACGCAAATACTCTTGGATATCTTTCACTCTTCATTTGAAGTCTTATTTTATCTAGTCTTATTTTATCTTAATTCATCAGTTATATATCTCACGGTTATTCTTATATTCCACTCTTCTTTATGTTGTACTCATGCTTTGTCTAGGAAAGCTTGAGCAATCATATATGTTGCAGATACTCTTGGATACCTTCCATTCTTCATTTAGTCGACGCCATTTTTTTTTATCTAGAGAGAATTCCTTAGTAATGTATCTTAACGAATATTTCTTTTCACACTTCATTTTGTTGAAGCCATGTTTTATCTAGGAAAACTTAAGCAATGTTACAGATACTCTTTGCTACCTTCCATTCTTCATTTTGTCGACGCCATTTTTTTTCCAGAGAGAATTCATTGGTGATATATCTTAACGGATATTTCCTTCCACTCTTCATTTTGTCGAAGCCATGTTTTATCTAGGAAAACTTGAGTAAGCATACATGTTACAGATACTCTTGAATAACTTCCATTCTTCATTTTGTCGACGCCATTTTTTACCTAGAGAGAATGCATCAGTGATACCTTCACGCATATTCTTAAATTCCTTCCACTCTTCATTTTGTTGAAGCCTTGTTTTGTGTTATAAAACTTTTCTATGAAATATAACTGCTACTGTTACCAAATCAATGAACTCTAAACTCTCTTTTTAGAATTATTTGAATTCCAATTTCGAAAGCACTTGCCTTAACTCAGCATGCTTGAAATAAAATTCTTCGAAAATATTAATTACAATTAATAAAGGACAAAAAAAATTTATCATTAATAATAAATAGTCTATTTCAAAAGTATTTATTTATTTATTCAGGTTATAACTGCATTACATTTAGTCAATCGACATTACGAATGCTTCACGTCTAATTTACGTTACTATTTTCATCTTGACTTTATTTAAAGTAGCCCACATTCTTTTGTAATTTATTCATATTTATCTGCTTCTTCAACTATATTTATCGAATAATTAGAATAAAGAATATTTGGGAAAGTAGGGAAAGACCAGGTAGCTTCGATTCGAAGGCCTTTTGAAGCTAAATTGTTCGACCTAGTTTATTGTTGAGTAAAGTACAATATATCATTCCTGCAAAGTCATAGATATATTATTTATATATATATATATATATATATATATATATATATAGATAGATAGATAGATAGATAGATAGATAGATAGATAGATAGATAGATAGATAGATAGATAGATAGATAGATAGATAGATAGATAGATAGATAGATAGATAGATAGATAGATAGATAGATAGATAGATAGATAGATAGATAGATAGATAGATAGATAGATAGATAGATAGATAGATAGATAGATAGATAGATAGATATAGATAGATATAGATAGATAGATATAGATAGATAGATAGATAGATAGATATAGATAGATATAGATAGATATAGATAGATATAGATAGATATAGATAGATAGATAGATATAGATAGATAGATATAGATAGATAGATATAGATAGATAGATATAGATAGATAGATATAGATAGATAGATATAGATAGATAGATATAGATAGATAGATATAGATAGATAGATATAGATAGATAGATATAGATAGATAGATATAGATAGATAGATATAGATAGATAGATATAGATAGATAGATAGATATAGATAGATAGATAGATATAGATAGATAGATAGATATAGATAGATAGATAGATATAGATAGATAGATAGATATAGATAGATAGATAGATATAGATAGATAGATAGATATAGATAGATAGATAGATATAGATAGATAGATAGATATAGATAGATAGATAGATATAGATAGATAGATAGATATAGATAGATAGATATAGATAGATAGATATAGATAGATAGATATATATATATATAGATAGATATATATATATAGATATATATATATATAGATATATATATATATAGATATATATATATGTATATATATATATGTATATATATATATATATATATATGTATTTATATAATATACATATACATATATATATACATATATATATATATACATATATATATATACATATACATATATATATATATACATATACATATATATATATATATATATATATATATATATACGTATACATATATACATATATATATATATATATATATATATATATATATATATATATATATATATATATATATATATATATATATATATACATATACATATACATATATATATACATATATATATATATATATACATATATATATATATATATACATATATATAAATTAAATATTCCGTTCATACCCCACTAAGACCGGGTACACTTGTTAACACTACGGAAAATTTAAAAATACTAGAATTTCAGTGAAAAAGTAGCAGACATTACTATTTCATAGGGCAGTTTAAGAAAATTATGCATGTGAATTATATATGATATAGTCAAGGCCGTACTCAAAGGGAAGAGAAACTATTATCTCACGACTGCTGATTGCTCGTCTAAATTTTCTAGTCTACGAAAATTACTGACTTTATTAATTAGATTTTTAAAAGAAAATTGCAAAGAATTTCTTTATATTTATATAAAGACTAGTATTTTGCATATAAAACTAAAATCAGTTGCGCGACAGCCCATAGAGGGCCAAAGCCTACTGTGCCCATCTCCGTTTTCTTGACCTTGGGTTCTGGTGTGCATGAGCAGATGTTCCGGTTAGGTGGTCAGTCGAACGCGAAACCCACAGTGTTCAGTTCCCAAGCATGTTTGGTACTCATTCATTGACCCACTGAATGGATGAAAGGCTGAGTCAACCTTGCCCGGCCCGTGCTTCACAATTTTGCATATAGATTCTTCAAAAGTTCTACAAAATATGCAAATAAGGCTTTTTGTGTCTTGAGGAAAAAGCTCGTCATAAACTTTGTCCTGGGGGTATATAAAACTTTTGTTCAGCCTTGATATAGTTATCTTCCTCCTCTGCACTAAAGTTTTCGTGGGCTCAGCATCGACACACATCAATAGGAAGGGCGGCAATACCGGGTAATGCCCGTTCTTACCCCGAGAGTAGACGGTATGAATCTTCAGTTAACGTATAATAAGCTAGAATGAAACCCAATTTAACCCCGAGAGTAGAGGCTATCAAAACGAAACAAAAAAGTGCTACTATTGAACTGTAACTGTATCCTTATTGTTTTTTAAGGTATGAATCTTCAGTTAACATATAATAAGCTGGAATGAGACCCACTTTAACCCCGAGAGTAGAGGTTATCGAAATAAAACAAAAAAGTGCTATTATTGAACTGTAACTGTATCCTTATTGTTTTTTAAGGTATGAATCTTCAGTTTACGTATAATAAGCTGGAATGAAACCCAATTTAACCCCGAGAATAGAGGTTATCGAAACGAAACGAAACAAAACAGTGCTACTAATGAACTGTAACTGTATCCTTATTGTTTTTTAAGGTATTAATCTTCAGTTAACATATTATAAGCTGGAATGAGACCCACTTTAACCCCGAGAGTAGAGGTTATCGAAATAAAACAAAAAAGTGCTATTATTGAACTGTAACTGTATCCTTATTGTTTTTTAAGGTATGAATCTTCATTTAACATATAAAAAGCTGGAATGAAACCCAATTTAACCCCGAGAATAGAGGTTATCGAAACGAAACGAAACAAAACAGTGCTACTAATGAACTGTAACTGTATCCTTATTGTTTTTTAAGGTATGAATCTTCAGTTAACATATAATAAGCTGGAATGAGACCCACTTTAACCCCGAGAGTAGAGGTTATCGAAATAAAACAAAAAAGTGCTATTATTGAACTGTAACTGTATCCTTATTGTTTTTTAAGGTATGAATCTTCAGTTTACGTATAATAAGCTGGAATGAAACCCAATTTAACCCCGAGAATAGAGGTTATCGAAACGAAACGAAACAAAACAGTGCTACTAATGAACTGTAACTGTATCCTTATTGTTTTTTAAGGTATGAATCTTCAGTTAACATATAATAAGCTGGAATGAGACCCACTTTAACCCCGAGAGTAGAGGTTATCGAAATAAAACAAAAAAGTGCTACTATTGAACTGTAACTGTATCCTTATTGTTTTTTAAGGTATGAATCTTCATTTAACATATAAAAAGCTGGAATGAAACCCAATTTAACCCCGAGAATAGAGGTTATCGAAACGAAACGAAACAAAACAGTGCTACTAATGAACTGTAACTGTATCCTTATTGTTTTTTAAGGTATGAATCTTCAGTTAACATATAATAAGCTGGAATGAGACCCACTTTAACCCCGAGAGTAGAGGTTATCGAAATAAAACAAAAAAGTGCTATTATTGAACTGTAACTGTATCCTTATTGTTTTTTAAGGTATGAATCTTCAGTTTACGTATAATAAGCTGGAATGAAACCCAATTTAACCCCGAGAATAGAGGTTATCGAAACGAAACGAAACAAAACAGTGCTACTAATGAACTGTAACTGTATCCTTATTGTTTTTTAAGGTATGAATCTTCAGTTAACATATAATAAGCTGGAATGAGACCCACTTTAACCCCGAGAGTAGAGGTTATCGAAATAAAACAAAAAAGTGCTATTATTGAACTGTAACTGTATCCTTATTGTTTTTTAAGGTATGAATCTTCAGTTTACGTATAATAAGCTGGAATGAAACCCAATTTAACCCCGAGAATAGAGGTTATCGAAACGAAACGAAACAAAACAGTGCTACTAATGAACTGTAACTGTATCCTTATTGTTTTTTAAGGTATGAATCTTCAGTTTACGTATAATAAGCTGGAATGAAACCCAATTTAACCCCGAGAATAGAGGTTATCGAAACGAAACGAAACAAAACAGTGCTACTAATGAACTGTAACTGTATCCTTATTGTTTTTTAAGGTATGAATCTTCAGTTAACATATAATAAGCTGGAATGAGACCCACTTTAACCCCGAGAGTAGAGGTTATCGAAATAAAACAAAAAAGTGCTATTATTGAACTGTAACTGTATCCTTATTGTTTTTTAAGGTATGAATCTTCATTTAACATATAAAAAGCTGGAATGAAACCCAATTTAACCCCGAGAATAGAGGTTATCGAAACGAAACGAAACAAAACAGTGCTACTAATGAACTGTAACTGTATCCTTATTGTTTTTTAAGGTATGAATCTTCAGTTAACATATAATAAGCTGGAATGAGACCCACTTTAACCCCGAGAGTAGAGGTTATCGAAATAAAACAAAAAAGTGCTATTATTGAACTGTAACTGTATCCTTATTGTTTTTTAAGGTATGAATCTTCAGTTTACGTATAATAAGCTGGAATGAAACCCAATTTAACCCCGAGAATAGAGGTTATCGAAACGAAACGAAACAAAACAGTGCTACTAATGAACTGTAACTGTATCCTTATTGTTTTTTAAGGTATGAATCTTCAGTTAACATATAATAAGCTGGAATGAGACCCACTTTAACCCCGAGAGTAGAGGTTATCGAAATAAAACAAAAAAGTGCTACTATTGAACTGTAACTGTATCCTTATTGTTTTTTAAGGTATGAATCTTCATTTAACATATAAAAAGCTGGAATGAAACCCAATTTAACCCCGAGAATAGAGGTTATCGAAACGAAACGAAACAAAACAGTGCTACTAATGAACTGTAACTGTATCCTTATTGTTTTTTAAGGTATGAATCTTCAGTTAACATATAATAAGCTGGAATGAGACCCACTTTAACCCCGAGAGTAGAGGTTATCGAAATAAAACAAAAAAGTGCTATTATTGAACTGTAACTGTATCCTTATTGTTTTTTAAGGTATGAATCTTCAGTTTACGTATAATAAGCTGGAATGAAACCCAATTTAACCCCGAGAATAGAGGTTATCGAAACGAAACGAAACAAAACAGTGCTACTAATGAACTGTAACTGTATCCTTATTGTTTTTTAAGGTATGAATCTTCAGTTAACATATAATAAGCTGGAATGCGACCCACTTTAACCCCGAGAGTAGAGGTTATCGAAATAAAACAAAAAAGTGCTATTATTGAACTGTAACTGTATCCTTATTGTTTTTTAAGGTATGAATCTTCAGTTTACGTATAATAAGCTGGAATGAAACCCAATTTAACCCCGAGAATAGAGGTTATCGAAACGAAACGAAACAAAACAGTGCTACTAAGGAACTGTAACTGTATCCTTATTGTTTTTTAAGGTATGAATCTTCAGTTAACATATAATAAGCTGGAATGAGACCCACTTTAACCCCGAGAGTAGAGGTTATCGAAATAAAACAAAAAAGTGCTACTATTGAACTGTAACTGTATCCTTATTGTTTTTTAAGGTATGAATCTTCATTTAACATATAAAAAGCTGGAATGAAACCCAATTTAACCCCGAGAATAGAGGTTATCGAAACGAAACGAAACAAAACAGTGCTACTAATGAACTGTAACTGTATCCTTATTGTTTTTTAAGGTATGAATCTTCAGTTAACATATAATAAGCTGGAATGAGACCCACTTTAACCCCGAGAGTAGAGGTTATCGAAATAAAACAAAAAAGTGCTATTATTGAACTGTAACTGTATCCTTATTGTTTTTTAAGGTATGAATCTTCAGTTTACGTATAATAAGCTGGAATGAAACCCAATTAAACCCCGAGAATAGAGGTTATCGAAACGAAACGAAACAAAACAGTGCTACTAATAAACTGTAACTGTATCCTTATTGTTTTTTAAGGTATGAATCTTCAGTTAACATATAATAAGCTGGAATGAGACCCACTTTAACCCCGAGAGTAGAGGTTATCGAAATAAAACAAAAAAGTGCTACTATTGAACTGTAACTGTATCCTTATTGTTTTTTAAGGTATGAATCTTCATTTAACATATAAAAAGCTGGAATGAAACCCAATTTAACCCCGAAAATAGAGGTTATCGAAACGAAACAAAACAGTGCTACTAATGAACTGTAACTGTATCCTTATTGTTTTTTAAGGTATGAATCTTCAGTTAACATATAATAAGCTGGAATGAGACCCACTTTAACCCCGAGAGTAGAGGTTATCGAAATAAAACAAAAAAGTGCTATTATTGAACTGTAACTGTATCCTTATTGTTTTTTAAGGTATGAATCTTCAGTTTACGTATAATAAGCTGGAATGAAACCCAATTTAACCCCGAGAATAGAGGTTATCGAAACGAAACGAAACAAAACAGTGCTACTAATGAACTGTAACTGTATCCTTATTGTTTTTTAAGGTATGAATCTTCAGTTAACATATAATAAGCTGGAATGAGACCCACTTTAACCCCGAGAGTAGAGGTTATCGAAATAAAACAAAAAAGTGCTACTATTGAACTGTAACTGTATCCTTATTGTTTTTTAAGGTATGAATCTTCATTTAACATATAAAAAGCTGGAATGAAACCCAATTTAACCCCGAGAATAGAGGTTATCGAAACGAAACGAAACAAAACAGTGCTACTAATGAACTGTAACTGTATCCTTATTGTTTTTTAAGGTATGAATCTTCAGTTAACATATAATAAGCTGGAATGAGACCCACTTTAACCCCGAGAGTAGAGGTTATCGAAATAAAACAAAAAAGTGCTATTATTGAACTGTAACTGTATCCTTATTGTTTTTTAAGGTATGAATCTTCAGTTTACGTATAATAAGCTGGAATGAAACCCAATTTAACCCCGAGAATAGAGGTTATCGAAACGAAACGAAACAAAACAGTGCTACTAATGAACTGTAACTGTATCCTTATTGTTTTTTAAGGTATGAATCTTCAGTTAACATATAATAAGCTGGAATGAGACCCACTTTAACCCCGAGAGTAGAGGTTATCGAAATAAAACAAAAAAGTGCTATTATTGAACTGTAACTGTATCCTTATTGTTTTTTAAGGTATGAATCTTCAGTTTACGTATAATAAGCTGGAATGAAACCCAATTTAACCCCGAGAATAGAGGTTATCGAAACGAAACGAAACAAAACAGTGCTACTAATGAACTGTAACTGTATCCTTATTGTTTTTTAAGGTATGAATCTTCAGTTAACATATAATAAGCTGGAATGAGACCCACTTTAACCCCGAGAGTAGAGGTTATCGAAATAATACAAAAAAGTGCTATTATTGAACTGTAACTGTATCCTTATTGTTTTTTAAGGTATGAATCTTCAGTTTACGTATAATAAGCTGGAATGAAACCCAATTTAACCCCGAGAATAGAGGTTATCGAAACGAAACGAAACAAAACAGTGCTACTAATGAACTGTAACTGTATCCTTATTGTTTTTTAAGGTATGAATCTTCAGTTAACATATAATAAGCTGGAATGAGACCCACTTTAACCCCGAGAGTAGAGGTTATCGAAATAAAACAAAAAAGTGCTATTATTGAACTGTAACTGTATCCTTATTGTTTTTTAAGGTATGAATCTTCAGTTTACGTATAATAAGCTGGAATGAAACCCAATTTAACCCCGAGAATAGAGGTTTTCGAAACGAAACGAAACAAAACAGTGCTACTAATGAACTGTAACTGTATCCTTATTGTTTTTTAAGGTATGAATCTTCAGTTAACATATAATAAGCTGGAATGAGACCCACTTTAACCCCGAGAGTAGAGGTTATCGAAATAAAACAAAAAAGTGCTATTATTGAACTGTAACTGTATCCTTATTGTTTTTTAAGGTATGAATCTTCAGTTTACGTATAATAAGCTGGAATGAAACCCAATTTAACCCCGAGAGTAGAGGTTATCGAAACGAAACAAAAAAGTGCTACTATTGAACTGTATCCTTATTGTTTTTTGAGGTATGAATATTTTGTTAGCGTATAATAAGCTGAATTAAAACTAAATTTAACCCCGAGAGTAGAGGTTATCGAAACGAAACAAAACAGTGCTAACTGCACCCTTATTGTTTGTTAAGGTATGAATTTTTAGTTTACGTACAATAAGCTGGACTAAAAATAATTTTTGTAATTGTAACGATTAATAAATAAATCTCATTTAAACACAAAAGAGTGTTAGATAGTTGACATAAGAAAACAAATATTGTGTTATTATTGATTAATTCACAGACGCCGTGAATCAATCAACAACACGCGAATATTGTGAATATGGTAACTTTTTTCGACTCAATGGATATACTCGGTATCTTTCCACTATCCGGTCTTACCCCACTCTCTCTTATATTTACACTATTGAAATATCTAATTACATTATCAATTCACTATTATGTCCATGATATTAAGTTATCAAAACTATAATTAAGCCATTTATTCTGTCAAAATCCTTTTTGAATGAATGCCGGAAACAAGTATATTATGAGTTTAAAAACTTTTTTTTCTTCATATAAATAAAAAAAACAAGCCAAGTCAGGACAGTTTTCTTTAAAGGCTTCCCAACTGTTTTATATTCCTTTCTTAAAGTCTTAAAGTTCTTTCAATAGAAATAAAGAACCGGGGATTACTTTAAAGGTCAAGATCTTCTTTTCAATGGAAAAGATGCCTTACAAGTCTGTAAAGAATCCAGAGAATAAAATTGAGAAAAAAGATTAAAGAAGTTGCTTCTTATTTATTCGACTATCTTTTTCATTTCATCATTAAAGTCGGGAAGTGAATCTGATAACATATTTTAAAAAGTTTTAATATTCCTGTTCGTGTTTGTAGAAAAGTATTTTTAGATAAAAATTTTATACGTTATTGTTATCGTTTTTATGATTATAAAATTGCACCAGAAATTCATTCTGTATTAAATTTGTAAAAAAAAAAATTTTATTTAAAAATTTAAATTTATACACAGCACGTGAAATTCAAACACAGTATGTTAACTACATTATTATGATCATAAAATAAAATCTGAAAATGTTTCGATTTTTTGTTTTAAGAAAAATATAAATTGAGCTTTACATTTGTCCGCGGCATATAGTATAATCACTGATATTAGGACGATAGCAACAAAATGTTCTAGATAATATCATTATTATTATATTATTTAAAAAGTATCATTAAAAAAGAAATACATATTTTACAATATTTCTATAATTACTATTCGTATTTCTGGAACAGTGTATTAGAATAAATGGTTGTACATTGTTGACATTAATTATTATCAAAATTAGGAAATATCAAAAACTCATTCCATATTAAATTCGTTTTAATGTTTTCGATTTTTTAGTTAATCTTTTTCGTAATTTGATTTAAATTTATTTACAATATGTTTATTTTAAATATTACAATGATATTATAATTCAATATTACATTAATGCTAAAATCCAAAAGCAAATGTTATCAACTATTTTGAAGTGAAACTTCTAATGCGACTTCCAACAAGGTTGCGTTAAACGTTTAACGCTACATTTTTATTGGCCGGAAAATCACGTGGTAGGATCCAGTTTTCCCTCATTCATTTCCATATTGTTTTGGTTCTCACTACCATAAAATTAATAAAAGTCATAAAAGTATTGTTTCTCTATAAATATTTTTGCATCCCTAATTTAATGTTACTTTCCTGTACCGCTATTATTACGCTTTTAATTCAAGAGTTTAAAACTAAGATAATTGTTTTATTATTATTATTGTAATGTAATTCTGCGCTACATTTTAAAATAAAGTTATGTAGATAGGTGGTTGTAAGCAATGTTAATAAAGTTTGTCTTAAAGAAACAATATGATTTCAATAATAATCAATTTCTACCCCTTCCTATTTTCATTCCCACATTTCGAAGTTTCACTTCTTCCGCGCGGAGGGACTCCACGCACTATTTTTATTTTATTTTTTTAAGAAAGATCAAACCAAATTATACGTTATATTTGTTCATGAGCTGTAATCATTAAGAGAATTTTAACAGACTATCTAAGAGATTAATATTATTACAATAATCATTAATAAAGAAATCAAATGCTAATTATGCGTTATATTTGTGCACAGGATATGCCATAATCACTTGGAGAGAGAATATCATTATTATATTAATTATTATTATAATAATTATTTTGATAATAATTAATATTATAATAATCATTACTATAATAATAATTATTATGTGTATAATAATTAGTATTTTTATATTAATTGCTTAAAAAGTAGAATTAAAAAAATACTAAGAAAGAATTGTTTATTTTACAATAACTGTATTATTACTATTCTAATTTTTGGAAAAGTGTATTAGAATAAATGGCTGTATGTTATTGTATATGTTATCAATATAAGGAAACATCAAAAACTTATTCTCTGTTACACTTATGTTATTATTTTTCGATATTTTAATCTGTTTATGTTTTTTTGTAATTCAATTGAAATTTAAATACAATATGTTTATTTTAAAAACTACAATGATATCGTAATTATAATTCAATATTAAAATAAAACTGAGCTTCAAAAATTAAAAAAGCATTTTTTCATGGGCGATAATCATTGATACTAAGACAATGGCGACCAAAGTATAGAACTCAAAGTAAAGTAAAGTAAAGAACTCAATACAAAATATCTTGGGGAATTTACATTCAATCATAAATACATTTAGTACTTTTTCCATGTACTTAATATTAGCTGTAGGTGAAAGGTTTAAAGATAGGCATCCCCATTAAGAAATATGATACTTACGTATTAACGCAACCAGGCCAAAATTCTCATAAATCGCCAAATTTGGCGACCCTACTTACGGCAACCCTAAGTGATTTATATTATTTTTCTTCACACATCTTGAATAAATGTATACCGGGCAGTGGCACTTGACCTTAAAAAAACATCAGTGTAGGATAAACCGGGCAAATGTATATCGGGCAGTGGCACTTGACCTTAAAAAAACATCAGTGTAGGATAAACCGGGCAAATGTATATCGGGCAGTGGCACTTGACCTTAAAAAAACATCAGTGTAGGATAAACCGGGCAAATGTATACCGGGCAGTGGCACTTGAACTTAAAAAAACATCAGTGCAAATCGCATACATACAAAAAAACATAACATACAAATCGCGCCAACCTGGTTGCGATAATACGTAAGAACCAAAAATATTGATCGTATTTTTAATCTATTGTAAAATATAATGTACTACAACAATAACCAATCTTGTTTACAATCGTTTATCATACTTATCTAAATACAATTTGATACAAAATATCTTGCGAATTTACATGAATTAAAAATGCTTTGGTACTTTACCATTGTCGGTAAGAAAAAAAATTAAAGATACGCATCCTCAAAAAATTAAATACCAACCGTATTTTCAATCTATTTTAAAATATAATCAACAACAATGCGACTTCAAACAATATTGTTTCTTCACATTTGCGTAATGATTTTAGAAATCATTTGTCATACTTATCTAAAGCCATGAAAATGATACAAAGTGTCTTGTGGTTTTACCTTCAATTAGAAGATTATTTTAGAACCATTAATTTAAATTCAATTGTCATTCATAACCAGACTTCATTCATAACCAAACTATCAGGTTTTCAAAATACAATTGAAAGGGAAAGATTTACTATCTCTATGATTACAAATTTATTTTAATTGTGTATTTTAACGAGCCTTTTGTGATGCATTAACTTAATTTTTTTGGGAGATAACTCTAATATTGTTCAAAAAAGATTACTTTAATTTACGATAAACTTCGATGGATTTTTTATAAACTGTTGCCAGCTTTCCTTGTTTTAAAACTTTAATATTTAAACTTTGTCAATTTTCTGTTTACTTTACTTTATTTTATTAACAAGTTAACAGCTATTTTCTTTATTGGTATTGCTTTTTTTATGATTTTGTTAGCTTTTAAATTTAACAAAATGTTTGTCCACATATTCTTCACGTTCGCTTCAGATCCCGTTCTTAAACTCTCATTTCTCATATTTTTAGTTTCATAAGAAACTATAAATCAGATATTAATTAAATAATTAAAAAAATTTAAACTGTGTCTGTAATTATTTTATTAAACCAAAAAATCTTAACGAAACATGATTTCAACACAAACATTCACAAAGCTGTCAGTTGTAAGTCCTTAAGTTGTAGATAAGTAAGTGATATAATTCCTCTGTTTTTTAATTTTGTTTATTTAATTTTGTTTATTTAATTTTTTGATTAGAAATTTTTTGATCTGCCACAATAAGCTTTCCTTTTACTGCAAAATAGATTATAAATTGGCATACATTAAAAAAAAAGATTTTAACTCTATAAAAAAAAGTCTATAAAATATTCAGTGGACCATATAAAAATGTATTGTTCAAACGTAGTTTACTTTAGATTGTTCTTCGATTTTTTTTCACAAAAAAAAAAAAAAAAAAAAAATACTTAAGCTACAATTTAAATGTTTTATACTGCAAGATAAACTTTAATTCTAAACTACATAAATTATCTCGAAAAAAAAAAGAGTTGTCAGAACAATTAGCTAAAAATAATTGTTTTTAAATACAATAATGTTCCTTAAATATTTAAAGAAATATTTTGAAAGCACCAATTCGACCAAATTTTTCTAACTAGATGCAAAATCATTAAAATCAATGAATGATTTTTTTTATTTTTGTAAATTTTAATGAGCCCAGATAATTTAGCATTGGAGCAACTTTTTAAATATTAAAAAAAAAAAAAAAAAAAATTATCTGGAATTTTAAAAACGCTTTTTATTTTCACAAAACTTATAGCTCTCCTTCATACTGACGTTTTGCGCCATTTTTGTAATTAGCACCAAAGCCGATGATTAAACATAAGCAAAAATTATCTATCAGTCATAAATGACTGTTGCAAAAACTCAAAACAGTTATACAAATAGCATATTATTCGCTGTAAAGCGTTATTTCATGCAACGGCTGAATCTTCGACGAAAAAAAAATCCTTAAGATAACGTAAGATTTCTAAGCACTAATCTCAATTCCATCTAGTGTCACAAACTTTTTTTATACTACCAGTGTAACTATGAGTTATTTACGGGGGAAATACTGAAGTTGATACGTCTTAAACCAGTTAGCAAACACCCCCTCAGCGGCACCCACAATCTTGACCACAATCCATCACTTGAAGATATATTTGCACGCACAGAAGGACTCTACCCTCAACAGGAACTTCTTTTGGTGAAGAGGGCCTCTTGCTACCTGGTTTCTTTATGCACGTGGTAGCCTCTCTATCTTCGCCAATCTCAAGTTCTCAACAATTGCCTATTTGTCTTTTCTCGAAAGGTTGGGTGACTTGGCGATGCCCTGGTGAGATTTGTTTGGACAAAGGTCTCTTTTTTTTTCTTTCTTCTCCCTAGCTTAAGTTTGTTCTTTTTCTTCTAAAGATGGATAAAAAAAAATGTGCCAGTTAATTCCATTCTCGATTCAAGAGTGGATCATTGTAGAGTACTTTTGGTTGTTTGCCGATTGTACAATAAGAGGAGATATTCGCAGTAAAATAACATACTTGGTTCTTTGAGTTCATTTTGAATTGGTTCGTTAAAGCGATGAGGGTTGATAAAGGGAGCAGCTTTGTTTGCTTTGTTATTGGGAATGAAAATGAATTCAGGTGCGGAATGTTATTTGAAGGGCCATTAAAAGGTGTCGGAGTTGTGTAATGTGGGTTTTTCTGAGAATTTAATTGATATCATACTTTTTTTATTTAAAATTGTTAATTAATATTATAAAATATGTTGGCTCTTAAACTGTTAATGACATAATTAGAATAATCTAAATAAAGTCTATTGTTACTCCTGATTTAGACAGTGTTACTGAAATTCATTTTTAAAATAATTGTAATTTAGTTGCTTGATTCGTATTCACAGCGTAATTAGAATAATATTACTTACTTCTGATAAAATGTTCATATAAAATTATTAATATTATTTATTACCTGAACGGAATTATTACCAGTTCGTTTCCCTGTTTTTTTACGATTAGCAGAGCTACATCAAAATTGAAATTAGTTCATTTTTATTGAATTTGCAAAGATTTCGTTCGATAGATTTAGTTTCCTTCTTAGGTTAAAGTTTAAACCTAATTTCCTGTGTTACCATTATACGTCGTCCGAAAACTTTTTTTAAAATTTTATTTAATTTTTAGTTACACGAAAGATTTGCTGAACAATTTTTGTTGAAGAGAATGTTTTAGTCCTGGCGGAAAAAATTTTATTGTTAATATTTATTTAAATTGTTCATATTTTTTTATTCATTATTTCAATTGCATACATAGAGTAAAAACAATTTTACACAAAGTTCATCAAAAATTCATATAACTTATTAAATGTTTCATAATTTTGAAACGGTAATTAAATATCTTTATCATGCAGAACAAGACAGTTATCTTCTCATTACTTTATAATGTAATGAAAGAACAACACTTTTATTTATTTTTAAGCCTATAGTTTTGAATACTAATCAAAATAAAATCATAATAACAGAGGATAACACTAAGAAAGTATGGTAAAGAAATACACTGGTTATCATAAATTAAGGAAAATTCACAAAAATCGCGATAACTCAAGAAATTACACATGGAATTTTATGAAACTTACCCACAATATACAACACATAGTAAGGTATTAAACAACATAAAAAGAAATTATCAGACATTAATAGTAGTATAGAAATTAGCACATGTATAAAATAAACAAATTGGAAGTATCGGTTTGCAATAGAAAAAGTACCTTTAATATGGAATATGATTGCCTCTAGAAGCAATACAGCACAAACAGCGATGTGTGATGCTTTCAATTATGCGGTCTATCAGTTCAATAGGAAGTGAGAGCCATTGCTCTTGTAAAGCAGTTGCAAGCGTGGCAAGGGTCTGAGGGGGCGGATTGATGGCAGATACACGCCTCCCTAGAGCATCCCAAACGTGCTCGATAGGATTCAAGTCCGGGGATCGAGCTGGCCACTCCATGCGAGTAATTGTTTCCTGTTGAAGATAATCATCAACAATGCGAGCTCTGTGTGGTCTTGCATTATCGTCCTGTAACAGGAAGCAATCACCAATTGCCCCGGCATATGGGCGCACATAAGCATCAAGGATGTTGTCTCGATAAACCTGAGCATTCACGGTTCCCCTTGGAAAGACATGGAGGTATGTGCGCCCTCCTAAGGATATGCCTCCCCAAACACAGACACTGCCTCTTCCGTATGCATCTCTTTCACGGATGTTTGATGGATGATAACGGGTCCCAGGTTCTCTCCATATCAAATAACGTCTACTGTCACTTTCTAGACTAAACCTGGACTCATCCGTAAAGAGAACAGGCCTCCATTGATCTGACTTTTGAAAGAGTTATCGCTATTTTTGTGATTTTTCCTTAATTTATGATAACCAGTGTATATAATCGTAAATATTGCTGAATAGTTCACTAATAAATGAAATACTGTTATAATTTTTCTTAATTTTATGCTGATAATAGTCAATGATCTCTGGATCTTCCTTTTATTAATGATGGCATGTGATTTTTCTGTTCTTTAAGAATGTTTAAAACGCTAAGGCTGCAATTTATTTTTCATGTTAAACTGAAAAATAGAATTATGTTATTGGAGGCATGCTTTTGAAGTAACTAAGTTATATTTATTAGAATATTCTTCCAATTTTATTTATATTTATGCAAGAAAGTTAGAAATTCTATAAGAATTATTGTAAATATAAATCACGTGTGCTTAAAAGGGAATTCCATTTTGGGCTGATGAGTGCCATTAACGCTCAGTATTAAAAAATAAACATATGAACCTAACAGAGTTGAATAACAAGTTTTTAATATTGCTAATACTAATTGAAAATTCATATTACCAAAATTCTCCAATAACCAATAGCCGGCAAGAACCACACAGTAGCAAGCTCGGGATTTTGAACAGTCTTACCCCAGGTGGCTAGTTTAATTATTTTTCAAATTTCATTCTAGAAATTTCATCTTCCCTTTTATAATGTATACCTATGCCATTTTATAAATTTTTCTTTGTCTTTATACGTTATAAAATAAGTATAATAATTAATTAAATGCCCTATTTTAATCAATGAATTTGTTACAATGCCTACGTTTTATTCACTTTTTAGATAATATGTTTCCACTGTACTTTTTTTCGGCAGTCCGAATATGGGTCATTTTGAAAATAACTTTATCCAGAGAGAATGAACAAAACTTTGAACAAATTTTTATACACACTTAGCTATCCTTACTTTACAATTACCAGAAACAAGTTTTTTCAACACATCAAACTTAAGTACGTCGTTTATTGCCCAGACTTATAACACCCGTAGATACCATCTATTTAAGTATTATTAATAGAAAATGTGCAAAACCTATTATTACTCCGTTTTTACTCCGAATACAACTTCAAATTAACTCCAAATGCCAATGAAAAAAACCAAAATTATATACAACATTATTTAAATTACTGTCATGCAAAATGAAATAATTACAAATAAGTTATTATTTTATGCAAAGAATTACGTACCTAGCCTTTGATATTTCATTTCATTAATAACTACTATCTATAAAATGGGAAATATATATATATATAATTTTAGATATATATATATAATGTAAAATTCCTGAATTAAATAAAATTATGCAAGTCTAATGCTCTTATATAAGGGCTTTGTCAGAACTTCTATATTAGCATAAAAGTCTTTTTGAAAATAATTTTTCTGGTTTAAATAAACAGGACTTATCATTAAATAAATTTATGTATAGTATATTTAGATAATCCTATTTTATGGTTACCATGGAACTAGTTGTTTTGACACTTTAAACTGAACTTTGTCGAAACTTTTAAAAGCAGCACGAGACCGCTGTTCGGACACTCTTGCAAAAGCAGCAAATGTCCAAAACCTATTATTACTCCGCCTTTACTTAGAATACAACTTCAAACCGCCCACTGTTCCCTTTTACATGTCTTGTTTAAATAATTTTTTTTCTTTTTCTTCTTTCTTTCATGAAAAATTGCCAATGGCAATCAAGGTAGTGCAAAGAACAAGAAGTGAAAGAGCTTTCTAAGAGCTTTCAGCAATTAGAACAACAAACTAGTCGCACCATAAATCTTTACCTTTTTCGATAAACTCTTCAATGGAGGTAGGCATAAGGACACAACTCAGCGGGAGAAGTAGATTACTAAATTGCGAACCGCCTTCTCTACGAAGTCGTTATTATTATCTTCGTTTTTTGTTTTTTTATTTATTTCGTCAAAATGCACTGATTAAAAAAAATGCATGGAAACGCCTGCTGGAAAGAAATGTTGACATCGACGAAATCCAGGCTTTTTGGTGTGATTTAATTAATTGGGATTGTTTTACCTTTGTTTCTGTGTTCGATATCTTTAGTCAGCACTTGATGATAAATCAGTCACAGAGTAGGTTGCGATTGGCAACAGCCTTTAAAAAAAGGACTAATTATTGATTTATTACGAAATTTCACTTGGCGAATGTATGTCTTTTACATATGTAAAAGACCGAAATTCAGAAAGTGTTGGGAACATTTATACTTTTCACACCTAATCTATAGACTAAAACAAATTTATTGTTGTTAATCAATCGGTGTGACTACAATTCTGTGCAGTGTTGATACTTAAAACTTTAAAATCATTGTAATCATTGTGGCAGGCCAAATTTAAATCACATGATAGTATTTATAGCTAAATACTCTAGCAACAAAATGACTTAGGCCCTTATTGGATCAATATTTATTTATCTTGGTTCAATAAGGGTTCAAAGGGCCTATTTTTTCCGATATAGGCCCTATATAGAATAGTTCACCGACTCACCCATTTTTACAGTTTACTACTAATATCGGCCCTATGTAGAATTTTCAGATTCTCCCGATATTTTATATTCATTATTCAGCCAATAAAAGCCTATATTGATCGTATATAGGCTAATATTGGCCATATATAGGACCAATATCGAGAAATCTAGACATCCCAATATTAGTTCTTCTGTGCATGCTCATATTGGACCAATATTGAGTCCATTTTGAGCCCAATTAGGCCTATGTAAAATTTTTGCTAGAGTATACATTTACAATTTATTTTTACAATTTTAATGTCGCAGGGTATATTAACTTTCCAATAAGGAAGTTTGAAATAAAAAAAATTTATCCGACAGCATTTTAAAATAACAAATATTTTATTTTAATCTCTAGATTCTTTTTTCTCTATCAATTTTATAATATAATACTTGACCGAATACTTGCAGATAAATAATTTTGAATGAATTCAAAAATTACAATTTGACTCGACGCGTATTAATATCATATAAAAGCCTTCTCGTTTAAATCCTCAACGCCCATGACCTGTCTAAAAAATTTTTTTCATGGATGAAATCCAGGGTTTTTGGTGTGATTTAATTAATTAGGATTATTTTACCTTTTTTTCTGTATTCGATATATTTGATAAGCAAGGACTTGATGATAAATCTGTCACAGTCAATTAACAACGGCCTTTAAGAAAGGACTAATTATTGATTGATTACGAAATTCCACGTTGCTGATATATATCTTACACACACGTAATATTCCAAGACTCAGCAACATTCCGGGTTTTGGCAACATTTGTAATTTTCACTCGTAATTAATTGCGTAAAGCAAAGTAATTGTTTATCTATCGGTTTTACCACAATGGTTGGAAATCAAAACATTTAAAATCATTTTAGATTTTAGGTAGACCAAATGCAAAGGATATTATATGCAATTAATTAGAATATGTGGTTGGTTCTAATGCCACTTGCCACACGGCAAGCCTGCTTGGTGAAACCGAGCAAATTTAAGGCAGAGTGTGCGATTCTTGTTTTTCAGTGGCGCCATCTATGGTCACGAATTCGAGTTCTGCCACATCATACGTCACACCTGTTTATAAGGCAGACCCATTCATTCATCCACAGATCGTAGTTTTGACCTGAATCAGAGAACGATCGGTCTTCAATCCAGTACCCCCAGAGGTTTTGATTTGTTATGGGAACATGGAGGACTTTGCGACTCGACAGAATTTTAACGTGCATCAGTCACCAACTACACGGGGAGTCTTCGGCCGGCGGTGTTTGAACCCACAAACTCTCGGACATGGGCCCAGCACCCTACCGACCAGGGTATTCCGGCTCATTAGAATATGTTTTGTTAGCTTTCTGTTGGGCCAGTTTAAGTTCTACATCATTTTAAAAAAACTAAAGTCATTTAATTTCAATCGATTTTTTTTCTCTACTACTTCTAAAATAACTATGTCGGAGAAGTGACAGATAATTAATTTCAGTTTCTTTCATTAGTTCTTGGCCTGCCACTCACTAAATCATTTTGAAGCTTTTTTTCGGTTAAATCTTCAAAGCACTCTGACCTATTTGAATAAAAATGTTAGCATCAATGAAATATAGACTTTTAATGTTAATTAATTCGGACTGTCGTTTTACTTTTCTTTTTGTGTTCGACAAGTTTATTCAGCGAGGACTTGATGATAAATGATAAATCAATCACAGAGTTGAATATGATTGACAATAGCCTTTCAGAAAAGACTAATGATTGATTGGATTACATTTGCAAAAGTAAACTCACATTTTTATCACAATAGTCCCAGATTCAGCTTTAGGAGGTGTTTGTAACTTTCGTACATAAGCAAGAGCAAATGAATTGTTAATCTATCAGTTTGGAAACAGTTGGCTCAAGCTTAAAACGCAAAAGCTTTTAAATCATTTTTGGAGGAACGGAGTAAATTCAAATAAGATGATAATTATAATTAATTAAAAATGTAGTGGGATAGTTTTTTAATATATTAGTTAAAATCTTGCAAAATTTCAAAACAAAATTATTTTAATTCCAATCGGTATTCTTCCCAACCAATTTTTTAATAATATGTCCGAAAATTGACAGATAATTAATTTTAAATAAATTCCTGTAATTAGTACTTCGAAGGACACTTATTAATATCATTTTAAAACTGAAAATACCTCAGCGTACCATGACCTTCTTGAATTAAGTGTTGACATAGATGAAACTCTGGCTTTTTGGTGTGATTTAATTAATTAAGAGTGTCTTTATCTTTGTTTTTATGTTCCACACGTTTAATCAGCAAGGACTTGATGATAAATCAATCACGGAGAAAGTTTCAATTGACAACGACCTTTCAAATATGACTAACAATTGATTGATTACCAAATTTCAAAAGCCATTTACATGTCAGGCAATGTTTTTGTAATAGTCCGAGATATCGGCAATTTTTTAACGTGTTACTTTTGTGTTATAATCAAGAATAGTTCGAAAAGTCGGCAATATTTATAATTTCCATACACAATCTTTAGGTTAAGGTAAACTGGTTGATGTTTATCTATCGATTTGACTACAATACCCTGAGGATTATAAATTAAAAATCTTCAGCATTTAAGGGGTAGCAGACCAAATTCAAATGAAGAATAATTATAGTCACAATTAATTAATAACTGAGTACATTTATTAATAACTGAATATATTGATTAATAACCGAACTCGTTTCGAGGTGGCATCTTAAATTTACACTATTTTGAAATAACAGATAATTTAATAAACCGATCAGAGAATAGGTTGCAATTGGCGACCTCCTTTCAAAAAATAAATTAATGGTTTGTTCTGAAATTTCAGTTTTGAGAATTTATATCTTCTATTTTTTTGTAATTATGTAATTAACAGTGTCATAAAATGATGGCAATTTTAAAAAGTTTTAAAATATTATAGTTACCCAATAGACTAAAGCAAGTTAAAGAATTTTAATGCTCTGGTGCTGGTATAAACACAGTACGTTGAGAGTTAGAACGCAAAAGTTTTGAAATATTTCTAAAAAAGAGCTAAACCGAAGGAAATTATAAGAAATAATTTAAAAAAAGCATTAACTTTTCTAAATATGACATTCTAAATCTAAGATATTTTAAAATGACTAAAAAGTTTATTTTTTAATTAAATTTTCTTTTACCCCGATTTGAAACGCACTGTCAGATTAAATATAAGTGATTATGATCATATGATTAGTACTTAGTTTGCTTAGTATTAAACTTTAGCTTATAGCTCGTTTAACCCTCAGCGCACCAGTGTTTATAGTGTTCCTTCCTTTATTTTATTAATTCATTTTCTTATTTCGTTCTAACTCTTGAACTAACTGTCTACATAATTTTTAAAATTCGGCAATCCAAATACAGTTTGATAAAAAAATAATTTTTGCTGAGTACTTGAAATTTTCTTTTCCATTTAATCGAATAATATCTAATTACGAATTAGAAATTTTTACATCGTTATTAAATGTCACAATTTTAATTACCGAATTCCCAAAACGGCTCGCCAGTCGGTGTTTATAATTAACTATCATAGCTTGGACTGATTTCCCTTGAAAATATCTAGGTGTCTGACTCTGTCCGGAATCCACTCTCATGGGATGCCCCAGACAGTTTCTAGAAAAAAACTTTAGGTACAGTTTGGAAATGTGCAATGGAGGCCGGGATATAACTACCGCCATCTGCTTTGTGATATAAAATATAGTAGTGCAGTGTATGCATGCACCTGGATTATCTTTCAGATCTATAATTGTAAATGATTATCAAACCATCACCAATACCCCATTAGTGTACTATTCAGCTATCACGAGAACTCCTCTAGACACCAGATTCACGGCTACCTTGGTTACAAAGTTAACTCACAGGAGTATGCGGTTAATCATTTAGCATATGTTTAGGCTAAGAGAATTGCGCCATTCAATCAATTCTACCTCATTAGAAATGAATTGACTCTTTTTTCCATAACAACAGACTACCTCGGACGTTTAGTCGAGAAGAGTTCTCGTTGCAGCTAAACAATAGCTCTAGTGTGACGTTAAAAAACCAAACTGAAATTAAACTTTGCGATACATTTTTACTACTACTGTACATTTGTATGTTGTAGTTTATTGCAATAAATGTATACTAAATGGATACTATTTATTACTATTTTTCAGATTCATAGCGACCAAATGCCGTTCCGTTGTGATTATTGCCAGAGACTGTTCAAGCACAAGCGTAGCAGAGATCGTCATGTTAAACTACATACAGGCGATAGAAAATATCGCTGCACACAATGTGAATCGGCCTTCTCTCGTAGTGACCACCTCAAGATTCACATGAAAACCCATGACAATGGAAAACCCTATCAGTGCACAGTTTGCAATAGAGGATACAATACGGCTGCTGCCCTCTCATCGCACATGCAAAATCACAAGAAGACGGAAACTGTTTTGGATATTAATTCTTACACTAGAGGTGGTAATGGCACACCTACAAGCATAGCAAATGAAACTGTGGTAAGTTTTTACCATTTGTTGCTAAAGAACTTACATTTTGTTATTATAACGCTAAAAAAGTGATTATTTAAAATTGTGTTACTAAACAATGCCTATTCTACCACCTGTTACTAAATAATATATATATATTCTACCTTTTTCCTAAATAATATAAATTTTACCTTTTACTAAATAATAACCAGCTGCAAAAATAAAGAATACTTTTAAAAATTTTTTAACAAGAAATGGTATATTTTATCTGCCATAAACTTTAACATTTGTTAATATAAAATATAGATTTTCTTTCTTGTAACTGTAAAACGTTCATTTTAGTATTGGTAAATAAAAATTTAATTTTCGCAAAATAAAATAAAAAATAGCACTTTTAAATGTTCATTCCTCGATTCAATTAAAATATTGGATTTTGACTTTATCCATTTTTACATCTCCTTAATATAGCAACAGTAAATTTTTGACGATATTGAGAGTCCTATGAAGTAGTCTATTATAATATTAGGTTATAGCTATTCATTTGCATTAAGTATAGTATTTCATTTACATTTATTAATTTACATCGATTTACATCTTTTATTCATTTTAAATCAAGATGCTAGAAGTGGATTCAAAACATCGGGACATTAAACAACAATCTCCAATATTTTTGACATTAAGTTCCATATGAAATAATTCTTTATAGTTATTTACATCAAGTAGCTCATTTGCATTTAAATATGAAGTGATTTATTGTACGAAATTACAGTTATCCATTTACCTTGAGTGCTCAAATGCATGATCTGGTATCAGAACATAGAGACGTAAATAGCAGACTCTAATATTTTTGGCATAAAGTTCCATATGAAATTATCCTTTATATGAAGTTATAGTCATTCACTTATAATGAGTATGATGGTTCATTTGCATACCCATATAAAGTGATTTAAATTATGAAATTACAATTATTTATTTACAAGTGCTTAAATGTTATATGGGGATTCATAACATTGGAACGTAAGCAACAGGCTCCAATATTTTTGACATAGTGATATATTCAGCCCTTCATCCCTTCAGTGGGTCGGTAAATGAGTACCAAGCGTGCTTGGGAACTAAACACTGGGGGTTTCGCGTTCGGCTGACCACCTGACCGGAACATCTGCTCCTGCACCCCAGAGCTCAAGGTCAAGAAAACTGAGCTGGGCACAGTAGGCCTTGGCCCTCTATGGGCTGCCGCGCCACTGAGTTTAGTTTAGTTTAGATATATTATGTGAAACTACAGTTATTGAGTGTATGAGCTACGGTTATTGAATATATGAGTCACATTGAGTGATTTAACTTGTGGATTCATAACATTGGGATGTAAGCAACAGGCTCCAATATTTTTGACATTGTGTTCCAGAACAAGTGATATATTATGTGAAATTACAATTATTGAGTGGATGAGTCGAATATATGAGTCACATTGAGTGCTTAAACTTTAGATGTGGATTCATAACATTGGGATCTAGGATTCAATATTTTTTGAATTATAATATATGAAATGATCAGATAGTATGATTTTATAATATTATTATTTAATTGAAATGAGTATCCAAATGCAAAGGTACCATCGCTCAAGGAAAATTCATAGCATTTGAATGTAAAGCTTGTTAACAATAAAAAAAGTAGCAAAAATCAACCTAGTTCATAAAATCTTCATTTATAATGAGAAAAACCTTGTTACGAAAATAAATATAAAAAATGACATCAATTTATTCGTTTATAGAAACTTGCAATTTATGATCAACGAGATATTTCATCGTAACGCACTGCCTTTTATTTATTACTGAATCAATTAATTAAAAATACTTAAAGTTACCCTTCACTAGGCATTAATAAGTGTAGAACATCACTCATGCCTTGTTAGAAAGAAATGGGTTGCGACAATTTACAACGGTCGAACATCAAGAATGAAAATTACGCCCGTGGCTACATTAATGTTCTTTCCCAAACGTTCTAACCTCATCAAGGTGTAGAGGGAACAATGATACCTTCAATGAGCTCTTATTTATGAGTAACCATTAGTATCCGTAAGAGTCGGTAGGCGTCGCTCAAGAGGCACTTCACAAAACGCAGAAATGGAAGATGAATTTAGGTTGGGGACGTGCGCAAACACAAGGCCACAAGAGATATGCTTTATTTACTTGCGTCACAAGTACGGGGCTACCCCCAGGGGACGAAACTTCACGGTGGGCCCTCGACAATAAAGAGCACGTTTTGGATATTTTCTTGATTGGTGACTTCTAGCTCAGTTTTGCCTTGTTTCTTTTTATTTAATGTACAGAGGAAAGGGAAGAGATACGGGGCTTCTGTTTATTTAAAGCATTTTGTAGAATGTATGAGTGCACTACTGAGTATTTTGAGACCAAAAAGTTAATGAGATTGCAAAA
>OX421979.1:41249191-41472688 GCA_949128135.1 Parasteatoda lunata
TATAAAATAAAGAATGAAAGAAAAAAAAAATTGTAAACTATTAATTTAAAAAAGAATTCCATCTTAAAAATCAGTAAAAATTTCATTTGTAGAAATTTTCAATTTGAACATCAAAACTAGAAGGGAAATTTCGAAGGTGAAAAAAGGAATAGCAAAGCTATATTATGAAATACCACCCTCCATGAATTCTTCTTTTTGCTTTTCAGATAAAATTCTTTTATCAAAATATCAGCTGAAAAATTGGTGTGCTAATTGTACATAACTGAAGAAATATTGTCAGAAAAAAATGAAACACATTTATTGCTCGTCATTGTGACTCAATAAAACGTATTTATCACTTTAGAGATAACGTACTACATTACAGCGTTTTTGAGTGATAAAAAAAATGTCGCCAGTAATTTTTAACTTTTTTTTTGTTATACTTTTGTGTCCTGTTTCATTTGTCTTGAAATTCTGAATTATGTAGAAATATTATTTCCTCGAAACTTTGCATAGTAGATTGAAAAATGTTCCAAAGTTCTTATACAAGATCATTTAGTATTTTAACCAACCTTGTTCGTTTAAACCACAATTAACTATGTATTCATTTTTCCTTGAGAGTTCTTTCTCTCATATACATACAGAGCATCATGGTACTGGTGGATATTCAAGACTATGTCAAGGAAATATATCTTCAAATTTTCGGTAATTTTATTTTGGTAATTTTATTGGTAATTTTATTTTGGTAATTTCATTGGTAATTTTATTATGCTTAGTTTATCATAAAATCTCAAATTTTAATTTATTTATTATTACACTCAGTTTTGTTTGCTCGTTACAAATACGCCTTATAAGACGTTGTCAGTTTGAAGAATTGATAGTAGAGAAAGACATTAGAAAGATATATTCAGGAATACCGCGGGATTCGAGCCCGCTACCTCCACGCTACAAAGCGTTTTGCGGAATGTCGAATCCGATCGGAAAGGGAAGCCCCAATCCAAAATTAGCAAAGCAAGAACGTGCCGATTGATTTGAGAGTTTAATATCGATTGAGCAAGAACGTGTCGCAATATTGATTGCAAATGAAGTTCGCGATTGGGCAACAAACCTGTTACCTACTAGAAATCATATTTCACTTGTTGGTGTGCAGCACTTCTGTAATTGTAGTTAATTTACGAAGCACTAGAGCTATTGGTCAATGGGCTATTGGTTTGAATAACAATCTGTCTGGGAAACATCCCAGTGGATGATTTGAAGACATGCCATCCAGTGATGTACCGAGTTAGTGGCAGGGCTGACCCTCACCAGTTGCACCAGCTCAAGTTGGAGCACAAATATAGCTTGTGCAATGTGGTAGAAATTTGAAACTTGTCAAAAGAAGGATGGTGAAAGAAACATAATTTTCAGTATTTTCCATCCAAATATTTTCCTTAGTTTTCTTTCCATTAGTTACCCTCAAAGAACAAAAGCCAGTTTATTACTTCTGAGTATCGTCCAACTGCCCCTATTTCTCAAACTCATCTTTTTGTTAGGATCCTCAAATTTCAAAGACTTGCGTTTACCCCCTCTCCAGGGTGGCATTCTTATGACATTTTCTCAAGGACACTATTTTGTCTATTACCACTATTATGTGTGTCTATTACACACACTTATTGAACACTAATAGCATTTTAAAATAAATTAAAATTCTAATGCTAACTAAGTAATTAACGAACGTAGCACCCTGCGATAGATGAAGATTATTATTGTTGTCTTTCTTTTCAACTCGAAAAACTGATGCACAGACTTTAAAACTTTTCGATAATAAAAATTCATTGTTCGTCTGGATCGTTGAATGCCATAATTACATCGTAAGTGTAACGTGTTTTTAACGCTAGCTTGTTGAGTTTAGTTTTATTAAAGTTTATAAAATCTTTTTAATTGTATTAATCCCTGATGGATGCTTTAATCAAATGCCATTTTACATTCTAATAATCTGTCCTCTAATTCTACTTTCTCTAACAATTATATCTGACTATTATAGAGTACTACAACTATTACTGTAGTACTCTAATTTTTGGATTAAATTGAAATAAAAGATGTATTTTTGCTTAAAACAAAATTTGCTTTTAATTAATTTTAAACTAAAATTTTGTGTAAATTATCAATGAATATTTTATGTTTTCCTTCTGTGTTTAAACTCATGATCTTCAAAACTCTTCGGTTGAATTTTTAAAATTCTTTTCCAGTTTTTACTTTGTCCAAATTCAACTATTATTCTAAATATGACGTTGCATTTTTTTACTATGATTTTTAGAAAAATTTTAAAAAAAGAGGAGATTTTAATTTCGCATGTAAGCATGATTCATTCCCCTCCTTCCCCCTTTTCTGCAAAAATTAATAAAAAGAATTTGATAATATTGTTAAACAATTTTTCCAGACCGTTTAAAACATAACAATTGATGCGCTCGGAATAATATTTCAGAAAAATAAAGGTAGTTACATAATTGCGTATGCCTATTTAATAAAATTTTTTAAATTTTTCTACTATCACTTTTTTCCATATGAAGAAGTTAAATTTAGTTCTTTATGGTTTGCATGAGCCAGAACTCCAAATAATAATAAGAATTTAACAACCAAAACAGTTGAATTAATAGGTTGAATTACATTAAATTTATTTTTAAAAGTTATTTCTAATTTCGGGAGAGTAATTGCACCAGATACAAAATGTTACAAAAAAAAATGGCTATTTAATATATTTTTTTACGTTAATTTATATTAATGAATTTTATTAATGAAACCAAAGTACTATTCTAATTCCAGTCAATACAATGTTTTAGAAAATTTAAGAATGCGCATTTAGTGATAAATGCATACGTAATCGGGTCTTTTATTTTAAAAGCTAATTTTGTCATGGTAAATAAAATTTATTCCTTTTATTCCATTTATCATTTTCATCGATTTTGCAAATATTTTTCTATGTAGATTTCAATTTTCCTTTATTTTGTGTTTTCAGATTATAAAGCGATGAGTAATTAGTACAAGGTAGTAAAATTTAAAAAAAAAAAAAATTTTTTTTTTTTTTAATTTTTACGTTTTTAAAATAGAAACAATTGGAACAATTCGAATGACTGAAACTTCTACTAATGTCATCTACAGCATATCACAGAAATATAATAGAAATTTGAGCACTCTAGTTAGTCTGAAAAGGGTCTAAATTTCGATTAGTTATAAATTCTGCCTGTAAAGAAAAGGAAACGATTGAAACTCACATTATCCTACAGAACTGAGCTCTAATTCAAAAGTTAGCACTCTATCTAGTCGGAATGTTGTTGAAATTTACAATCCAAGGTTTGCCGCTAGCAGATACGAAAACGAGTTAAATTAAACATGGTAAGATTTGAAAGCTTTGAGCAATTTAATGATAAGCCTAGTTTTTAAGATTTTTTATGCAGCGTTTTTAGTGAAAATGCTACGATCTCAAAGTAGGCAGATGTTTGTGTGTATTGCGTTGTTATCTAGTGAGAATTCTGGAAACTTTTATGGTATCTATCTCGAAACAATACTAAAGAATTGCTTGTTGTAAAAAATATCAACTTTAGAAATAGGAGGAGAGAGCATCATTGTAATTCCCAAATTAGAAACTACGTGTGTGAAAGATAAGATAGCTTTTCAACAGTAGTGGATTTCAAAATCGTTTGTAATTTTTTCTCTCTTTTTCTAAAGTTGGAAGTACGGGGAAAAAACCTGTAAAATGTCATTCATATTAATTTAATTATCAAATAATTAGCTCCTTTAAATGTATTATATCCAGTCTATCTTATCTGTCGAAATTGCTGAATATTTAATATTAAAATAAAACTTTTTTTTCGGCACTTTTCTAGTGGAACAATGGAACAAATCATTTCTACTTGTTTATAATAAACCAAACAATGAAACACAATCTTGTCATGACACATTATCTTGTGCACTATATAAGATAAGTTATCTAGAAAATATGCGACGTTAAAATTAAAAATAAGAATAAATGTCTGATAAAGTATAGAAAGGTAGCTGTAAATGTGATACTTCGAGAATTATTATCAAGAACTTAAATGACTTTAAAAAGGGTTTTGGTTTGAAATTATCAATAATAATGATTTTTATTTTGTTTATATTTTTTTATTTAAATAAATATATTTTATAAAAGAACACAGCTAATAATCATTATTTTTTCATAAAATTGTATCATACGTTGATTTCTGTATTATAATAACGCACCTCAGATAAACAACAGTCCCACTTCAACTTGATTTTTAGGTTAAATTTTTGCTTTTAGGTTGTTTTTTTTTTTTTTTTTTTTTTTTTTTTTAAAAAAACAAACTCCTATTTAAAAAAATGGTTACTTTTTTAACTAGAGGAATCTTTTTTTCTCTTAGTTACTACTTGAGTTTAAGAAGAATAAAAACATTTGCTTGGTGTGAAAACAGTCCTGTTTAAGATAATAATTCTAGTAAAATTTTCGTAATTTACGTGATGTGTATGTCAAGGCCAACATGGGTAGGCCTTTTTAGCGTATCCCTGAAAGAATTTTCTTTCTTTCTTTTTTTAAAAAAAATTAAAAGTGATCGAAGTACAAGTTTTTATTTATAAGAATTTATTTTACAGGAATAAGAAGAATCAGTCTACTATAATATAATAATCAAATAAACACGTATATCTGGATCTGAAGTCAAAGCCAAAGTACTTTTTTATGGCTACTAGACCCCGGCTTACTCTACTTGCTAACTATCATTGTTTATTCACATTGATCAACGATTAATCCACTTTACTTGAAAATAAGATTTAAGTTTAGGAATTCGCGATCACAACGCTCGAACGGTCGCTGGGGCGAAAACTAGTTCGATGGTCTGACCCTACCCCATTCCCTCTTCTTCTCTTAGTTGTACGGGAATCTACTACGATATTTTCCAGAGTATTTATTTAAAAAAAAAAAAATTTCGTATTTAACTGTCAAAAATATTTTCTAAAATTTCCACGGTGTTCTCAAAAATATGTTTAATGCAGTTTTCAGTTCCCTATAGTTTTCTAACTTAAAAGTCCGGACAGAAATTGACTTCCTTCTTCTCTAACTATCCACACGTTAACGGTGAAAACATGCTATAGATAGAAAGTTTTGCTATAAATAGAAAGTTCTGCTCTGCGCCCCACATAACCCATTTCGATGTATGAAAATCAATTAAAAAATAAGAAGTAATTTTACTCCTTAACAACATATAACGATAACCGTATCTCATAACACAGTTCAAATCGTAAGCGGTTTCTATCTCTCCTTATAGTCTTTTATATTTTTTGAAAATTTTTGGTTTAAATGATAAGTTTTATTACTGAAAACATTATTAATTTTACTATTCTCTTTTTGTTTCTTTTGTCATTACAGTTACAGTTTAAAGCAAGTTTGGCTAAGTAGCTTTAAAATCAGAAATATGATTTCTTGTTAAAAAAAATTTCATTTCACGTGGTTGGTTTTAATTCAGACATAGCACTACTTATCGTATTTAAAATACATAAAATATAATTGACAAGTATAATGGTTGAGCCCAGATAAGATTGTTGGCATTTCTTCCAGATAAGAGGTGGAAAGCATGCCGTATCCATTGAAAAGGCTCTCTTCTACTCTTCCTGGCGCCGATTCGGTAGCGTGAATTCTAGCAAACGTTATGCATATTTATAGTTCCTCAAATGTTATTAATTCACATTTCCAAATAAATAATCTTACAAAAAGCTCCAGTAGTAAATTAATACCAATAAATATCAAAGTAGGCTCTTTTGTCCCAAAATGGCCCCCATTTTTCTGACTGATCATGCTTTGGAACAATATTCTTTTGGAACAGTTGCTATTGTTCAGCATTGACCACAAAGATAACTCTGCAACTTTAGAAATGTTTAGTTGAAAACAAGAAAAACCTTCAAGGAAACAGTTTATACAATAGCTGTTGCATTTATATTTTTATCTTTAGTTCTTTTTTATTATTATCAGCCAAGCAGAGTCTTTATCAAAAATTAGATATGCGTTCAATAAATTTCCTTTTTATCTTTTTAGAACTATTGAATATTTCGTATCAAATCTTGAAAAACTGAAAACTAACTCATGAATGATGTCTTAAATTCACAAAAACACAGCAAACCGCGATTTATATTCATAAAGCAATAATAATAATGCACCTGGTTTTG
This sequence comes from Parasteatoda lunata, assembly GCA_949128135.1. Lineage (NCBI taxonomy): Eukaryota > Metazoa > Arthropoda > Arachnida > Araneae > Theridiidae > Parasteatoda > Parasteatoda lunata. Next base: position 41,255,363 of record OX421979.1, read on the forward strand.
TTTAAACATCTGCTACACTTGTAGGCCTTTTCTTTATTATTCAGTTTTTGCATCAAAACTCCCTCGAAACCATCTTATCAAAGGTACTTACTTTATTTTTACATTTAACTTTTTAGATTAGATTATTAAGTTAACCTTTAATCACTACGAGAAATTAATAGTCATAACAATCAATATCAATGGAACTCATATGGATCATAAATGGATATCGTGTAGGCCTTGGCTATATAGATCTAGCAGGCGAATATAGATCTAGTTTTCTTAATCCAATTTATCACCCTTGAAATAATTTTTACTATTTCCCGGGATTTCAACGACATAATAATTGTTTATAATAATTTTAATGAGAATTACGTCATGATCTTGAACTTACATATAAAATATGTAAGACCGGAAGCTGTAAGAAGTTAATGACATCAATTTTGGCTGCAGCGCAATCGAGAAATAGAACAAAAACAAATAACAAAATGGAAGAAAACACTATAAAATGTTTGTTAAGAATGATATTACTTGTAAATATGTAAAAGTATCTAAATTCTATTTATAGAAACGTTGGATTTTTGCTATCTTTCTATTCTTCGATTGTCAAATTGACATTATGTAGAATTATAAAGGTTTATCTTTCAAAATGGATGAAAGTGATTCTGATATTAGATCTAGAAGACCTGAACGTAGACTATCAGGTAGGCGTTGTGGAATCTAATTATATTAAATGTGAAATTTTTGCGTGTAATATTAATTAACTATAAATAAAAGTTGAAAATAGTGATCTAACTTAATCATTTTAAACTCATTTATCACCTCTATTTTTTTTTTTTTGTTGTAACAAGTGAATTTTGGAGTTAATGAAAAAGTTACGTAAGTAAATCGTATTATCGCGATCATTTCAGTCAGTTTTATAATATTTAATTGAATTATCGACGTTTTACGTTTCAAACACTCTAATTTAATTATGTTGTTAAAAATTAAAAGATAGATCAATAGTTAGTATCTATTCCATTTAAGAGAAGTTGTAGTGTTCTTTTACTGTAAAATATTGAATTTATTTCATATCTCGATTGGTAAACCGTCAAATTTTACTGTAATAAAAATTAATCTATATAAATTTTACTGGTACTGAATTATTCAATTTAAATCTTTCTAACCAGAGTGTTTAGGATTTTGTATATTGCTGAAGATTAGATTTTATTTATGTGTGTATATTTTTTTATTGTTTCAAATTTTTTAATGAGAGCTTAAGCTTAATATTTTCACGTTTGTCTTGTTCTGAAATATATATATGTATTGTAAAATTTAACTTTTGTAACATAAATAGTTGATGCTTTAAATTGTCAGTAAGGGGTCTTGTCTGTGCATTTTTAATAATTATTCCCTAGAAAATTTACTAATTTCATAAAATATTGTTAATAGAATTATCGATTGAAAATTGTCAAAATAATTGCTTTATTTAATGATTTAAAAAATTTTTTAAAAGATATTTTTATGAGAAATATGAAAGATTTTATGAAAAAAAATTATTGATTAAGATCGATTTAAAGTAATTGATCAGTATAATATTTCTTAAATTTATAAGATCTTGTTTGTTCAAATTTTGAAAAATTTTATGTAAATTAGATAAACAAACATGTATTTTTATGATATAAGTATTCGTTCCAGTGTTACATTGCTGGAAATGTTTTCATACACATTTAGTCATAGTGTTTTGAGTCTTCATTTAATCCATGAATTTGAGCTTATCCTAATTATAAAGCTTATAGGTAGGTAGCCTACTTTTTTGTTGTTGTTTACGTTGCACTTGAGATGCATAATGGGCTACATCCTTGGAAACATCCTTGAGACAGCATACATACGTCAAATCCTGTTTTAAAGGGAGGACATATTCACACACCATCCATCATGGATGGAATCATAATTAAGATATCGGTTTATATTTATTATGTTTCTTACATGTACTGGATTCAAGATATAATAGTTAATTCTAGAATAGTGTTTAAATAAGTTTTTACTGCTGCAGTAATAAATCTAAATTTTTCTAACTAAGTTAGTCTGCAATTCTTAAGCTTTACTTCCTTTACAGTTCAAAAGAAGGTTTTAAATAAATAATCCCAAAATCGATAGAAGGTATTTAATCTTAACTACAAACTGTTTATGTCAGGTTTTAAGGTCCTCATGTTAGCATTTTAAGTTGAGTGACTTTTAAATAATTGAAGTGAAGTGTTGAATATGATGATTAAATTTGGCTCGACAAATGTTTCTTGACTTTTTATCTATTATTTCAGTGTTAAAATATATATTATTAAATATTGTGCACATGCATTGACTCTACAAATTTGGATGTAACAGTAAATAACAATTAAGTCATAATAATATGTGTTTTAGTTTTAAATAGGTGAAAATAAATCATTCTTGTATGTTTAATGTTTTAATGAAAATTGTTATTGTGAATGAACTGAAAATGTAAACTACAATTTTCAAAAAGTTTTTTTTTTCTTCAGAAATCTTACAAAATATGAAAGTATAAAAATTTTTGTCCTAGGACCCATGGAATCTGCGGCCTGTCCTTGTAAATTTTACACATATTTATTAAAATCAAATCTCATTTTGTGCTGCATAATAATGAAAATATATACAAATATAAATATCAGAGGTTGAAATTGAAAAATTTAGTTATTGGTTCAAATGACCAGTAATTGAAAGATATTACTACGTATTTTCATTGGTTTTTTGTATATGTTTAAGAGGTTTTTTTAAAAAAATAATTCAATAAACTGAATTCAAATGAAATGTTACAATGCAGAGAATGTGTAATGTTCTCACTTGTGATGAAATGTACTATTTTTTTTAACCATAAATAAGTAAAGGAAATAAGTAAATAATATATAAAAAGCAGCATACCTTTCTTTTATATTGATTGCATGTTTGAAGGACCATTTGATAATTTATTTTAAGATGGTCTGAGTCCTATTTGAGTGGATCAGGATCAATGGACCACCCTCAATTTATAGCCCTGTATACATTATAGTTGCTGAAATTTTTTACATATTTATATTTTAGAAGGATCATCTCGATCCTCAAGTAGTGACAGTGTCCCAGGAGATCATAGCTGTGATTTTGAGCCTGCATTAGAATTTGATGATACTGAATTGGTTCATGCTGTTGAAGCAGGTATTCATTATAAATTATTAATAGATAAGTTAATTTAATCAGAGTTGCATCTTTTCTAATTTGTTTGGATTTTCCAGATTTGCTTATTAACTAGGGGGCTCTGGCCCTTGCTTGCAATACTACATGCCTACATCTTCACATTTGGTGAAAAGTGCTAGTTTTTGTCACTTTATGGAATTAAAGTTTTCAAAAATGGGAGAGAAAAAACTTCAATTTTGTAATGAAAGAGGGGTCATGGCAGTCATAAGAGTATATAGTTGCAAGAAATTCTAGTTTTACTATGATTAGTTTTTATTTTACATCAAAATCACCCCCCCCCCAAAAAAAAAATCAATTTAAACTATTTAATTACTACAAAAGTATATTGAAATTGAAACAAATTAAGAGTTTTTACTAATTTTGAGAAATAAGAATGTATGATTATAAAAAAGATCATACTACTTCTGCTAATAGTTTTTGCACAACTGAATTTCGCAGCTTAAAAGGTATTCTTATTTTTTTGGCTTAAAATAACTCAAAAATTATTGGCTGCATCATTAACATTTTCATATCAAAATATTTTTTTTTAAAATATAAAAATGTATAAATAGATATAAAAAGACAGAAAGGATTTAGTTTTAAAGCTTCCTAAGTATTTTTATAAAAATTTGTTTTGAAACATTAGTTAATATAATTAGTCAATAATTTGAAAAATAAATTTTAAAAAAAACGACAATCAAACTTGCTTATATCCACTGCGTAGGGATTGCAATATTTGCTTATTACAACGTAGTACTTGTAAAAAATGGGTAAGTGAAAAAACCATAAAAGTTCAAAGTTCATCTGTACTTACTAAATTTTATATGTACTATTGATATAGTAACTACTTATTTTATACTTCTGTACAGTACAAAAGAAGTTACTTGTTTTGAACCATCTATTGTCTCTTTGTTTTATTGTTCTTCAGATAACACTCTTGATCTGAAAAATGTTGTAGACCAAAAAAAAAAAAAAAAAAAAAAAAAAAAAATGACTCTAAAAACATAAAAAATTTTTTTTCAAGGAAAGATTAGCTTAATTGGATAGTTGAAATTAAGAAGAAATTTCCCGAACTACACAAATATTGCTCGCTAAAACTCAGGTTGTTTGTTTGTCAAAAGCGAGGTGTGCTCCAATATATTTAACATTATACCCACAAAGTATTCATTAAAACCAAGTTCTCGTTAAATAAGTGCTCAGCTGTATTGATATATATTTAAACTAAACTTTTAGTAGAATTTTTTGTGTTTAATGTGTTAAAGGTTACTTTAAGATTATTAGTTTAGAGTTATTATAATTATTGAGGCATATTAAATTTTACATCATTATAAAACAAAGTGGCAGCAATATTTTTTTATTCTAATTTTTTGTTAAAAATATTTAACTTTTAAGAAACAGATACATAGCAGTTGAAATAAGGATATTATATTTACATGTTATTCATATATAATTTGCCTTGAAACAATTAAAATTATTATTTTTTTGCAGTTTTTAATATTTCTATTCTTTTTTTAATATTAAAGCAACATATTTGGTTTAAATTGTTAATATAATTTTCATATGTTATTAATTGCTTATTTACAGGGTCAGTAAAACATGTTAATTATATGCATGTTACTGCTACCAAAAAGGCAATGGGGACATGTATCTTCATATTTTATATATTTCATATGAAGGTCCTGCATGTCTTTTACACTAATTACAGTAAACTATTATCTTTTTACTATTTTATTTTCAAAATTTTTAATTTTTTTTTTTTTATTCAGTTATTTATTTATTATTTTTTTTTAAGCATTAAGCACATGTTTTTAATGTTTATATTATATTTGAACCTGCAAATGTGTTTCTATGATGTCAGCTTTGTATTTATGTAATAAATAAATAGCTGTGTATTGTTTTTCGTCTCAGTATTTTTAATTTTTACTATCAGTATTTTAAATTAACTATCTCGAATATTTTAGTTGGGTTAGTGTGAGTTTTTAAGTTTCTGATGTGTCATAATTTTGTTTTTCTTTACTCTTCCTAATATTCATCAAATTTTTGTAGATATGGACTTAGATAATGATAAAGAAACTGCCAATACAGATAGTGATTTATTAGAGTCTCCTATGTCAGATGGCCTAATGGAGGATAATTTTGAAGAACTATTAGGTACAACCGATGCTTTTCCACCTGATCTTGATGAAGATTATAAAGAAAACAATGACAATAAAGTTGAAGATGAAGAAGAAGAAGATGACTTTTCTGACATCTCTAAATATGGTGTAATTGAAGTGGCAGGTAAAAATCTATTATTCTGTTGTTTATCAGTCTCATAATATATATTTTTTCTTCCAATTAGTGTATTGATGGTTGACTGTGTAAAGCTAAGCACAGATGATACTAGGGGTTAAAATTCATTGTAAGACTTCCGGGTTACTACTTCCAATTGATTTTTACGCCTAAGCTTAAAAAAGCCAACATCCAATATTATTACACTTTATTTATGTTTTGATATTATTTTTCTTAAATTTGTTTTGGACTCACAACCAGTTAAAATTTGTAAATTACAGAGAACTCTTATGAATGGCAAAATTAAGCGTAAATTTAATCACAAATCACAATAAAACTTCCTTGAATATTAAGCCTCATCACACATCGCCTCATAAGCATACCATAAGAGCAATACGTTTTCTAAATTTCTTCCGGTTTTAGGAAGCTTGTTACATTCAGTCAACCATCCATAGATACATTTTTTATTATTTATTATTTCGATTGGTGGTAAAGATTAACTGGTGCTGCTAAGACTTGGAAAATTTTATGTTGATAAATTTGACATTTGATAAATTTTAAAATTCTTTACATCTATTATGCATATTTTTATTTTCTGTTGAAAATAGAACTGTATAGATATTTGGCTCTCTGTTTATCAACTTAGTAGAGAACGTGAAAAATTAACCTTAATTAGATTGCATTCTTATCAAGATATGTGGAAGAATAACATTTGAATAACTCTTCCCTTCACACTTTTGCAGGCTTAGGATTGTAAATTTTTTTCATAATTAATTATTGAATTTAAAAATGTTTATTTTTTAATTTTATTTTATTTTCTATTGCATAAATTATATTAATACAAGAACAAAATAACAAAAGTGAAATAAACTAGTGCAAGAATAAAATGAATTTTTCTAAAAAAAATAAAAAATTGTCGATTGCTGCAAAACAGCCTCGTTCTAATAACTTTTCCTTCCAGTTTTGAGTACATTAATGGAGCTATCTTCTATATTGAATGAGATAATATACCTTCTTAAACTATAAATAGTTATCATTGCATCTGCAATAGGCAGTGATGACCCATTTCTTATTTCAATTTTCACTGCATTCTCATTTTCCTTTACAATGTCCTAATAAATTCAATTATAAATCAGTTGCTAAAATATATTCATCACTGAAAAAATTCTATAACTGACCATCTACCCCGTCTTACCTAACCCCATTACAAGAAACCTGTTCATGCTTGTAAAAACTTGCTTCTATTAAATAAGCTGTTAAAAAGATTATATCTACCTATAAAAATTTTGCTCTTGAAATAAAGATTAAGTTGTCCTTAAATGGAGATTTTTTTTATCATGACAGAGTCAGGATCACAAAACATTGTCTTTAAATAAAGTCTGTTGCTAAGTAAAACGCTATTAAACAGAGACTCAAGTGTGTTTAATTTTTTCAAATTTACTTTTGACCTACATTTTAATTTTAATTTTTTAAAATGTTTTTTAATGTATGATTTTTTGATGATGTGGCAGGTATATATGTCGAACAGGTTGCTTATCTGCCATTGACAGGACCCCTAAATTGTCATGTTTGTGTTGTCTATTACTGGAGAATAATATATAAGTTTCACTGCTAATATCATAAACAGTCTGCATAAAAAAAGTAAAAAAAAAAAGTTTTTTTTTAATGTGAATCTTTGTTTTATGTCTATCTAATCTGTTCACATAAAAAAACATTCTATGTTCCAAACTAACCATATGAAATTAAATTCTTTTTTGTGAATTATTAAATGTATCCTGCTTTTTTATTCCAAGATATTTTTTAATCAGAAATGTCTAAAAGGTTAATACTGGAAAAGTATCTCTTTATTTTAAATAATTCAATATCAATAACTTTAGCTTGTTTGGCTATTATGTTCTCTAGCATATTTAATTGCTTTTACTCAGAAAAATTTATTTGAATTCCAGAGCATTTAGAATATTATAAAAAAAAATATCTATAGTTGGTATATGTTTTATGTAATTATCAATGAAATTAAAATTTTAAAATTGTGTAATTAAATGAATTATCATATTTGATTGCTTTTGTATGAAACAAAAATAAATTTTCTTTATTTTTTTAATTTAAAAATTTTTTGAGATCTATTTTGTGAGATTAGTTTAACAACACACCAACTCTTAGTAGTACCAATAAAAGGTTAAAAGTACTGAAAAAAAACTTTTACTATTTAAACAATTTTGTTTATTATTTTTTTTTTCTAAAACTTTTTTTTTTGTGAACTTTTTCACAAAAATGGACTTTTTAAAAAATTATGAAGGATTTTTTTTCTAATCTATAAGGATGCTTATTACAATTACATTTAGTTACATTTTTATTGGTTCTACTATGACACTACTATAAATATCTTAGTAGAAAAAAAAAATCTCATAATCCCTTTTTAGGAAGTGAATTCATTTCAGCCAGACTTTCTTGGCTCCTCATTTCAGTGTTATAGATTCCTTGGATAATTCATTTATACATTTTTTTTCTGTTTCAGGTGATGATTCATATGGTCGTAAAGTTATAGTAATATCAGCCTGTAAATTGCCATCAAACAAGGCTTTTAATCACGCAAGATTTTTAAGGTAATTATATTTAAATGTTTAGAATAACTAAAATTGAAGTGTACAATTTTTTTGTCCAATATTCTAATATTATGAAAATTTTTGAAATCTTCAAGTTGTTGATATTTATAATGATAGATTGAGTACAGTGAGTAATTAATATTTCTTTAGGTTTTTTTAAATATATAATCTCATATAGTCTTAAATAAAAAATTTGTAAAATGTAATAGTTTTAATAGACTTGGTATCTACAGGGTATCCGCGCACCTGAAAAGTCATGAAAAATCATGAAAAGTCATGAATTTCGGTGTTGAGGAAAAATGGTCATGAAATGTCATGATTTTAACGATTTTTTTTAAAAAATCATGAAAAGTCATAAATTTAGGTTGCTGAAAAATCTAATTTTTAAAATGGAATTTTCCGCCTCCGAATTTGTAAATAAGTTCCCACTCAAAGTCGTATTTTAATAAAATATAAAATGTTCTTTAAAAATTATGGTGTTCTTTCAAAAAAATGAAAGAAAGAACATCATTTCTAGAGCGAAGTATCTTTAGAATATTATTCGTCAGAAAAGACAACAAAATTTTTTCTTCTGGAAAGAAAAATACTTTTTCCTTTCTGCAAGAACTCATTTGCGTTCTGAGACAATATCGCTGTGTTGCCGCAATTCTGCCACGGATCTTTGAGAGAGCCATCAATGATGTCCAGTGATTAAAGGCTGATGCTGCATGCTTGAACAGGTAAAGGAGATCGTCCTATCATTAACATCATATGCAGTGTAGTTGGAATATTTTTTTAAAGAAGAAAAATTCCATCTCTTCCATTCAGACAGATTTTTGAAAAGGTAAGAATTTTTACTTTTTGTATTGTTTTTTAATTTTTTTTTTTTTGCCTCACCCATTAATTTAAATGTAAATTTATGTGTGGCAGGTACGCAGAATTTCCTTTTCCACTTATAATTACTTCATCATGTAAGTACCAAGGTTCTTCAATTTTCTGGGGGGGGGGGAGAAGGGTAGTATTATCTCTTTTAATCTGTTAATATTTTCATTTATCCCTTTTTATTTATTAATTCATTTAACAAGATTTATTCTTTTTTTTTTTTATTTAATTGCAACCAGAGAAGTTCGAATTTTTCTTCCACAGTTATTTCTTCATAATTTATAATTAATATTGTTAACTATTTGCCAAATTCAAAATTTTGAAGAAAATTTGCTTTCTTCAAGGCAGGAGAGTGAAACATATTATATTATACAGCGGTTTCTAAATTATGTTCCGCGGAATCCTTGTGTTCCGTGGAAGAGTCACAGGGATTCCAAGAGTTAGGAAATTTTTTTAAAACCATTCATAAATTTTATATCCGATTAATGTCCCATTTGTTTATTGTTTCCGTTATTTTTATGCAAGTACATAATTGAAATGCTTGAAGGAAGAATTTAAAAGCAATGTTCTATAAGAAGGTCGATCATTTAGGGTTCCACAACTAAAAAAAATCGGGAATCAATCGTCGTTGCATTTTTGTTTCTTTTAAGGATGTTTTTCAGTGTAACTAATCTTAGAATCATTTATACATTTTATTTTCATTTGTTTGAATTAGGAATTGATTGACTATATAAAATAGCAAAATATTCTGCACAGTGATGATGAAAAGTTATTTTTTATTAAATTATTTTCATCAGCATTTCATTAAATCTGTCGACATCTAGAAAAAAAGTTGTTTTTTGCTCACTATATCTCTTAAGTCGATTTTCAAATGGAAAGAGTTATTAATGTTAATGTTTTTAGATTAAATTTTATTATCTTTCTCTCTTTTTTTTCTTTTCTTTTTTTGCCAGCAGATTTCAAAATAAGATCAGAAAACTTTACCCCCCCCCTCTCTTTAATATGAATTGTAGCGAAATTCAGCAACTAATCGAAGTGCTTTTTTATAACGTATTGAAACTTTCTTAACCAGCATAACTAAGAAGGGCAAGATTTAAGGGCAAGTTTTTAAAAGATATATTTGATATTTAAAACATCTTGTAATATTTAATTAACATAATAGATACGTAAAACATATTTATTGATTTCTAATTTTTTTACTTTATATCATTTTATAAAACATTTTAATTAATTTTTTTATAATTAGTGGATTTTTTTTACTGTTTGACTGAAACAATCTGATATAAATAAATTTTAAACGTTTAACAGCTTTATTGACTAGCATCCTAGGCGAAGTTAATCGGGTTAGCTCTTTTATTTTTTTGGTCATTGCTGCTGTAGAGATGGAAGTGGGGTGTTGTCCTTGAAACAGCAACTACATGCCTGGAGCTGTCCTGCCACATAACTTGTGTTCTTTCTTGAATATGAAGCACTGCCTTAGATAAAAAAAAAAGTAAATCGTTTGATCGTTAAAAGGTGTCGGGTTTCAATCTGTAGGGGGAAAAGGAGAGAATGGAATTACGTAAGATGGATCGATTGCTTTAAAGTTTTAGCAATCACTCTTGCATGTCAAGTTTTAAAACTTTTTAGTTTTTTATCTAGTTTTTTAAAATGTACGAATCTATCTGGGAAAATGGGATTCTTTCATCTATTTAATTGTTTATTTATTTAGCGGTGCGCTCTCTGTGCTAGGCGTAGGCACAAGAAATGGGAACGATTTAATCTCTCTCTTCCCCCCCCCCCAATTAGGAAAGGGAGGCTGTGCGAGTTTCAAATCATGGGGGGCAGGGGAGACGCGAAAACAATTATTTTTGCACATTTTAATGAGGAGTTAATCTACCAATTGGTATATTTTGTTTTTAAAATTGAGCAAGTGAACTAAAAATAAAGTTATTTAAATAACCCAGCTCGAAGTGCTATTTATTTTTTGTAAATCTTTTTATCCCTTTTCTCGGTAATCATGATTACTGCAAATCCATGTGATCTAATATGATTAGCATTAAAATAACTTCGCGAAAATTAACTGAAGATGAAAATTGCCATCTCTCTCTGACAAATACGAGTTTTTTTTTTTTTTTAAAATCCTGGTCTTTCAATCAGTGTCTAATTTTTTAACTCTCGAGAATCAAACTAATCGAATCATATTAACATAAAATTTTAGAAATAAAACCAGTATTTTGTACTTCAATTTTCTATTAGAAACCTTAGAATCCTTTTTAAACTAGAAGCTTTAATAGATTAATCAATATGTACTTGCTTTTTCAGACTTTATTTATTTGTTAAAGTCTAATTTTAATTGCTATTTTATCGTAACCTTTCATATTCTCGCTCCTAGAAAGCAATTGAATTTGCTTTTCAAGCATCGCTAACTGTATATAATAGTGCGCAAAATAAAAAATGGACCACCCAGAAAAGCTTTTGATCTAACGATCGGATCTTCGCGTACTAGGACTCAAACTTAATGGTTCGAGAGAGTGATCTCAAATATCCTAATTAGTTTCTACTGACGATATTTTAATTAACGAAATTAGACACAAAAGCGTACTTTTCTCTGAATAAACACGTTTTTTTTTTTTTTTTTTTTTTTTTTTTTTTTCATTTTAGTATTATTATTATTATTTTAGGATTCGATTTCTGACCCATAAAATATAGGGAGTATATGGTCCTAATAGTTTCACCTCTTAATGTTAATTTTTTATTTTGCGAATTTCGCTATATTTTTTTGTGGTCGCGTACATAGACTTAGGCTCGCCCCTTTTTCAGGAGTTATAAACACTGGCGTTGGAACCATAGGGGTCCGCCCCCCCTCCCCCAATAATTGGGAAGCCAGGGTCCATTATTTTGAAAAAATATTTCTGTTTTGTTTCCATAACTTTTAATCTCGTTTTCTTACATAGTGCAACTTATTATATTATATAAATTAAATTTAAGGAAAATTAGTAAAAAAAAAAATCCATTTTTAAAGAAAATAAAACAGGTGTTTGGAGAACTACAAGAATTGTCACCCTTTCCTTCAATAAGCCATAAAATGCTCTTTACACCATTTCTTTTCTTCATGCTGTTAACAGATAAAGATTGATTCTGAAGCACCCCTCAACACCTCCCATATTGTTATGTGATACCTCAAAAATAGCTGCCTTTGAAATTGTCTTTATCTTATTTATTGCCCTGGGCTCTTTTGTCCTCTTTCTTAAAATGTGGGGTATCAACAGACCCATCACTTTGTTGGCTATCTATTCAGAAATTCTCTAAACAGCAATTATCTTTCTTGGAAAACATATGTATGAAAGCTTAGTTTTAGGGATTCAACTAGGGGAAGCCTCTTGTTGAAAATTTTTTTTTTCTTTGTGATTTTCTCAAGAGTTCTATTGCTGGCTTACAGAATGCGTCCAGTTGCTCAATTACTTAAATTAGCATTTTTCCAGTCTGAAAATTTTGATAAATAAAAATATTTGTTTACTATTATATTTTGTTTCATTAATTGTTTTAACTTAAATTATTAGTTTTTTTTTTTAAATAAACTTTATATTAGTTTTTTTTAATGAAGTTTAAGGTTGGATGACAAGTTAAAATAAATCCATTTCTGGGGAGGTAAGCTAATGTTTGCATTAAATCACTTAATACATTTATAATTGTATGTTTATATACTGTAAGAATTGAGTTTTTTTTTTTATACTTTGTAAACTATATTTTTTTATATATTACATTAGTTCGTGATTTTACCGTTCATTTTTTTTTTTACCGTTCAATTTATTTTTAACGCACAGAGTTTGTTCCTATTTAATATTTATGAAATCTATTTAACTTTTAAATTTTTTAAATTATAAATCAAAACTTAGAATTTTAATAACCGTTCTATAACTTTGTTTTTATTCAGAAATTTAATGTCAGGGTTACGATTAGAAATAAATTTACATATAATTTAATAAAAAAAATTATATAAATATTGATTATTTATGTACAATACAATACACCTAATACAAAAACTTAACATCAGCTTACATTTTAATTAGTTAAAAGAATGAAAATGTATTTTGTAAAAGTTTCATAAGAAAAAAAAAAAAAAAAAAATTACATATGATTTTAGTAAAACAAATTCAGTAAAATTCAGTAAAAACAAATAATTTCTTCTTTTTTTTTTTTTTTTTTTTTTTTTAAAGAATGGGATAATTTGTTAAACCTAATTTTATTGTATGAGTGTTTTAAGTGTACTTTATGTAATTTTATTTATTTATTATTTTTTTAAAAAATAATATGGGATTTTTAAAGTAATTGTTTTGCGCTAATTAACATTTTTATAATTTTTAACTAATATTTTTTTCTGAATTGAAAGTATTAATTTTTTTCGAATTTTAAAACTGAAATTATAAATATTGCTGATAAAGGGGGGGGGGGAATGAGAGTTCTATGTGTTTTCTTTATTTCTTTGTGTAAATTTACGTAAAGTTTTTATAGCTACCAAAATGAACCCGGTGATCCACGAAAACCGAAATATCTCATCTTATCTGATTCTTTTCTTCTAAATAATAAAAAGGTATATATACTAAATAAAATATGCATTAAAATTATTCCGACCACAATTATTCTAATTTATCATTTCTTAAAAATATGAATATTAATTCTGTCAGTAAACTGAAAATAATATAGAGAAAAAATAATATTATAAATTTGATTAATACTTTTAAACAGGATTATTGTGTCTATTAAAGCAACACTTAAGTGTTACTTTAAACTTCGTAAATGCAGAGGTGTCAACTATTACCATTTATCAACATTAAGATTTCATTGTCAATATTACGGAATTATGGCTGAAAAGAGGAATAAAAATCATGATTTTCGAGAACTTTAATAATAATAGTAGTTTCATTAGTAATAATAATAATAGTTGTTATAATTATAATTATTTTTGTTTGTAATGAATATTAAAAAAGTAACACTTAAGTGTTGCTTTTTTTTAATATTAGTTATTTCACACGTAATATTAATTGTAAAGTTGTAAACATGCCTTTAAATTGCGCTAATTTGAATTTTGTTATTATCTTATGCATCATTGTACTTCTGATTGCTGATAGCAAGTTAGGAAAGTTGACACCTGTAAAAGATTTTAATATATTACTCAAACAGATTTATTGACAAAATTTAAGAAATCTCATACTTAAAAAACTTGTTTATATTAATATTTTAATGCAGTTAGTTGATACTTAAAACAGATAGTTTTTATTTGGTTCAATTTTTATTCTTAATATAAATCTAAATTATGTATTTTAATGAATATAGAAATAGCTATACAGCTTCATAAAATTAAATTAATTTATATTTATACTTTAATTAAACATATTTATAAATATTTTAATATAATTTATATATTGACTGTTTTTATTTTATTTTTAGATTTATTTTTTCAAAAAAAATGGCTCCAGGGAAAGCTACTAAGTTTAATCTTAGGTGGCTAGACCACGCTGAATACCCTGAATTTAAAGGCTGGTTAAGTGCTGTGGAAAATGATGTTCATAGTGCCCGATGTGACTTTTGCAGAAAGACCTTTTCTTTATGTAATATGGGCGTGGGTGCAGTGAAATATCACGGCAAAGGTAATGAACATCAAGCCATTTCAAAAAGAAGAGCCTCAAAATCTGGCATATCCGATTACTTTAATCGTTTGGATTCTTCAACTGCCAATGTTGTGTCTACTAGTACAAATACCGAGAGTGTGTCACCATCTAAATCTAGTAACTCTTCAAAAGTAATTCCTCATATAGGTACAATCAATACTATGCAGAATTTTATGTTAAAAGATGAAGTCTTGAAGGCAGAAATCTTATGGGCATTAAATGTGGTAGAGAAGCGCATGTCTATTAATTCCTGCAATAACATATCAAGTATTTTTAAAAGTATGTTTTTCGATAGTGCTATTGCTCAACAGTTTCAAATGGGAAAAGATAAGGCTTCCTATATAATTCATTATGGCATAGCTCATTATTTTAATGACACACTTTCCGATGTCATTAACGACTCTGATGATGTCACTATATGTTTTGATGAGTCCCTGAATAAAATTGTTCAGAAGGGCCAGATGGATTTAGTTATCAAATTTTGGCAAGATGAAAGTGTTTGTACAAGATATGTTGGAAGCGTTTTTCTTGGGCGTTCAACTGCTCAAGACCTCCTTGATAATTTTCTTAAGGCATTAGGTTCTATTCCATTGCATAAATTATTGCATGTTTCAATGGATGGACCTAATGTCAATCTGTCATTTTTAAAAAAACTTCAAGAATATATGTTGGAAGAAAATCCATCTGGCAAGCAACTTATTCAGATGGGTACTTGTGGCCTGCACGTCATCCATGGTGCAATAAAAACAGGACTGAAGTCAGTTGACTGGGACTTATTTGGCGTTTTAAGGAACTTACATTATTTGTTTAAAGATAGTCCTGCTCGGAGAGCAGAATTCATCCATATAACAGGCTGTCATAAGTTTCCTAAAAAATTCTGTGCTGTGAGGTGGCTTGAGAATAGTGATTGTATAGATAGAGCGCTGGAAATAATGGATTCTGTCGGCAAATATTTGTTAGAAGCAAAATGCACAGAAAGCAAGATTAAAGCATTTTTACAGAAATCTTTTTCTGATCCTGTCTTAAAATGTAAACTTGCTTTTTTCAAATCACTTTCTCTTCACTGTGAAGATTTTTTGAAGAAGTTTCAGTCCGAAAAAGTACTCACTCCATATTTACATTCAGAATTGTCTCTACTGTTGGGAGGTATTATTAAAAAGTTCCTTAAAGCAGACAAAATAGTTGAAGGATCAGCATTGATGAATTTAGATTTGAAATTTAAAGATAATCTGATTGAACCAAAGAAGATTGACATCGGTTTTGGGGCAAAGAAGTTTTTAAAAGAGGCTAAAGTCTCTGACAAAATAAGTCAAACTTTTTATATAGAATGTCAAAAGATATTGCAGGCAGTTGCATCAAAAATCGTTGAAAAAAGTCCTTTGAAATATAAAATTGTTCGGGGTTTGTCCAGTCTTCACCCATCCATGATATTGAACAATCCAAGTGTTGGACTGTCTAGATTCATCATTGTTTTAGAAGCATTACATGATGCGAATCGCATCACTGAAACTGTAGCTGAAAAGGCGAAAAAGCAGTATAGTTCTTTTTGCTCTACTGTTAAGGAAAATTGCAAAGAAGACTTTACCTCCTTTTTATCAGAAAGAACTGAGGTAGGACTCGATACTTTTTACTATAAATTACTATCTTCTGAAAAGAGCTTGGAAGATCTTTGGAGTGTTGTGAAGATGTGTTTTATACTTTCACATGGTAATGCTTCAGTGGAGAAAGGTTTTTCTATTAACAAGACAATGCTGGTAGAAAACCTCCAAGAAGAGAGTCTTGTGAGCCAGAGAAGAGTTTTTGATGGAATTAAGGCTGCTGGAGGATCTGCAAATGTCAAAATAGACAAGAAAATGTTACAAGCTGTTCGTGCTGCTAGACAGCGGTATCGACAGGATTTGGAGAAGAAGAAGAGTGCATCAGATAAAAGAACTTCCATTGCTTTAGAAAAAAGAAAAATAGAAAATGAATTGCAAGACTTGCAAAATGTGAAAAAGAAAATACGTTTGGATAGAGAGAAAGAGGAAATTGAAATAAATGAGAAAATTGAAAAATTAAAAAATAAAAAAAGTTTGCTGTGATCGAGAGTTTAAGCTTTTGATATTACACTTTAAAGAAGAGATAAAACAACTTTAAATAACTACATATTTCCATATTTCTAATTGTTTTTGTAATTTTTTATTGTATTGTATTATTATTTCATTATTGTGCTTTTTTTTAGCTATTTTATTGCTTTAACTTTTTCTTTGTTCTGTTTTTTAAGTTTAAAATAAATAAATATGAAGATGCAGAGTACTACAGTTTTAGTTATACCTATCATTTCAATCAATGTTATTATAATGCTTTTTTTAATTTATTGCTGTGTTTTTGTCGGTGAAAATAGTAACTTTGGTAAGTCATGAAAAAGTCTTGGAATTAGTCATGAAAAGTCATGAAAAATCATGAATTTGAAAATCTAAAATGTAGCAGATACCCTGTATCTAAATTGAATATGTTATCTGTTGTCCATATAAGACTTACCTGCGTTAATTATTTTCTTATAGAAGTTTTACTTGTCTCTTTATCCAAAATTTTATTTATTTGTAATTGTTGCCTTTTAATTAGGTGTTATCTTGACGTGTCTTCATTCAGATGTAATATCTTGCATTCATTTTCTTTTTGGAAGAAATTTGAAAGCATTTTTAATGAAATAAGAATGTTTTATAGAATTTAGAATTGATAACTTGTTTTGGTGTTTTGTAAAAAATCATTTAAAGCAATTTCTATTTTTAGATACTTAATGTAATTTATGACCTTTCTTTTCTTCTTCTTTTTTTAATGTTTTGTACTGGAGTCAATGATAAAATCTGAAATTTTTTTAAAAAAAATTTGAAGTATTCTTTAATTTTATTTCAGCAATAATTCATTATCCTTCATTCATTTATACAAATTTTTCATCAACAATATTTTTCTGTACACTTTTTCTACTTATTTTTTTATTTACAATGAGCTCAAATTGTATATTTTTTCATTGTTTTCATACTCAAAATTCCATAATTCTGTTTGAATATTAAAAATAATGTTTTTATAGAGTTTCAGTGTTTTTTTTTTTTTTTTTTTTTTTAGTTTTTGGTCCTAAACAAATATAATGTGTTGGTGTTCTATTTTATTATTGTAAATAAAAATTAATTAAATTGTCCCTAATGATAGATAGTGAAACAAAATCTAAAAGAAAGATGCGGCAAATCACCTTCGAGCTTTTCGCTAGAATGCAATATGAATTCGAGTATCAGTTATACTTATTTTTATTACATGGTTTAAATATTTTGCTGATAGCATAGACTAGTTTGGTCTTTCTCTTACATGCTTACAAAATTTAATTAATTTGACTATAATATAGAATTTTTGTTGTATAAGTAATAAATTATGATATCTGTTTTAGATACCTTATGCACACATTGGATCAATTTGTTGAAGCTGATTACACACTTGTTTATTTTCACTATGGATTAAACAGCAAAAATAAATTACCACTGAGTTGGTTGTGGGATGCCTATAAAGCTTTTGACAGAAAGTAAGTTGATAATTAAGACATCAATATTTCAAATTGTAATAAGTTATTGAGTAATATTTCACTGCACTTTCTGTTGTTTTTGGATTGAGAAAATGTAAGATGATTATATGTTTTCCAGATTTTAGCCATTTATTTATTCAACTACTTAAGCAAACTTTAAAAAAATTACTTACCATTTAGTGCTTTTCCTTTGAATCTTATGGAAAAATCAGGCTAGCCACAAGGTCCTATGCTGAATTGATAATTAAAGGTGTAAAAAACATTTATTGAAGAAATTCAATTTGTTTTTAATAGTAGATTTTTAATTGATTGCCATCAATTAAATTTAATTTGTCATTGTTAATTAGGTTATCCAGTAGTCATCTCTGGCCTTACTTAAGCTGTATTTTTGTACAAGTCTAAACTTTAGAAATTTTTTAATTAGGCAAACTTAAGAAAACTTTGCTGCATTTTATTTTGCTTGAAGAAATAATTTGTTTTTTTTTAATGTTAGGCTAAATATTTTTTATTTTTTTAATGCTTAAATTTTTACCATTTATTTTAAAGTGAATAATTTAAGAACATTAACTTTGGTGAACATTCTTTTTAAGAGCATTTACTTCATCAGACCATATCTTCTTTTGCCAGTTCTATACAAAGATAAGGGATTGTTTGCTCTTTCTGGTTTTTTGTGCAAAATATAGCATTTTGTCACAATACTAAGTGAGGAAAAATTTTTGTTTGATCAAAATCATGTATGTTAAATTTGTTTTCTTTTACACACACCTCTATTCATTTTACAGGGGTCTGTCTAGGTTTTTCTGAGAGGTACCTATTTTGTGAAAATTTAGACATAATTTGTGAAAAATTATATTAAAAAATCAACACAAAAACATGGTAAAAATATAGTTTTAACGTTTCTTAAGGGATACAAAAATAAAATTTTAAGAAAAAGTATTTTGTGAAACTACCATTTTTCCTAAAGTTGAATTTGTGAAACTACCGTTTTTCCTGAAATTGAATTTGTGAAGGTACCGCTAAACGGTAGTAAATTCGGCCTGGACCGACCCTTGTTTTACTAATTTTTTCTTCATTTTCTGCTACTTTTTAAAGCAGTAATAATTTTTTTTGTATACTTGGTAAATCATAAGTTTTTCTAATTTAAAGGGAAAAAAATTTTTGTATCGGTGTAAGAATTATGTAAGTCTTTTATCTGTCTTTGTTACCAAGATCTTCATATCCTTTATCGATTTTTTTAAAAATATGTTTCTGATCATGGTAGTGAAATTTTAACCCATTTAAAATGGTTTAAACAATTTTAATGAATCCTCTATGCAATTTAAATTTTTTATTTGATTTGTGTAATGGCAAGAGTTTTTAAAAGTAAAATACTAAATTCAATTTTGCACACCTTTTACTAAAAAGGATAATTTTAAAATCATTTTAATATTTGAACTTATATTAAAATGATTTTAATATTTGAACTTAAGAACTTATATTTATTTATTTATTTTTTGTAAAAAAAAAAAAAAAAAAAATCCCACATCTATATAAATAAATGCAGTTTTTGAAGGGTTACTTGTTTTTGTTTAAATTTTTCAGAAAGTTCAGTATAAAATTCAATTTTTTAAAAATTTAAATTTAAAACCAATCTTGATTAAAGAAACCATATTCTGCTTGATTTAATACTTTTTTTAAGTGTCATTATTTCTGAAATTTTTTTATATTTTTAAATTTGACTATATAGTTTAATATTTAATCTAAACCCAACTATTTTTGTTTTATTCAGCTCAAACATATTCTTTTAATAAAGTTTTATGCAGTATTAACTTAGTTCAAATCACTCTGCATGTTTGAAATTTAATAAAGTTCAACAGAGAGAGTTTACTGTTTAAGATGAAATGTTATAAAAATTAATAGAAAATTGTTTTTACTTGTATTGTTTGTATTTACATTGTATTGTTGTGAATACTAAGTGATTATTTGAAAGTTCAGTATTTAAAAACCTTTTTTTTTATATTGAAATAAATTCATTCTTGCAAATACTGTAAGTAAAAATTATTGTTTTACTTTGAACCACTTTTGACAGTTTTTAGAACCATGCTGTAGTAATTGTTTGAAAGAAAAGTTATGGATATCTAATTCTATGTTTGTTTTAATTAAAAAGTTAATGGAGAAGTTTTTGTCTTTTTCTTATTTAAAAACTCTGTTTTTCCTATTCATTAATTGTATGTTCTAGAAATTGCATATTGTATAATTTTATTACTTGTTTATAGGTATAAGAAGAATTTAAAAGCTTTGTATCTAGTCCACCCCACAAATTTTATTCGCTTTGTGTGGAGACTCTTTAAGCCTGTAATTAGGTACATTATTTACTTTAAATTATTTATTTTATACTAATTGTTTTATAAAATTTGATCATTTTAAGTTTTCATCCTCTTAAGATCTTTAACATATTTGAGGTTTGTTGATGGGTTAAATTATTAAAGAATGAGGGGAAGGGTTAATTGATCATAATCCAAATGGTACTTTGTCTGTTGCTAAAAAAATTAATTTTGGGGTTTTGCGTCAAGATTTTTATAAAATATGAAAAAAAATTTTTAAATGACAGTTTTTTAAATAAATTGTTGTACATGCATTATAGAAAGGAAAATCAATGAACTATACTATTTTACTCTTTTTAATAAGCAGTTAATAATTTATAAATTTGTTATTATTTAGTTTCATAATACCTGCAATCAAATTCGTGCATTTTGATTGCAGGTATTTTACCAAACTAGATTATATTTGTAAATTAATAATTTTATGTTCTATCTTTATTCAATTAATTTTGTACTCCTTATCAATTTAACTTGCTATATTCATTTTTATAGTGCTAAATTTGGAAAGAAAGTGATGTATGTTAATTATCTTCATGAGTTAAAACAACATTTGCATTTTGATCAACTTGCCATTCCAAAACCAGTGTTAGAGTAAGTGTTCATTTTTCAACTCTGTTTATTACATTTTTATTTACTCGTTTTTGTATCAATATGGGGTAGAACTTTGTAATTGAAATAGATACTTTCTGAGTTGCTAGAACACAAATATCTACTGGCGCTCCTAAACCTAAAAATAATAAAAGTTTTAATCATTTACCTACTGTTACTAGCAGAATTTATCATCAGAAGCTAAATATGTTCAAAATGTATCTAGAGCTCTGTTCTAAATGACAATGCAAATTTCAATTATTTGATCATATAGGTAAACTTTTTATCACCAAATAAAATTTATACTTAATTGAAATTTCAACCACTTCCAAATAGCTTGAATATCAAAACTTCAATTGGAGCTCTGTATCTGATGCCAATGGATAATAGCAGCATCTCATAATTTTTTATTTTAAATTCTAACTTATTGGACTATTAACACTATCAAGAATCCAGTCCATTGAAATATATTTGTCCATCATCATCATCATTGCCACTATCTTTGCGTTTATACTTAAAATTTCACTTAATGCAATTTAATTTAGTCATATAATTTCAGTGAATATCATTAAGCTAAGTGTATATCTTTTCTTACCATTTTTATTCTTTGAGTAATTAGGAATTTGACTATGTCAAAAAAATTTTTTTATATGTATTTATAAAACTTAATTCCTGTTTCTGTTGTATCAAATTCGTGCTCGCATATGCTTGAATTCAATACTCTTATAATATAGATTAACACAATTAAAAGAAAGTAAATAAAATTTACTGGAAAATATTAATTTCTTTTTTCTCTTTTAACTTAAAAATAATTTTTTTTTTAAAGTAGGAATTAAAAGTTTTGCTGGGATTATAAGTTTTTGAAAGGCTACTGCTATACTAAACATATATTTCTCTGCACTAAATTTAAGCTAGCATAAATAAATGAAAAAAATCAATAATTTAAGCTTTTCTACATTTTTAAAATCAAAAACTATTCTACAAAAAATTGATTCGACATGTCCTTCACTCAATTAACATGAAACGAAATCTTCAAAAGGAATTTGAAATTTAAATTAAGATAAAGATATTTTAAAATTAAGATTAGCACGGTTTAAAAAATGAAAGAACAAAATTATTTTGAATTTATAACTCATCATTTTATATCAAGTAATATCAGGCGAGGCATCCATAACTCATATACCTTTTTTACTGAATTAAAAATTCCAAAATTTTCAGAACTTAAAAAATCTCGTCAATTATTAACAATGATTCAGTTGGTACCATTGAAATGTAACAATACTGTACAAATGTGCTATATTAAGCTCAAATTTTTATTAAGCTACATTAGGGCACAATTTATTATACATATCTTTGTTCTCATTTAATTATTTACCATCTAAAATAGTTGGATTTAATTATGAAAATTCAAACGATTGCAAGAATGTAATGACTTTCACAGCATGGCTATTGTAAACAAACAGCAGATTTTTGCTTCAAAATAATTTAATTAGCACTCTTAGAAAAGTAACAAAATGTTTTCTGGCATGCATTAAAATTTTTAAAAAAATTGTCCATTCAAGTTAAATATGGTTAAATGGTATAAATAAAATGGGTCTTTATTTTGTCGCTAAAAGGAATTTTGATCACTTTTCTGGCATAAAATTAAAAGGAAGAAAATATTAAATACTACATTTAAACATTAAATATAAAACTGCATTTTTTGCGTAACTAGAAAGAAAAAAAAAATTATTTTATTTTCGATCAGACTTAGAATGATGGGTGCATTGCAAAATGAAATTTTTCCTACTTTGATAAAACAGCGATGTTACCACTGAAATTGTTCCTACTTTGATAAAAAGTTATACAACAAACTTTTATTTTATTTTAGGTTTGGCAAAAATGATTATTTATCTTTTTTTAGTATACCTGAAAAATATAGTTTTAAATATTTATATTTTTTATGATGCTGTAGAAGAAAAGTTTTTAATTGTAAACATTCAATGTTAAACATATGTATTCATTATTCGTTAAGTATATTCATTATTTATTGAGCAAAAGTACTTGTTTCAACAATATAAATGTAATTACTATTAATATTGTTTTCTAAATGCAATGCACATTTTTTAATTTCATAATATTTAATCTAGGCACGACAAAAAACTCGTAGCTGCCACTAAAAATTCCAAATTATCATCCTCTAGTTCGTTTCATACAAATTTGCCATCTTTTGAAACTCAACAATTCAGAGTGCCACTGTCTTAGTAAGTAAATACAGACTTATCAAGTCATAACCTTATTGTTGTTGCAAAATTCTTCAAATTATTTCATTAAGGTATTATAGTTATCATTTTCTTCAAGTATTTGGTTTTAGTATTTTTATTGTTTTAATTTTATTTTATGTGAGAGTCAGTATTCAAACTCTAGTTTTCAATGTTCGAACCAGTTTGATCTCATTAATTTATTTAGTAAAAATAGTCGGTTTATGTTTTATAAATGATTATAGCTTATGTCAATTAAATCAGAAAAAGTCAGTAACTCCATATTGATTTGTGTAAACGTAAATAAAGTTAACTTTGAGTATAAAAATAACATAAATAATATTAAGTAAAAAAAAAAATTTTTTTTTTCTAAATATATTTTAAATTTTGAAAAATGTTTATAATACGATGTAGTAAAATTAATATTTGTTTTAAAATGTAAAATTGTTTATTTGCTTAAAGTATTTGAATTTCGTTAAATAATTTTAAATTTAAGTTTTATTTTTTTATAAAAAAAGTTTTGTGTGATATAAATTATTTTAGATTATGTTATTTTATTTTACTCAGTAATAAATTAATAGCCTTGTTAAGCATGAAATGAGTTGAAAAAAAAGTATATTTTGGTTTTTTAGTATAGAAAAATGTTTAAGCTGCATCACTCTAAAGATTTAAGCCTATTATGTATCAATCTGTTGGAATAGTTCAGATTCAAAAGGCTACTAAATTTTCTACTAGACTAAAAAAGTGCATAAACTAATTTTATATTTATTGAGTATTTATTAAAGAACATTTCTCACATTGATGGTTTTAAACAGGATATCTACAAACTAAGTTTAAGGCAAAAATCTGCTGAATGTGCGTATCTCCCGATTTTTATGAAGCACATGAAAGTATTACTATAAAAAATCAGAATTTTTACGTTTAAAAAAAGGTTTTATTTAGAGAAAAACATTTCATGTAAGTATAAAATTATGCCAAACATGTTTTGATCATTTGATATTTTTAAGAAATGTTTTCAATTTCACAAGTATGTTTTCAGTAAAATTTTATGTACTATTTTTTTGTGGATAAAACAAACTTAGAATATCTACCCTTGTCACAAATATTATTTTAATCTTAAAATTATTGCACAACCATATATTTTCATTTATCAAAGAATTTTAAATTTATCTTAAATTTTTTAGATGCATATTTTGTTTATTTTACATCTATTTCTGCTTCTTAAAATACATTTTGTTTAATATTTCCAAAATATTTCTAATTGAGTGTTTTTTAAAAAATTAATTTTAGTATTAAAGAACACAGCAAAGGTGATACCATTCCCCGTGTAATGAGAGAGTGTATAGAATATTTAGATAATGATAATGGTATGTATTTGTTATTTTATAGATGTTTATTTTTAGTTTAAAAGTGTCTTATAATTTTTGAAGCACTCTAACATCCAATAAAAATAAATTGCTGATTTTCTGCAGTCTTTATTTTTTGTTATTAAATATTATATTATTAATATATTATAATTTTTTTTTAAAATATAATTTTGAAAAGAAATTTACAATGAAAAAAATTACAATAAAATTATCAAATGTTTTTTGTTAATGGTATTAAAAAAAATGTAACAAAGCTGCTATATAATTTTTTTTTAATATTTTATATTAGTGCTTTTGTGGCTGGGTGGTGAAGTTGGTTTGTCGTCGGCCTTCTGAGCCCAAGTCTGCGGGTTCGGTCCCCGGCCACCGGATTTTCGGGATGCAGAAAATCCTCAGCGGCCATGTCGTATGATTATGCGGCATGTAAAAGATCCCTGGAGTGCCTTATTGGCTCTTGGCATTTCCGGCAAAATTAAATTCCTAGTGCACTTTAGCATCCAAATAGAGTCTCGGTGCTGCCATCTAGTGTGGCAGAAACTAGACATCTAAATTAACATGGCCAGCAGTATCGCACCCATTGTGGTGGTCCTGAAAGAGTGGATACCACTTCTGGAGAATGCACTAGGTCTGCTCATCAGGAAGACTGATTGTGCAGCTCATAGGAAATAAAAAAATATTAGTTCTTTTACAGTTATTTTTAATGTTAGTTTCCTAATGTTTTATATCATTTAATTAAGTATTTTTTATTTGTGGTATTGCTTTTAAAAGAAAGCAACAAAGCTGCTGTATAATTTTTTTTAGTTTAATTAATAAAAGAAATGGAATAATTTGTATTCGCTTGAAAAAATAAATAAACATAGAAATAAAATTTAAAAACTGTTTTTTGTGGAATTTTTTCCATGAGCATTTAATACAGAACTATTAGCATTGACTTGATTATAAGTAAAAGTACTAATTCTAAATTAAAGGGATTATAAATAATTTTATTAGAATCTGTTCTGATGCAGAACAGTGATTCAATAGAGATAAAGCAAATGAGGATTTAAATCAAATGATTCAGTCAATTTCAAAATGATTCAAATCACTGAATCAATTCATTGGTTTTGAATCTTAATCTCTACTTACTATGTTTTAACAGTCCTGGTTAGAAGTGTATTTTAGCATTAAAATTTTATACTCAAACATGAAGTACAAGTAAAAATTTCATAAGCTGCAAGACATGGATAAGCAGCTTATAGTATGCATAAGTAACTTAGCAGCTTTAAAATAAGATAGCGCTTAGCTATTTTATTTCGTATGTCTCAAGCTTAAAAATTAATTTTCATTCCATTGTTGAAAATTTTAGATTATCTTATATTTCATTGATTTTTTTTATATTTTTAGCTCTGGAGACTGAAGGAATATTCAGACGTTCAGCCAATACAAAAATTGTTCAAGAGGTTCAGAGTCTATTCGATGAAGGTAAAAAAAAAAAATTCTGTAAGACATTTATATTTTGATTTGAGGTCAGCACATCTCATACATTGCTCTCATTAAAGGTAAACCTGTAAATTTTGATGATTATGGAGATATCCATGTCCCTGCTGTGATATTAAAGACTTTCTTGAGAGAATTAGAAGAGCCTATTCTAACATTTGAACTGTACGATGAAATAATGACTTTTCAAGGTATATAAATATTTTTTCTTACATCTTTATGAATTTTAATGGTTTTTAATTGGTTGATTATTTCTTTAAATTAATTGCATCGTTCTTAAGTATAGTAAGCTGTAGTGTATATCATTATCAGAACTTTATAGCAATATACATCATGAATGATATTTAATGTCTCAACGTTTACACAGTTTAACTAATTTACATTAATATTTTTGTTCCCCAAAATAAAAGTAATCTGTACTCATGATTATATCATATCCAATAATTATCATTATCGATAATTCTTGTAATATCGTATTTAATAATCATTTTTGTTATTAATCATATTATCATAATCTATAATTATTATTATCATCAATAATTAATATTTGTGGCTTTATCATATATGTTTCATGTTTTCGAATAAGTCAGGGCATTATTGTAAATAGCTGTCATAGATTCAACTTTTGGAGACTTATTCTATAATCAATTATACCCGTGACTGCATCATATACATTATTTATTGTTATTGACAATGTTTACTAGGCTATAGTTGTAAATAACTGTCATATGTTTGATATTTGTTAAAGAACTTTTTTTGTAGAAATGTATAAATAATATCGATGTTTCTCGTAATGTCGCCCATCTCTAGTTAGCACCTCATTATTGGTGTAAATAATTGATGTGACTCTACCAATTTTGCAGATAATCCACCTAATGATTAAAATTTGTGTTATCTTTATATTCTTAATCTCATTATTTTTGTACGCAGAATTTTTTTTTAGCTCTCACAGAAGTGTTTTTAACATCATTCCAGAGTTCCCGCGGCCTTGAAAAAACCTTGAAAAGTAGTTGAATTTCATTTTGATTTTCAAGGGCCCCTAGAAGTACTTGAAAATGATGTTAAATCCTTGAAAAATTCCAAATGACCTGGAAAGTAGAAACTTGCGAAAACAGCCCTATTTCCTGCATTTCTGTGTTTAACTTTTGACGCTCATAAGTGTGAGAGAATTTCATTCCTGCCTTTCAGATGATGGCGCGTACTGTTTGATTTTAGGATTTTACGTGTGTTTGGCTGATTTTAGAAGTTTTAAATATTGGGAACTGCGCCGGATTCTGACAAAATCTCAATTCTTATTCAGGTGATTTTAATATCAATCATCGATCTTCGTATTTAGCTGATTTAAAAGTTAAGTGTTGCAATTCGTTTTCGTGTGATTCAAAAATCGTACTCGCATTCCCATTCACGCAATTTAAAAATCTAATATCGGGATTTGTACTTAAGCGTTTTTAAACCCCAATATCGCGATTAGTTTTTCCGCAAGTTTCAAATCCAATGTCGCTATTCGTATTGACACATTTTTAAAATCCAATATTGCGATTTGTTATCACGCGGTTGTAATATCAAACATCGATTTTCGTATTTATACGCGTTTTTTGAAAACTACTCGTTGTGATTCGTGTTCATGTGATCATATCAAGTGCGTATGATCGATGCTACTGAAATTTTTTTTTTTAAGTATGATTGCTTAATTAAAACAGTCAAAATGACTGAAATTGTTAGTAAGAATTTATCAGAAGATATTGAGGTGAAAGTTGGCAATTGTTTCAATTTAAAATGGTTGACCGGTAATAAATTAAAAATGATAATTAAGCCGCAACATCCTATAATTGATTAATTTTCTTTAATAGAGAAGTGGTCAAAATTTTAAAATTATATTTAAGAACAATTTAAATTTCACTGTCTAAATGCTTCGGCCACTTTAAATATTAAATAAAAATCTCCCGGCAGAGTTGTTTTTAAATATCTAGTTGATATCACAGTATTATATAGAACACTCCCTCCCCCACCCCCTTCCTCCCAGTGACTACGTTGGAGAAGTTCAGCTTTGTTTTAATTTTTGTCCTCTTTATTTGGCTCTTTTTTCAATTATATTTTACCACACACATTCAGAAATTATTTAGTATATATGTTAATGTTAGTTTTGTTCTTTGCATATCATATAAGACGCTTGAGTTTTTTACAAATAAATATCTTTCAATAGTTTTAATTAGTATGTTTTCTATTTCCTTTACTCTAATTGTAAATTTGTTATTGCAAATAAGTTTAAGTGTACTTTGTTTTTATTTTTGTATAGATTGTTTGAAATGTTCCTCTTTTCTTCATGACTTGTCCAAATCTTTGCTTATTCAGAGGTTGCATACCTATCTTAAAATAGGCCTTATGTAAAATTCAAATCCGACGTTTTTATTCATCACGAATTTTATTCTTGACTTGATATCAACCACCCTTGCTTTTTTTATGCTTAGATCACTTTCCAAAATCAAGAGAGAGCAATGGAATTTTTATTTTTCAATACTGCTATTATCATCTAAATTTTTTATCAACTAACTATTATTGTCAAAACATTTCAGTTTAAAATGTTAAAATTCAGTCTATCTTTTACTAAAATTTAAGTCCTTGAAAATTTTATAATAAGTCTTAAAAAGTCCTTGAAAAGTACTTGAATTTTATTTTTAAAGTAGAGCATGAACCCTGTCATTCTGACTATGTTACATTTAAGTTTATCGTAGCTTAATCTAAGTTTATCATTGAAAGAAGAAAAAAAATTTAAAAGTGGTTAGTTAGGGTTATAACTAGAATTTTTATTAACTTGTGCAGTGTTTTATTTATGCATCTTCCTCACAACCAATTTTTTTGTTGTTGTTGTTTTAGTTTATCAAAAAGGCGAAAGTTTATTATTTGGCGAAAGTTTACCTATTCTTGGTTCATTGAATCTATTTTATTAGCTCTATTTTATTCTTTATAGCTGGCAGACAATTTTTCTGTAAATATATTTAGTAACGTTTTTGCATTATCATCAATTATCTTAATTTCAGAATTAACTTCAATTGAAAAATTACCTGTTGCCAAATCCCTCATTTTGCACAGACTTCCTGAGGACAACTATGAAGTGTTATGTTATCTGTTTGAGTTTCTAGCAAAGGTAATTATGTATGATTTTTAATCCCTTTGGTTTATTTTCAATAAAAAATACTAATAAAAAAAAAACTTTTTCTTATGTTGCTATAAAAATTATATATTGTAAGAATTATTTTTCTAAAATGAAATAATTTAAATATTGTGTTTAGAAATAACGATGGTCTTAGAGTCTCCAAATTTGAGACAAGCCTTGAAGGTTATGGGTTTAAGGTTTTTTCTTTTGAATTGCAGATATATTCATCAGGTGGAATATATATATATTTTTAAGATACAGCAATGTTTTGTTTGTTTTTGAATTTAACTTTTTAAATTCAGTTTTAACTCAGTTTCTTTAAAACTTTATTGGTTTTGCTTGTGTAACAGAACAAAAACTAATTTTGTTATATCCTCCAACTGATTATTGGCTGTTTCTATTCTTATTTATATGTAAAATTCTTCATGTTATATATATAAAAATAAAACTTAAAAAAAATTCTGAGCATTGCTGTAGGATTTTAATTCAATAAATTTAACTTCAAAAATTTGTAAGTTAAGGTTTTGTTTGAAATTTTTCTTCATTTGTGATGTATTTATGTTATATTAACAATCTGATGTTATAAGAAAATTCCTAAAAGTTAGAAACTTTGAAATGAATTAATCAATCAAGTATCATATTCAATAGTAACTTTAGTCGGTGAGAATTGTATTCATTATTATTTGGTATGTCACAAAGAATTGTTGACAAATTCAATGATACGATTAAGGTGTAGTATATGCCAACACATACCAACCAGTTCCCAATGGACTTTATTAAAAATTCATAAAAATATGCAATTTTTAAAATTAAAATTTCACATATATTTAAATAATGGTAATATTTTTATTTAAAAAAAATACTACTATAAT
This sequence comes from Parasteatoda lunata, assembly GCA_949128135.1. Lineage (NCBI taxonomy): Eukaryota > Metazoa > Arthropoda > Arachnida > Araneae > Theridiidae > Parasteatoda > Parasteatoda lunata. The sequence goes on from OX421979.1 coordinate 41,285,542, forward strand.
TCCTGAATGAATAAATATTTTTCAGAACTTTTTTTAAGCTTACTGATTTTTAAAATGGAAATCTTTGAAAATTCATTAAAAAATATGTTATTTTGAAAGTAAAAATTTCAAATCTATTTAAATGATAGAAATACTTGAATAAATTATTACTTTAGTCTCTAATTATGTAAATATTTTTTTTTTTTATTCTAAATGTTATTAATTTTTTCTTTAAAAAAATCTTTGGGACTTTTTTAATTTGCTTGAATGTCATAATTGGACTAACTAGATTTGCTATATTACTGATCATAGAAAGAAAAGCTGGCTTAATTGTTATTTGATTTACCTTCTTATTTAAAAGACTATTTAAAAAAAATTTTTTTTGGTCTTCTTTTAATTTTATGTTTCATTGTCTGTCATTGTTAGGTCATTGATCGCAGTGATTTAAACAAAATGACAGCATCCAATCTTGCTATTGTCTTTGGACCTAATTTGTTGTGGGCCCGGAACAAACAAGCATCCCTGTTCTCCATCACGAAAATAAACCACTTCACAGAGTTCCTCCTTAAGTATAATGACTTAATTTTTTCAAAATGATCATTTTGAAATGTTTTTTTTTTTTTTTTTTAAATACAGAGGTATTAATATGAAATGAAGTATATTATTAAAAGGTGCTATGAAATTTGACAGGGACTTGATTCAACTCTGTGTCTGATATTTAACACTTGTTTGGTGTTTTCAACCATGCATTTCTATTATAGTTGTAAGTCTCGATGGTTCTAGGATTGCTCTTTTTACTGCTTCTGATACAGAAGTATCAGTTACAAAATATGCAGTGCATTCACAGATTTTAAAAGTCATTGTCTATGGAAATGACTTTTGCTCAAGGTGTATTCAGTGGCAATTGGTTTCTGTGTATAATAAATTCTAGTGTATGTGTGTTTTATGCATATCATTAATTTAAGAGTACCCAACTATTAACCTATAGGTATTTTTGTATGTCTGTGTGAAAAAAGAGTTATTCATAATGTTGCTGTAACTACTAGTGGTTTTGTAAATATGAAAATGTAAAATTTACTGTTTAAACTTAGTGTAAAAAGAATATTCAGAATTTGTAGATATGTTATCAATAAGAATATAAATTTCTTATAAAAAAATGTTTTTCATATGTTTAGACAAATTTAGTAAGATTATGCATTTCAGGGTTTTAAGTTGAGGTCTAAGAAAAATATGAGTAGTCCTTTTCAAGTTAGATTCTCTAACATCATTTTTAATTAAGCAAAATCCATACTTAGTGATTATTGCACATAATAGTTTTATGAATTTCTAGTGATGATTAGGTCAATTTTAAAAAAAAATTATTTTTTAATTGAAAATTAATAAAAGTTTGACATTTAATAATTAAGTTTAACATTTAATAAGTAAGTGTTTGGGAATATTACTGACAAAAGTTATTAAGTATAACTTTTCCAAGCTTTAAACTACAATTACAGCATAAAATTTTTCTTTTAATAGTTTTATGTTCTTTAATTAAAATATTTATAGCTACTAAACTAATTTTTTACATTTATGTTGATAATTAGGTAAAATTTATACCTCAGAAAATTACTGATTTATGATTACAAATAACAATATTTTGATAAAATAATTTTTCCTAAAAATTACTTAATCAAAGTGTTATTATTTATCAAAATATCTTTTATAGGAAAATAACTAGAAATTATTCTATCATTTTTAATGAAAGTTATTATTCATACATTTCCTTTTCAATTATAACATTTATTTCTTTTTAACTAAAATGTGAAACACTGCAATTATCTTGCAAATTAAAAAATTTTCTGGAGAATTAAAATAGATTCTAAGATGGAATAAAAAACAACAAAAGCTTTTAATCCATTAGATTTTGGAATTATTAAACTGCATCTTGTTTTAGAACACTTATATGCTATTTGAAATTATTTTATTTTGTAAAACACCTATCTTAGCCTATCAAACTTTTGCTAAAAGAATAAGTATATTATTGTTTTATATTGAAATAAAAGAAATTTTTGGTGTGATTTAAATTGAACAAATAGTTGTAAATTTTCAAGTAAAAGATTTTTTGCAATAATTTTTGTATCGTTTTAGAATTTTTTATTTTTTAATTTAAAGAAATAAATGGCTTGGCATGCATGAGTTAAATCGAGTGATTTAATTTCCAAAAAACTTTTAACTGATAATTCAACTTAAAAACTGTGAGAAATAATAAGTTTGTTTTTATTATTTAAATGTGTTGTAAATAATTGTTATATCTATGCCTTTAATTAAAGGGAAAAAAGGGAATGAGTTATTAGTTTCGAAAGTCTAATCAAAGAACGTATGTGTAGTTTTGTTTTGTCTCGTTTATGTTTCCTCAATTGTTTTGAAACCTAGAAAAAATAGAAATTTTTTTTAATTCAATTATGTTTATGTACTCCAACATTCTTTTTCGTTTATCATGATGCTTTCAAAGTTTAGGCAGGTCTTTTTCTTTTGCAAGTTTTGTTTAATATCAATTGCAAAATAATACCCGGCTTTAGAATGTTAGTTTATTGTATGTTTTAAAATCATTTAATGTTTAATTGATAACTGTACTTTTCTTATGATGTGCAAATCTCTACTAGTCAACTAATAGGTTTTTGGTTTTTTTTAAAAAGTATTTGAAATAAAAATATTATGTAGTAAAAATATTATGCTCTTTGTGTTTACATAATAGTTTCATGATTGTGCTATTGCTCTTAAACAACTTATTTATATTTATTTTTTTATGGAATTATATTCCCGGTGTATTCTGTTTTTATGTTTCGTTTCAATTTCTTTATTAGATTTTATTATTACTTTGACTATCTATAAGTTTTGACAAAGTCATACGAGCAAAAAGTAGGCAATCAACATTGAGTTTTCAAAAATAGAATTAGCTTCCTTGAAAAAAATTATTTTGAGCTAAAAATATACATTGATACATGCATAGACATTAAACTATTAAAACATGTTTGTTGAAAATTGATAAGCTATATTATCAAATGAAATAATCATTCATTTTTATTGATATATCTATAATTTGTGCACAATTTTAAAATTTAAACACCTTAAATCTTTGTTATTTCGTGTTTAAAGATTCAGCTTGTTGAATTTGCGCCTTATATCTATTCATTCATGTTTAAAGCTTTCATTAAATCTTTTTATGTAGCTAACTTAAAAAAAAACTTTTGTCTCATTCAGGTTTATACATTATCTGCACACTTAAAATACTTTTTCTAATGCTAAGAAATAAAAGCACTTAATAACAAGAAGTGAATGTATTAAACCTAATTGTGTGTCTTATTGTTCAAGAATTTAATAACTCTGGAGATTTCTTAGTGTGTAATTTATTTACAGCATGTATTTATAAATGTACATGAAGTAATGTGCTTTAAGGAGTTTTATTGATGTAAGCTACTTTTCAATGTAGATTTTACTTCTTAGACAAACTTTGAGTGATTTTTAAACCCTTTAAATAAATGTGAAAAAAATTTTTAGAAACAAAAATTTTAATATAAAGGAACGAGCTTGGATAGATAATGTAAGAAAAATCATCTATTACTAGTTTCAGATTTTAAAAATTCAGAGGATTTAGCCTATCTGTATTGATGTCTGTATATGGTTCAATCATCTTAAACATAATCTTTTAAACATAATATTTAAATAAAATATTGCCATTCCATGTATTTCAAACTTTTAACAGTTATGTTGTGTTTTATTTTTCTATTTCAGTGTGTGATTTGTTTATATAAAGACCTTTATTGTAAAGTTGCATACCTACCTCTTGCACAATCGTTTATTATATTAGAATTAGTTTTAGTTTTATGTATCACTTATGTAACATGTACCTCTTCTGACAAAAATTTAATTTGCTTCATCATATTGATTTTTTTTAATGAGCATTACATATTCTGGTTTATGTTAAGGTTTATTTACTGGCAGTTCAGTGATTCTGTTGTCATATCTTGCAGATTTTGTATCAAAATTTTTCTTACAATATTAAAAGGTTATTAATTTTCTTACAATATTCTTACAATTTTCTTACAATATTTCTTACAATATTAGCGACTAAAATTGGTTAAATTGCTTTGTCTTACAGTTTTTTATTTTTCTTCATAATATATAATATGAAAGCATTTTTTTTTTTTTTAAGCTATGAAAAACACCTTACATGTTTATGAACTTGAATATTTTTTTCTTATTATAAAAAATTGCTTATTCAATATCCAGGCTTTAGCCTTTCATTTTTGTTCCCTGATTTTGTACCAAATTCTGATAATTATTGTGATAATATGTTTTTTTTTATAACTTTTAGAAGGTCAAAAAAAGTATATATATATTTTTAAAAGTTTGCTATTCACACACTCTGCAAAAGAAAAATGACTTGTAGATTGTGTTTCAAAATGACATTTCAAAACCAAATGGAATTGATTTTATTATTCTAGCTTTTTTAAAAAAAATTTCAGTTGATCACTCGATTTTTTTAAAAAAAATATTATACTTTCAATTATTTTAATAAATTTAGCAATAAAATAAACTCCCTAAGATTAATTTTTTACCTCATTCTTTAGTATTTTGTTCATAGGAATTGCAATAGTTTATTATTTTTTTTAATCTTCGGAAAGGCTATTGTCTTAAATAATTATTTAATCTCGTAGCTGTATTTATATTTAAAACTCTTGATTAGGTGGTGACAAGCAATATTTTTCACACAGTAGTTAATATTACTTTATGTGGAGGCAATTTAAAAATATTAGTCTAAAGAGGTACTTGATTTGAGCCATTCTCTGTGCCCTGTGTTTTCTTGTGATCTGATTGTTTGAAATATACAAGAGCTTTTGTGATAAGTTGGAATTATATACTTAAGTTTATTTTGTATAAATATTTAAGTAATTCTATTTTATTTTTGTACCTACTTAGAATCCAGTATATTATACTTTACATGCAATGATCAATATCTAAAGATATATAAATTTTATTTCTTTTTTTATTTATTAAAAAATATGTGCAAAATTATATCTCATTATTTAGAAGAGCTTCATATGTTATTTCAAATTATAATTTTTTACTGATTATACTTTCCACTGAAATTTTAAACCTCACAATATTAAAATATGGAACAAAATTTCTCAATAAATAAACATGTTCAAATAGATTGTAGAAACAATAAGTGATGCTCCTCAACACTAGAGGGGTAATATATATGTTTTGTTATTTGTTTTATCAGTTGTTCTTGAATTAAAAACTTACAACCCATTATTTCCCTTGGTAATTCTCAAAAAAAGTATCCTTATGAAAAGGTGCAGATATATATTTAAGCTATTAGCGAACAGAAATGCTATTGAAATCTGTCAAATTACAAGTGAGAAATGGGAGATGAAAAGCACTGAAACCAGTTTGATTGACCTTTGATACTTGAAGGTTTTTTTTAATTATTGCATAATAACTAATCTTAGTTTCTTCTGGTAAAAAACAGGTTGATTTTTCAATTGCTTAAATATTCATTTGCTACTTCTAACATCTATACTTTTTTAACAAGTATCCATTATATAAAAAAAATCTACAGCAAAAAAATATGTTAGGTAATTTACATATTTTATTTATATTTTTTTAATACTAAAATTGGAAATAGTTGATGGGTTATTGTAGCGGTAGTATTACAAGATGTTACAAAACTTTAATTTTATTTAGATGGAATGTAAAATGTATTTTTTTAAATATTTTTTATTATAAAGATTATATTCAAAAGGGTAATGCATTAATATTTGTTTATATTGGTTAAATTAAATTATTCAGCTAATTACTTTATGCTACAACTGGCTGGTTTTATCTTAAATTATCATGTTAAGAACAACTGAATGTTAATAATGTTGCATCAAAATTTCTTCTAAGTTATAAAGTGAAATATATTTGCCATACTTTTTAGTTTGAGCTTGTGCAAAAAGAGAATTATCTGTATATTATTTTTTTATGTTTTGAGTTTTGAATCTCAGAGATTTAATTGATATTTTGTTGAAAAGTAAAAATTTATTTCTGTAATTATATTTATTACCGTCATTAGTTGTTTTTTTGTGGAGAGAATAATTTTTAGTTTTGAGAGTTTAAGCATCACTAATTTCATATTTTTTACTACTTATACTGTATTTTTGAATGGCCTTATAATATGATGGTTAGTCATACATACTTGGTTATTTATACTTGCCATGATTTCTCATACCCGCTTTAATAAACAAGTTTAAGTATATGGGTGTACAACCTTCTTTGGAGAAAGATCATAGGAATAAAATAACTGAGCTTTCGTAGGCCGTGATCAGCTTTTATGTATTTCAATTAAGAACTTAATTATTCTTCTGTTTAATAAGAACAATATGGATTGATCTAAAAAATTAAAGCACAGAATACAACAAATTATGTTTATTTTAAGGTATGTATATAATATTTTTTAAGTAAAAATAAAATTAGCAATTTGGCCCATTTTGTTACTTGAATATATTTATCGTAAAATATTTGCCTTTAAATACAATATGCAAAAATAATTTTATTTTTTGTGGTTCATAAATTACTTATATTTATTAAATAAATCTTTGAACTACTATATTTTAAATTAAGGAAATGTCTTTTATTAAAAAGACAATTATATGCCCTTATAGACAAAATATTTACACCCTTTTGAAAAATTAATTTAATTGATTTGACAAATATTTTTTAAAAAAAGATTCAAGTTTTATAGTTTCTTCTTCTGGCTAAATGATGGGGCTGTAAATTAACCATTGAAGGCTAGCATCTGACCTCCAGGCTGTAATTTGTGCACCCTTATTATAGTATGTTAAAAAAATTGTGTTATACCTAGTTAAACTCTCATTTCACATTTTAATTTATAAATTTTTTTACCCATTTAATTGGAAATTATAATTTTATTATTAATAGAATAATTATTGGAAATAACTGCTATTGGGTAATTTATTTTTAAGTTCTCAAAGCTTTTCAATGTATTAAAAGTTAATGAATCTTCAAAATTCTCTTTATTGTTAAAATTAGTAAAAATCAAAATAGTAATAATTTTAATTTCTCTTTTTTTTAACATGGCAAGTATAATTTATATAAAATATTCTATAATGTAAATATTTTAACTATACAAGATTTTGAAACATATTTGTCAAGATGTTTAGTTTGTACTTTCATATTCAGAATACTTTTTCTCCTGTACTAGTCTTTAAAAACTCAATTGAAGTCATCTAGTGTGAAGCACCAGAATTTTAAAAACAAAAACATTGCAACTTTATTGGAGTTTTAACTTTATAGAATGTTGAGAAACTTTTAAGGAGTGGTATTTGTTGTAAATTAGTCCTCTTTAACTGCAGTAAAAGTTTGACATTCTTAAAAAGCATTTGCCTTTTGTTCTTTTCCTTGTTTGAGAACATCACTATTCAAACCAAACAATTCTATTTATACAGTAATGGATGTGTGGTTTTTCAAATTTGGTTATTTTTTTCAATACTGAAAGAAATGGAAGGAGATAGAGAATGAACGGTTTGCTGCATTTTGCTTGAAAACCAGAAAAAATGTCATCAAATTTCAGAAAGAATTACAAAGTTTATATCCAGATGGCACTGCAGACTGGATAGCTATGAAATATTGTTTTTTAATGTATCTCTCACCATTCAAGCTGAAATATTTTCATAGACTATGTTACATTTGTTCCCAGACTGCGTCACAAGTTACTGCTTGCATTGGTTAATTCGAAACATTAAATTTTAAAAATATTTTCATTAATATTTTCATTAATAATATATTTTTCATAATAATTTCATTTTATTCATATTAATCTTGTGATGAATTTGGTAACAAAATTTGAAACTTGGCAGGAAGAATTAATCTTAAGCAGAATGCAGTAAACTGAACATTTCTATTTTCTTATTTTTTTAAAAAATATCATTGATAATGCCTAATAAAATAAGTTTTTTTTTTTTTTTTTTTTTTTTTTTTTTTTTTTTTTTTTAAACTGAAGATTTCTAAAAACTAAAACTAATTGTTTTGACATTTTTAAACAGCTCGATAGAGCATTCTAGGAGAAAAACATAATTTCCATGTAATCAAATAACATGTTTCCTTCTTCTTATACAGTAAAAATTGAAGGTAATTGTGCCTATCTGTTAATTTAATATATTAAGGAACAGTTAAAAGCAAAAATGTTACATTTGTCAAAAGTATGGCTTTCGACTATGCTTCAACGTCTTCAATTATTAAATTTTACCTAAAGATAATTTGCTTTCAAGAAAAAATCAAAATTTATAAAAGTTATACTGTCTTTGAGTTTTTAAATCTGGATATGTTTGAAAAGCGTGTTTACGAAAATGGATATAGCATTTGATACAGTTTTTCAAACTTTATATTTTTTTTTAAAAAAGAAATTAATGGTTCTAAATAATTTCGTAATGTGAGCATCTAATCTGTCCATTAGCATAATTTACTTGGTGCAATTTATTAATATTTTTTTTCCAAGTCCACAAGATTTGAGACTACAAGGTTGTCACGTTTGCCTATGAATTCATAAAAGTGTTTGTAAATTTATGTTGTAGGAATTAAGTGTTTTAAAACTCCTTTTATCGTTTAGATTCTGAATACGAAGACATCACCTGAAAAGTTACGCCTGTAATATATCTAGTCATTCCGCCCCCCCCCCCCCGTGATGATGATGTTTGCTGTTTAGATAATTAAGGAAAAGTAAGCATGCGATTCCCAGTTTTGGTAGAAAACTGAAAAGGGGCATTTTTTGCTGCGTTCACTTTCGTTAAAATGCATTTCAATTTATGTCCAGTTTTAAAAACTCACAGACGCACGATAGGTTGTTTCGAATAAAATTTCGTGTTTTCTCATTTGCCGTTTCTGAGAAATCATTCAACCAGATTTTGCCATGGAAAAATATGATGAGAAACAAAATCTTTATTGCCTATAAATGCCGAAACTTTTTAGATTATACTAAAAAAAAAAAAAAATTGCGTTAAATTACCTTCGATTAGTCGAGTTTCATAACTGCATTTTAAAGTCTGAATTTCCACCATTAGTTTGAGATAATTTAATTTCTAACCTATTAATTAAATTAATAGATGAATTGGTATTTCTAACCTATTAACGCAATTAGAACTTGATTTTCACAATTAGAGTACTCCTTAATGTTTTAAGATTTCAATCTCTGTTTAATCTAGAGAATTAATATTTTTTATGTCCAATTTTAAAACAAAATTAATAGTCTGCACTAAATTGTTAATTCATTCTATGTGGGTTCCTAAAACCAACCAGTAAATTAGCTTATTTTAGCGGATTTTTATCTTTATTTTAGTGATGTTTTAAAACATTTCAAGGTGATTTGATTTGTATCAAAACTAGCTGGATGTGCTCTCATGCAGCTACCAGAAACTGTTTTTGGTCTGAAATGAAAATTATTTTTGTGAGTGCATGCTAATAACTGTTTTTGGTATGTATGAAATGTGTGGGGTTTAATGGGGGGGGGGGGGAATTTGCAGCTGCTCGTAACAAAAGTTTTTAAAACAGATCATGATATATTTTTATTCTAAAGAAGGATAAAAATGGGCCGTAGAATTATTTCTTTTTTATTTTTGCCATGAAAAAGAAGTGGAATAAGCATGTTAACACTAAGCATGTTTCATATGCAAAAAAAAGAGGGGGAACATGAGATGAAATTATTTAGATGCGACACTAATTGCAGGGTATCCATAGGCTACTGAAATTCCAAAAGATGGCGCTGCAAGCAGTGAAAATGGGTTCTAATGCCACTTGCCAATATCACCAGACCTGTTTGGTGAAACCAAGCGAATTTAAGGCAGAGGGTGTGTTTCTGGTTTTTCAGTGGCTCCATCTATTGCGATAATGCGACTAGCCACACACGTCATAGCCCGTTTATAGGGCGGAACTATTCATACACAGATCGTAATTTTGACTTGAACCAGAGAACGACCCATTCAACACCCCCACAGGTATTGATTTGTTATGGGAACATGGAGGTCTTTGTGCCCCGACATATTTAACGTGCACCAGTAACTACTTACTACCCGGGGAAGTCTTCAGCCGTCGGGGATCGAACTCACGACCACTTGGCCATGGGCCCTACGACCCAGGCTGTCCCGGCCTCACATTTCATAACGCAAATTTGGGTTAGTTCCATCAAAATAGTTCCACGAAGGCAAATTTCTCTCAATACTTGATCCAGGAGTTTCCTTGTCTTCAGGATTGGGCTCAAAATTACAAGGTTACGGAGTTGAGCATTGGTAGTCGTAAACCCAAATTTGAGTCGGCTGTTCAAAGACGGTTATAAAATGAAATAGTCTTATGATAATCAGAGCGATCAGTTATAGCTTTGAAACATTTTGATCAGATTTCTTTGCTATTTCTAGAACAATTATGAATTCTTTCAAAGAAGCATTTGTATACTCTTCAAGAATTTTAATATACCGCGCTGTATGTTTCTAACTTTTATTGCTAAATTCCATATTTATGTCGTAAGTTTCTAAGGCTTTCGTAACAAATGAAACTATTTTTTACTTTTGAGATTTTTAATTTCAAAACCAAAATATCTTTCGTTGGACATCCTGTACCTTCATTTTTAGCTCAATCAGTACAAAAAAAAAATCTGAAAAAAAAAACTTATTGTGTTTGCACGTGCAAGAAATAATTTGAGTTTAAGATAGAACAGTTCAATTCAATTTTATTACTTCTCGGTAAAACAAATTCAGAGGGAAAAAAAAAAAAAAAGGATTACCAATCTTGAACTATCCCTATTTTCTCCTCCTTTTATATGCAGCTTCTTTCTACAGCAAACCTGTAAATAAATTTAACATGTGTTAGACAATTTTCCTTATTTATTTTAAATAAAAGTCATTCTACAGGATGTACCAAAATAAGTAAGGTCACAACAGCAAGTCATGGAAATCGCTTAAATTACTTCCAATACACAATGTGGGGTTAAAAAAGCAAAGGATGAGAGGATGTTTACCTAGCAAAACTATCAGAGTGCTGTCTTTCGATGCCACTCAACCCGGAATAAAATTATTAAATACCATTTACTACACAGGGAAGTCTTCAGCCCGCAGCGATCAAACTCACGACCTCTTGGACATAGTTCCAACGCCCTACCAACCAGGCTATCCCGGATTCACAATTCAAAGTTTCTATCAATAGTCTTATGATCCTCTTGCTGTCAGGTTAACCGTGGGAGGTTTTCGTGGTTTTCCTCTCCGTGTAACGCAAATGAGCGTTAGTTTCATCAAAAAGTCCTCCACGTAGGTAGATTTCTCCCAATACTTGATCCAGGAGTTCCCTTGTCTTCTGGATTGGATTCAAAATTACAATGCTACGGAGTTAAGCATTGGAAGTCGTAAACCGCGAATTGGGTCGGCTGTTCAACGACGGTTATAAAAAATAGTTTTATGAGGAGCCGTGGTGGCTCAGGGGATAGACCGTTTGACTTCCAATTGGATGAACCTGGTTCGAGACCCAACGATGGCTAGTCGATACGAATGCCGCACCCGGCTAGAACCGACCACAATGCTGACGTAAAATATTCTCAGTGGTAGACGGATCATGGATTAGAGTTTCCTTGCCGTCAGGCAAACCATTGGAGATTTTCCTTTCTATGAAACGTAAATATGTGTTAGTTCTATCAAAATGTCCGCTACGAAGGCAAATTTCTTTCAATACTTGATCCAGGAGTTCCCTTGTCTTCTGGATTGGGTTCAAATTTACAAGGCTGCGCAGTTGAATATTAGTAGGCTTATACCCAGAAATTGGGTCGACTGTTCAAAGATGGTAATAAAATATTAACTAAACACTGACGAAAAAAAGATGATTATTTGATAATATAGGGTCGAGGGATTGTGCTTACGTAAAGAAGACAAATCTTTCGAAAATAAAAGATGGGATATATGGTCCCCATATTTAGGAAATCGCACTTAACGAATGATATATCGCTAAACCTCAGAAAATTTGCTATCTAAAACAAAAATTGAGTGACGAATAGTTTCAGAGTTATGAAAATTTAAATAAGTAGTCTAATGAACTCCAATTTTGTTCTAATTTTGTGCTTTTCCATTGAATATTACGGAGTTTAAAATGTGAAAAATTGCAGTTCCTCCATTTCAAAACTTTTTTGACCATGATTAAAATTCTATAACCAAAAATTATTTTTGTATCCTTTGAATAAACAAGTACGAGTTTGATAATAGTGTGCAAAATGAAATTAAGATAGTCCAAACTTTCCACCGATCTTTCTAAATTAAGACTGTCGTGAGGGTTACTGTATATAAAAAAGCTGTGCTTTTTTCCTTCATCCCACTAGGTTTTTTCAAAGTAAATTGAGTTTCTCCATCATTTTTTTAATATTTTTTTATTTTCTATGGTCCTTAAAAAAGTAAAGTTTTCTACATTAAAAAATTACATTAATTTAATTAATAACTATGTCATAAAAACCATAATAATGTCATATACTTTTATGAAAAAAAAGGAATAATATTTTTAATGGCAGTAATAGGGTACAACTACCATTATAGGATAAACCTATTCTATTTTAAAAATATGAAAAAACTACAGAAATAAATTATTTTAATTCAAATAAAGGACATGAATTTTCAAAGTAAATTTTTAACGTATATAATGTGTTTATACAATGGTGTATTGTATTATTTTTCAACTGTGTTATTGTGTACTACGTTATGTACATTGAAATTGAGCTTCTAGTATTTGAACAACAAGGAATACACCCGAACAAGAATTCTAGAACAAGTATTTCAGTAGTTTAAATATGCTAAGAAGTAAAAGAGTGTTACAGGTGTAATTATATGTGTTCTTTAAAAGGTTAATTAAAATTTTTTGAGTACCAAAGTAATGGTAAAATAAATGGTATAATACGGAATTTGTATTTTATTCTTCTATAAACTTAATATCTAGAGCTGATTTGTTAATAATAAAATACAATTATGAAAAACCCACTTGGGTTTTTCAAAGGGTGTTTTCGAAAAAACCCGGGTGGTGTTTTTTAGGGTTGGGTAAAGGTAGGGTTGGGGGTGTTTTTTAGGGTAAGTTTCTTCAGAGATGGTACTTTGTGTCTAATTTCTTAAAATAACTAATTAGCGTATTTAAAGTCAACCCTAGGAACAGCAGAATGGAATTTATAACGATTCAAATTCACCACATAACTTATGAATAATTGCACATACTAAAAAAATATATAAATATGTATCCATAAAAGTTAGTTGGTTTATTTTAAAAGTTAAAAAGATTAAGATCCCAGTTTATTTTAATTAATAATAAGTGCTTTTTATACTTCATGTAACAAAAATTATTTTTTTTTTACCAATTAATAATTTTATATAATAAACTTAAATTTAACGTTGCTGTCGAATTTTTACAAGAAAAAAAATGAAAATTTACAAGAATAATGATTTTATTTACTTTGACCTCATTGTCTATTTATTGAATCTGAAATTTGATATTTTCCATAATTGTTGCAAGATTTTCCTTGGTTTTTATCTAAAATTGCTTAATTCTCTGATTACCCCCCCCCCCCGAATCAAATTTCTTGAAAGTTCCAGGTTTTCCCGACCCTGTGGGAATCTTGTACTTGGTATTGTGTTCTAAAAAGAAATGATTTAAAATTTAAAAAAAAATAATAATAAATAAAATAAAAAGAAAGGGAGAGGGAATTGTTTAGGTCTATTAAAGTCTAATAAATTATTTAGGTCTAATAATGTCTAATAAATTATTTAGGTCTAATATTTTAAAAAATCGAAGAATAATATTTTAACTAGAACTGGGTTGCCAAAATATTGGAATTGTAATACTTTTTTTAAAAAAAGCCCATTGTTCATTTTCAACACGAATAATGTTATTGTAATAAAATTTTTTTTATATCTAATATTTAATAAATTATCTAATATAATATTATCTAATATTTAATATTCTAATTTGAAGAATAAGGCTTAGCTGAAAAATTAGTTTATACTATCAATATGCTTACGAAAATTAGATATAATCAATTCGATAAAAATCAATCTGGAAAAGTCAGAGTATTTCTTAGTATTTGTAGACAGCCACTCAGAGGATTTTAGAAGGCAATTACAATTTAGTGATTTCTATTTTACGGTATTCTAACATTGTTTATTCATTTTTAATATTGTCGCATGGTAAATTTTTTTTTATTTATTAATGCTGGATAACGAATTAAAAATTAAATTTAATTCTATTTCAAAATTAAAGTCGTTTACTTATGAAAGCAGTAGAATAGAAATTTAAAGACACCAACGAGGGAAAAAACGTGTAAAAAGTTTAAACATCATCAGAAAAATTGTTGATTCAATATGATTATATAGACTATTATATAAGATTATATTATAATAATTTTAATGTGGCAGAAGAATCGTTAGAAAAAACAAATTCTATTTAAAAAAAAATGAAATATATACTCACATTTTAAAATAAAGGAGATCACATTTGATATGCAAATTTAATGCACATTTGATGCGTTATTTCACCTGCTAGCTTGACATGTTTTTTCATAAAACTTTTCCATGCCGAAGAAATCAAGACATCTTTAGCATTTTTATAAATAAAATTGCGCAAGGCGCGATCTAGGTCGCGGTGCTGATGCAAGTCTGCCAATTCCAGAACATCGCAAACATTTTTAACGGTTAAGGTTTCTATGAAAAAGTTGGAACAATACTGTCTCAAATCGAGAATCTGATATTTATCAGCGGCTGCGTAAAGTTCTGACACATCAATCGAGGCCAAGTCCACATTATTTGTATACACGAACGTCAACATGTGATTTAAAGTTGCAGCACTCAGATCACATATGTCCACAGAACTAGTTTGTGTTTCTTTCATGTCGCTTTCGAACATGGCTCTGAAGACAGGAGATCGAACGCTTAAAACACACTTATGTGCTGGAATAGTTTTGCCTTCAGCCATTAATGTAACATCACAAAATGTTTTGTCTTCAAACATGCTTCGTAATAATTTAGACTCATCAGATTCGTAATCCGGTAAAAAATCGGGAGGGTTATTCACATTGATCTGTGGATAAATTACTCGATCAAGAAAGGATGTTGTAGTGCCATCTGACGCGCAAAACTCACAGCGTAACTCAATTATGGAATCAGGACGATTTAATTTTGTTTTAAACGTAGTTAAAGGATAGGTCACAATCCATTTGGTATCATCTTTCTTAAATTTGTGCTCTTGGCGAATCACTATCGATTCCCCAATAACATCTGGAATGGATATTTTGCAAATTAGATTGACAGGATTGCTTCCTGAATTAACTCTCCGCACTTCCATATCTGCATTTTTTTCAAACAACAGGGTGTTATTAAAACGCAGAAGGACTTCGAATTCGCCAAATCCATTGAAGTTGCAAAGAAATGGCAATTCGATGGTGTGCTCTTGTTTTGGACCAGGTGTCTCGGCAATGCCTAATAATTTGTTACAAGTAAGGGGAATCGAAAAAATATGTCTTTCTGCTCGTACTAAAGTTCTAGAGTAACAGTTCACAAAAGATACGGGATTGATGGACTTGGTACTTATTTCACACCGAAAAGTTAGTGTATCGTTCGGCAAATAGTGACGCGCATTTTCGTACATTATTTGCCGATCTATCGATAGTCCTGACGAGAGTTTACTTCCCCTGATGCATCGATTTATAAAAACACCTGTTTTGCGGGAAGTCTTCATCTCCTCAGCTGATAGATTCAAAAGAAAGTCGACTACTTCAGGACCTTCATCACTATGTGCCCTGGTGAATTCGCAGTGAACTTTATTTTCCTCATCTGGCAATCCTCTGGGGAAAAGGAGCAAGCGGAATTTACAACGACCAAGAGTTCTTACGTGAAAATAAGGACTTGCAACATTTTCACCCCGTTTTTGAGAAAGACAGCTGAAGTTTTCAATTTTCCAAATGAACACAAAAACTTCATTTTTGTCAAAGCAATAATCCATTTCCCCTATGGGATTTTTATACATTATAAAAAAATGAAGTCAGTATATAAACACTTCCTTTATAACACAAATAAAGTGTAAGGATTTGTCACTGATGAAAAAGTGGTTATAATTAATTATAACTGAACAAGTTCTATTTATCTATTACAGGTTGCAAATAACTAAATAGTTCCAGTTCTTCTGGTTTGTAATATTTTATAGTAACACTTAAGCTTCGTTATTTTATAACACAAATTAAGTGCAAGGATATGCCACTGATGAATGAATCGATGTAAAGAATTATCACCAATCAAATTATATTAAGCAAATAATCTTATAATATCCCTTAACCAAATCAATAAATTAAACATATAAATCTTATAATAAAAGTGCTTACTATCCAAGATAAGAGTAAGAGCAAATCGGCAAAGAAGAACGATATTTATCTTCTCTTCCTACGTCTTGGGAAGAAACAGGATTATCTCCGCATGCGCGTCCGGAGTTAAAACGGGAAAAGAAGTGCTCCCGGGCTTCTCCTGATGCTCGTTGAGGAAAACGTCATATTCTTGCCCCAGTCATGTTAAAAGAGCAAAGGTTATTCGTTATATAAACACGTGTTTCGGAACGAATACATTTAAGGACGAAATCCTAGAATTCAGGAATAAGATGCCCAAAGCGAGATATCAATCAAAAAGAGAAATAAATGTATTAAAATAGTGATGGTCATATTTTGAGAATAGAATAAACTCAGTTTTTTTACGATAAAACGGTTTAGATTAATGATTGTTTCCTTCGAAGGCAGGAAGGTTGCATTCTTTATTAGTAAATTTTACTTTGAAATGTTAAGACAGTTGTGAGCTAAATAAGATGATAAATTAAAGTAAAACGCATTATATAATTTTAAAGGGAGGAGACAGCATTTTTTTATTTATTTCGTGAATGATGGTTTTTATAGTCTTTTTTTTTTTCTTCTTCTTTTTAACTTTATAGTAATCTTTTTTCTTCTTCAAATTTAAAGCTCGTAATAGTTTTTTTTTTTTTTTTCAAAGAAAAATTATAGTTTACTTTGTTTTTTTAAATTTTTAATCTTTTTCAGATTTTTAGTCTTAATAATAGTCTTTTAATAAAAGTCTTTTAATGAAATGATAATTTAAATATTAATAATTATATAATAAATGATAACATAAATAATAGTGGTGAAGTCTTTTTTTTAATTTAGAGTCATTCTTAATATTCTACTGGCACGCTAATAATATTGTTGCTTCTTGCACACAAGTAGAAATTTTTTTTCCCCCACACGAGATAATTTATATAATTTTATGATAAATAAAATCAATTAAGAAAAATTCTTAAGGTACCCAAATATCTTTAAAGGCGAAATTTTGAAATTTTTTATTTGGATTTTTGAGTGTATACACAACATGGTACATGAATATTAAATATGAATGCATGAACATGGTATATGAATACAAAAAGTATGAATTTTTTTTTTTGGTGGAAAATATGGGGTTGGGTCAAAAAAAAAGAACGAAACTATTGAACGAACTCGACCTCTTTTCAAAATCTCATTGCTCTGTTAAAATTGATTTATTTTTCATAACTCTCGCTTTATTATAACACAATATATTTAAGCAATTTTTACTATACGTAGTGCTTATATATATATTTGAATATAATGATCCTTATAACGGTTCATTGTAAACCTCACCTAAACTTAAGCTGTCAAGATAAGGATAATTGCTTTCAGGTGCGTTAAAAAGCCCCCCTAGAATGGGCTTGGCTTAATACTCTCTTGGCATGATATGCTCTTTTCTCTTGGCGCTTTTCTTATAACAAGGTTACTATTTTTCCTGGTATGAAGAAGGATTTTTCCTCTCCGCAAGAGTGAGATCGAAGTCTTAGTTATGAGAGGGAAAAGTCTATAAAATTAAATAAAATTTCAATTATCGGAACATTTTTTTCTAAACATTGGAAGGCGTTATTAACAATCGCATTAAAGAAATATTTGAAATCTTTAAGAATTTTTTTAAATGTAGTTCAAATCTAATTTTTCATCGAGTACAATTATTACGTCAATTAAATTTAATGAAATCGATCATAATGTTATTATTATGATTAATAATTTTAAACCATAAAATTTATCGTCTGTATGAATGAGGTTTGAAAATGCAACACATATAAGAACTTATCATAATATAGTAACTGCACCGTGAAAACATAATTAGAAATAATAAAAAAATTTCTAGATTTTATGGGATAATGATTGAAACTATTTCTATGTATTGATATTCAAGCCGTGATACAGACTTGTGAACTAAAGAACTAAATTAAATTCATGTTCAGTACAGAACTGAAAAATCATTCAATAGTCTTTAATGGTATTAACAAAATACTTTCACGGCAATTTTATTTATTATTATTAGAGCTCGGATTTTGATGACCTAAAAAATCTCAACTAATGCCCTTAAAAAGTGCAAAAAATGCCCTTAAAAATGCTCTAAAAATGCGAAAATTGCGCTAAAAATGCCTTATGACATGACTTAAATAAAGTAAAAATGTTGAACTAGAACAATGTTTTGCTCTTTAAAATTATTAAGAGTCATGTCAAAAAATATAAAGCAATGCAATACTTGTTCTACGTTCATTAAAGTTTGAAAAATATGTTTTATGTCCTAAAATAACAAAAAAAAAAAAAGTAAAATAAAAATAAAAAAATAAAAGGAAAATGTATCGACTCCAAAACATTTTCATTTTGTGTAGAAACTTTAATAAATATAACAACTTCCATCTCATAATATTACTAAATATCAGAATTACATTGGATTATTAAATGATTTTTGATATTTTGAAATGTAAACGAGCGTCTCTTGTCTGGAAGTAAATTTTTATACCTGGAGAAGCTTCTTTCAACGTCTACTGATGTTATTGGTGCGGACTTGAAAAAGACGGTCTCACTTACTGACAATTTTTCAATTTGAAAAGATGTTGCTTCACCTGTTAATATTCTAGAGATTTTCTTCATTGTTTGGAAGCCAGTGTTCTTCTCCAAAACTTTGTTCAATTTAGCTGCTACACTTTGTGCTATCTTTCCCCTTGCGTTTTGCAACACTTGACCCACTACGTCAATATAATTTATTGTATCGCAAAGTTCCGATTCTTGTTTCTCCAAGCTTGTAATTGTCGAGGACACAATAGAAAATTTAGACTTGATAAATGATAAGTTTCCTTCGATTTTATCAGAGGCCAACACGTTTTGTGCTATCTTAATTGATGCAGCATCTTCTGAATCAAGACAAATTATAAGACAAATCTTGCATTTCATGTAATAAAAATGCCCCCCAAAATAATAAAAATTGGAAAAAATTAACAAAAAATGCTTTAAAATGCAAATTACGCCCCAAAATTTAAAAAAAAATGCCCTATAATTCTAAAAAAATGCTCTAAAGGACAAAAAATGTCCAAAAATGCAAAAAAAAAATCACATGTCATCAAAATCCGGGCCTTAATTATTATTAAGCACAACATTGTTAAATGCGGTTTTATAATTAACTCTCTTTTTTTTCCAAATCCAAAGTTTTTTTCTTACTTTTTCAAAAATCTTGATCCTGAAGCTTTTTTTTTTTTTAAACTTAGTTGTTCTTTTTCGCAAATAAATTTTTCGGCAATTTATTAGCTTTCAGAAAAATCACCTTTTACTAAAACAAATTAAATATAGTTAGTTGGTTTTTGTCATACGAAATGAAGGAATGTAAATCAATTTGCACAATCCAAAAATTTTTTTAAATTGAAATGAAATTATATTTTATACAAAAAGAAAAAAAAATGTACAGAAAACTTTTTTTACACATAGAATATCCCAATAAACAACGCCTGTAAACGATATTTTTAAAATTCTTTTAAAAGTAAAGTTGAACTTTTAGTTTTTATTAGATGTCACAAAATAACATTGAATTATGGAAAAAACTAATAAAAACTGGACCAATAATTTATGAGGTAGGAGACATTGAAAACGGTTTGAATAGCAGAATTAAAAGAAAGTAGTTTAAATCCAATTAGAATTATTTCTCAAGAAATACTTTAGTCGTGTTTAGGTCATGAAATTTCTTATACTTAAAATAATGTTTCAAAGAACAGCAATGAATTACAAACGAAAACAAGTATTTTTGAACACCCTATGCCAAAAAATAAAGCAATTAATTATGAAAAGTTATGAAGAATCACTGTAATCCAAGGAAACCATTAAAACAAAACTTATTGTAATTTATTAGTGTTAGTCAATGATTGTGTTAGGTTTGGATAGTGATAATTTTCAATGTTCATAAAGAGAATCTATTTTTAAACCGCCTCTGAGGTTTTCACACAAACACAAACATGACAAATACGATAAATTTGGAACCGTTTTTAAAAATTTTATTACTATTTTAACATGCTTTATCGCGCTTTTAGAACAAATTATTATGAACCAAAAATTCTCGGCATTTATTAATAAAATTCATTCGGTCGAGGATGAAATCTTAATAAATAAACAAATAAAATAAATAAATAAAAATTAATAACAATGTTTTCTTATTTTTATTATTTTTTCAATTTTAATTAAATGATAATATCTTATGTGGCAAAGATACCATTTTAATAATTTCAATCTTAGTATTTGACCGTTAAAAATTACACATTTTTATACATTCTAAAATATATGATTTACAATGAAAAACTGTTAAAAAAATACTTTCACCATAAACTTGTTTTAGAGTAAATAGGCGCAAACAGTATTTGGTTCTCATTTTGGGGAAATCCTCAAAATTGAAGATTTAGAGGTTCACCTTTCTAATTTGTCTTCAAATTAAACCAAAATTTAACAGCTATTCCTCCATTGATTTCTTAACTTATTATTTATTTATTATATGTGCTTGGAAAAAAAAACTTTGTTTCTAAATTGTAAAAATAAGATTCTATCAATATCATAC
The DNA here is from genome assembly GCA_949128135.1 of Parasteatoda lunata. NCBI lineage: Eukaryota > Metazoa > Arthropoda > Arachnida > Araneae > Theridiidae > Parasteatoda > Parasteatoda lunata. The sequence continues at coordinate 41,306,508 of OX421979.1, forward strand.
TTATTTAAACAATCGGAAGAATTTAAAAAAAAAAAAAAAAAAAGAAAGAAATGAACGAGAGAATATTGAGAAAGAATATGTTTTAGCGAAAAGCAGCCAGTTTTGTAGCTACCTTTCTAAACTACTCCCTTTGAAATGTACTTCCTGCTTTCTTTCCCCTCCCCTGACGAATTTTGGTAAGGAGGAGAGTTCGATAATTGATGTCACTGATTGAAGGGGGTAGAAATTTTTGCGCAGTTCAGGTCGACCCTATTCGAAATTCTTTAGATATAACTGCAGCCTGAGTCATATCTATTTCAAAATATTTTCAGAACAGCAGAAGAAATCGTTACTGTAATCTGTGCTTCTTAATACACGTGGTTAGATTTTCTAAATTTTCCTTTTTTCAATAAGTTTTAACCCAACCAAAAATAGAAAGCAAATTTTATTTCCTGAAATGGTATATTATTGAAGTTTGATTAATCAAATTATTCATCAAAAAAATATTCGAACATGTCTGCTACCGGTAAAATTAAGAAAGTAAACGGGTTTACTTTCACCTGGCATATTGAAGATTTTCCTTTGTGGATGCTTTACGAGAAACATACGATTGAAAGTCCAGTGCTTCGAATCGAACAATTGCAGGGCACGAACTGGATGCTTATGCTCTACCTACCTGGAGAAGATGAAGAGAATATTAATTTGAATCTATATCTATTTAATGCAAAAAAGATGAAGTTGGCCCGTCTAGAGTAGATGTAATCGGAAAATTATTCATAGCAAAAACTGATGGTTCGTATGTATTTCTAGATAAGATCTGTAATTTTTTTCAAGTGGATTCCGCATACCCGGAACCTCTTAGCCTATCTCGAAAAACTGTTTTGGAAACTAATTTCCTGCTTAAAGATATTCTGACTGTTGGTTTCCAATTTTTCATATATAATTACTTTCCTATTGAATGCATTGGACGTTCAAAATTATCTCAGAAAAAATATTCCGTTTCTTTGCCGCTGAAATTTCCTGATGGCGATGAGGAAGAACTGATCATCACACCACTGTTTTCTGTAATCCCAGGGCATCCGAGATTTCGAATTTATTTGTATTCTCGTAATTTTACCGAAGCTGCATATCCGATTGCCGTTGAAATTCCGATGTCCGATTTTCCTATTAAAGTTTTTGTACAGTGGAACTTATCATTTTTATGCAACGAGGAATTAAAATTTGAGAAAAAAACAAAACAACAACGCGTAGTTGAACCATGTAAGGACTATGGAATGTCAGTTAGAGTTACCAGAGCGACTTTTTTTTTAACATTCGATATTCGAGGCCAATAGCATGAAATGTGAACTGATCGTAACTATGGGATACTACACTTCGTATATGGAGAAGATAGTTTACAATCAAAAGGTGCAAGATTCTCCAACAAGTAGCTGTTTTGGTTTGAGACATCTACAAAGTAACTTAATGCAATTGTATTCCGAAAAAGGTCTGTGCGATTTCAAAATTATTGTTTCTGACAAAGAATTCTACGTCCACAAAATTGTTCTAGCAGCTGTATCACCAGTATTCCGAGCAATGTTTGAAAGTGGTATGATTGAATCAGAGAGCTCACAAATGAAGATTGAAGAATTTTCGGCTGAAACGGTAGAAAAAATGCTGGAATTTTCTTACAGTGGCAACGTCTAAGACTTAATGTGGGATATTACTTTGGAATTATACTTCATTGCTGGCAAATACCAAATCCAAAAATTAAAAATGCTTTGTACTTCTTTTATGGAATTTGCCTTAAGAGTTGAAACTGTACCCAATTTATTGATTCTTGCAGATTTGCATGGAGATATTTTTTTGAGCAAAATAGTCGAAAATTTCATCTGTGGTAATTCCAAAGCTGTATTTAAATCGGAGGTATGGAAACTATTTATGAAGAAAAATGTCCAAGTTGCCTGTGCAACAATGTGCCGTATTTGCCAGTCGGTGCTACAATAAAGTAAGTAAAAGCATCATAATTACTATTTTTTTACTATTGTAATATTTGTTATTCCAGAGGAGATACAAGAACTATTTTAGGTGCCTGGCATGAAATATGCATGTCGTTCCTCAAAAACCAACTTTTTAAAATTTTAATAAAATATACGATAAAATGCTATGCATATTTAATGTGACCAGATTTCTGAATCATGATCTGAGGAAAAATCATCAGAATACTGATTCTTCTTCAAAAAAAAAAAATTTTGAGACAAAAAATTTTGCGATTTGAGGACACCCATATATTAATGGAGAATATAAATTTATATGTGCCGCATAGATTGTTTTTTCATTGATAATTAATACCAAGTAAACCATCTTAATTATACTTGATTTCATTACTGAACAGTTTAGGCATATGATATAATATTCTGCAGTTGTTATAAAATTTTTTTTTTTTTTCTGAAATTATTTCAGACGATCAGAAATAGTTTTAGCATGGTGCTTTTATGTTTTTTGCTTGTATTCTCTGTATGACAAAATCATCTTAATCAAAAAAAAAAAAAAAAAAAAAAAAAAGAAGAAAAAATAATCATGAGCATTTGCCAATTGACTATACAATTGAACTAAAATGTATTAGTTTTTTGCTATAATTTAATATTTTTCGGCTGATTTTTTTGATATTTCAACATCGGTAAAAAAAGAGATGTTTTAAGTTAAATTCGAGAACATTTGATAAGATTTAAAGACGATTTTTGTCCTCTAATATATGGAAAGTGTTTGAGAATAACTATTTAATTCGAGGATTGGCCTCAAAATTTGATGAGGGTTGGTGACAGTATGCACATTAGGGTCACAAATGACTGGTAAGGGAGGAAAAACCTTTTTGAAAGTCAAGCACCCACTATGAGACCAGAGTGGTATAGAAAAAATAGAAAGGTATAGAAATAAGGTATAGAATAAAAGAAAGAAAGAACAGAGAAAGGTATAGAAAAAATAGCAAAAAGCGAATACATTTCGGGTTAATTGTTTTGTCAATTGGCAATTATGATTTTCCACATTTTAAAAACTTTTTTTTCACTTAAATTTTGATTAATTACTCATAAAACGCACAGTTGATTGACTTTGTTTTGAACTAGGATTTGAAAAGTACTTAGTAAGTAAGGGTGGTTATTACAGTATATCACCACCCTGTTACCATAATGACCATTATAGAGTTACTGAGATCGAGAATTTCGGTATTAAATTGTTAGGTACCTAAAAAAATGACCAAAAAAAAAAACAAAAAATCAAATATCTAAAAACAATATCCTGAAAAATCTTGAAGTGCAAAGAATGGAAAAAGAAGGTAAGAATCATCAAAATCCGGGCATTAATATATATTTTTCTTTTATTAAAGTAAATATGATTATTTTAAAAAAATGTCTCAAAAGTTTTAAAGAAGAAAGAAAAAAACATTTCGCATTGAAAAAAAGAATTCAGTAAATTGCTTGAAAATATTACAGGTATAAATATAACTGATATATATAATTTTCAAGGAATCCGGTATGATAATTTTTCAACTTTAATAATTAAAAGTATTTAAACTAAAAAAGACAGCATAACTTCATATAGATTAAAACATTTTATGTCGCATAAGTAAGACATTACAAGCACAAATATAATAGGTTATGTGATATACATTATAGGTAATGGGACATACGTTATAGGTAATGGGACATAATAATAAATATTTTTCTTCTATAAAAGCGAGTATTATAAATTTAAAAAAAATGTTTCAAACATTGAGAAAACATACAAACATATTACATTAAAAAAAGAATTAAAATTGTTTTAAAATATTGCAGTTATGAATATGACTGAAATGTATAATTTTTTAAATAATTCAATATGATAATTACTAAACTTTAATAATAAAAGAGGACTTAAACTAAAAAATAGAGCATAATTTCGTATAGATTAAAACACTTTATGTCGCATAAATAAGACATTAATAGCACAAATATCACAGGTTATGTTACTATACATAATAGGTTATGGGACATAGTAATAAATATTTTTCTTTTATAAGTATAATTTAACAATCATTTTCTTTCAATTTTTTTTAAAAAAAATATTACAAATAAAAAGAGATGGAATAAAAATTGTTCGAAAATAATGCAGATATGAATATGACTGAGATATATAATTTTCAAACAATTCAGTATAATAATTATTCAACTTTAACAATAAAAATGATTTAAACTGAAAGAGATAACATAACTTCATATAGATTAAAACATTTTATGTCGCATAAGTAAGACATTACAAGCACAAATATAATAGGTTATGTGATATACATTATAGGTAATGGGGCATACGTTATAGATAAAGGGACATAATAATAAATACTAGGAGGCTTCGCCCCCTGCTCGCTGGCGCTCACCAACCCCCGGAACTGCTTTCGCAGTTCATTTCGGATTGCTTCGCATACCAATGCTCGCTCATTGGATACGTTCTTAACGTCTAGCTTTTGTATACTTTTTTGAATACTGAAGTTCCGAAAACTTTTCACTGTAGAAAATTCTAAACCTGTACATTTCAATATTAATTTGAAATTGCAATTGTTAATTTGGGCATTTGGCGATGCAACACTTATAGAATTGAAGGATTTGTTACGTCAAGCGCTCAGGTATCATAATTTTGATTTATGAACAAGTAAGTCTTTTCTAAACTTCGCATTTCTTTCTCTAAAATCCACAATTTTCTAAAAATTCTATGATTCATGCAAAAAATGTCAAAATTTGGCGACTTTTTAAATGTATTAATAATTTACATTTTAACAGCAATTTTACTTTTCTGAAGCTTAACCTTTGACGCAGAATTTTCATTAAACATATATTTCTTTTTTTTTTTTTTTTGTTTTGTTTTTTTGTATTAATTTAGATCAAAATAAGTGAAAAATATTATATTTAGCATTTTAAAAATTTATGGTTATGAAACATTCCATGAGATATCTGTGTTTTTTTTTTCCGTCTTAAAGGTAAAATCCTCTTAACTCGGTTCACTTTTAAACAATAATTTATTCATCAGAGAAATAATTATTCATTATTGAAATTTTGTTAATTTACATGATAAATTAGTAATAAATTTTTGAACTTGAATAATTTTTTTTCCAACTTACTTTTTTTATACTTTAGTACAAATACAATTCCGATAAACTAACAGATGTTTTTTAGTAACTATAATACTGTTTTTTATACTTAAAAAAAATACCAAAATATATTTGTACTTAGACAGTCAGAATACCCTCAGTTATATGCAAATATAATTTTTACTGATATCCCATTTGCGTCAGAGGGTTAAAAATTGTTAATGCGTAATTGCTAATTCATTCTGAGAAACAGATCAATAAGAGAATTACAAGAACACAGTTCAGTACAAAAGATAATCTCAATTCTGTCAAGTAAAGTGAACAAGTTAAATTGATAAGATGATAAGGATAACATGTCTGCATGCAGAAGCAGGGAGATATCCAACTGCAGTGTTATGTAGGGTGGGGTTTTCATTCTTTCCTAATCACAGTATTAGTTTACATGTCTGCACTTTTCAAAAGAGGGGGAACTATAAATCAAACAGTAGTTATTCTATTGATATTTATGTTTACATGCTCTAAAAATCATTACAAATGTCATAAATATGCTTTTCGATTTAAATAAAGTTAACACTATAACTTTCTTCATTGAATTTTAGAACATAATGCAGGGCAAAACTAACCCTTTGACGCAGATTGGGACACCTGTGTCTTTTTTCTATACTTTTCTTTTCTAATTACAAAATTATGCTCTAATTACACGCAAAAATATTTATTAATATTTTTTTGAATTACAAAAAGCAGTCTGATAGTTACTAAAAAAAATCTGTAAGTTTATCGGGATTATATTTGTACTAAAATATAACATCAAAAAAAAGTAATTTGAATTTTTTTTCCCTTTATATTTAATAATGTATCAATGATTTTGTAAATTGAAAAAATTACAATGATAAGTAACTGTTTATCTTAGAACTAAATAACTGCAAATAAGTGCAGATTTAAAAATAAATAAATAAATTATTGTTTGGAAGTGAGCCGTGTGTGTAAGATTTTACCTTTAACCCGGAAAATGACACCGGTGTTTCATGCTGTATTACCTATCCATGAATTATTAAAATGCTAAATATATTATTTTTTACTTATTTTGTCTGAATGAATACAAAATATTGAAAGAAAAAATTAGAAATATATCTTTAATAAAAATTCTAAGGGTTAACGCTCGCCATCGGCCACATGGCGATAAAATATAATAAATTGTGATTAAAAAAATTGTCTACTACTCGTCACTTGATCGGTACTTTATTTTTAATCGAAAGTGCATTCCATGTGGATCTCATTATCATTATTGTTTAAAAAAATATAGAATTAATATAAATATTTTATAATTTTTCTGCAAATTACTTTATTTCCTCGTAATGTTAACCATATTTCGAAAAATGCTTTATAAGTAATGTTTCACATTGTTAATATTTTGGCGAGAAATCGGTTGCGTTTATTATAAGTCTGCATGTTTAGTTAAGTTTGTCGCCAAAGATAAATAAAAAAGAGAAATGCTAAATTTAAACATAACTTTAATAAAAACTTAACAACAAAATGAAAAACAATCAAGAATAATCGAGCAAGTAATAACTAAAGAAAAACGTAAAGCAGATTACCTAAAGAGAAAAGAAAAAGTATAGTAAAGAACAAAGTATCCTGATGGTTTCGATGCTAACGAAGTTATACGATGATCACATTTTTTAAATTCAGTTCAGTTCAAAGAGATTACAATAAATACTTTTACCGTGCGTTCAAATTTTTAAGTTCACCAGAGCATGAACTTCTTGAATCAAGTACGATGATTATTCGCGATCGCAACGAACTATAGGGGGCGTTGTTGTATGTGCCGAATCCCTGCGATTTCCATATGAACAGTCATTCAGTTACACTGGAGACGTCTTTAATGTAGCATTGTAACGTTCCATCTTTATTGTGGCTGATTAAATTTAAAAAAGAAAAATGTTTGTTTTCTTTCTTATGCAAACGAAAACAAAATGGTATCACTTTTTTTTTAGAGAAGGAACATCCAGAACACATCGGAAAAATATTTGTAAATAAAGAGAAAAAAATAGGTATATTCTTATAAGAGTTCAAACCTAATGCCTGAGAAATAGTTTTACTAAATTTAATGGTATAACATGAAAGGCCCATTTAAATTTTAACGTAAAATAAAGAATGCTTACGAAACAAAAAGAAAAAAAAGAACCATTCTTTTTTTGTCGCCATTTTTTAGTGTTACGAAAATGCGTCTTTGGGACTTGCCAAAAACAAAACAAGATGCAATTTTATTTTTTTAGGAGCGAAATATTTTATGGAGTGAAATATAACGAAAATGTTCCAAAGTCCATAACATGAAACTTTATCTTAGTAATTTTGAAATGTTATTTCATTTTGAATCTTATTTATTAGAGTTCATAATGGCTATAGAATCAGGTGAGAGAAAAGTTTGTTTTGAATCTATGCTAAACTCTATATCGGCCCATTTTCCACTGAAATCCGATTGACTACTTTAATTTTAAACAAAGTGTTTCATTTCAAGATTTTTTCCAAAAATTTTAAGTGTAGACTGGCGGCACTAAAAATCTGCCAAATCTGTAGCTGTGGTTAATTTTTATCAAAAAATTATAAACTAAAAAGCGTAAAATAAAGAATTTTTAGGATAAAAACTATTTTAAAAATTCCTCATTTTTCAATAAAAACTTTCGTATTTTTTTTTTTAAATTAATCAGACGTAAAAAAAAACATTTTGTAGAGAACGATCCTCAAGTACGAAAAAAAATTATTTACAAGCAAATTTTTTATTATAAAAATCATAACACTTACCTGATTTATAAGTCCAAAATGATATGTTCTTTGTTTGAAAACTTTATTCTCATATAACATATACATAGTTTATCCCTTCATTACTTTTAGGTAACATACCACACATCAAATTTTTATAATTGTAAGATCTCGATATGAATTTTAATATGTAGCTTAAAAACAGAATAGCTGAATTCTAGTTGAAATTCTTTCAAAACTAAAAAACACTTTCCAAGAAAACGATAAAAAATTTATTTATAATCAGCACAAAAGATACTTTTTCAAGTAATTCGGATTATTCTTTATTGTTGTTTTCTGAATTATGTAGATACAGAAATTTATACATTTCTATGAAGAAGAAGAATATTCTATAACTATTACTTACAGTTCTGTATGGAATTCATTGGAACACATTTATTCATTGGAATGACGAAAGCAATGTTGACTTCATTTTAACTTGTAATGAATTGAAGACAGAAAAATAATTTTACCGCAATACACACATCTGTAACAGCAAGTGATCATGAAATCATGTTATGTTGTTGGTAATAGAAAGGTAAAAATTATTGAGAAGTTGTTCTTCAAATGCTTGGCGTGTTCTGCTTCAATGTTTGGCATGTTCTGATTAGTGTTTTCAAGAAGTTTTACCTTTTCTTTAGGGAAATTTTGCTTCCTATTTGCTGCTAAGAAAATGGCGTCCGTCATTGCCAATGGTTATGTGGGAACTAATGCTCGATATTTACAGTGTCCCGCTAGATGGCGTATCGAGTGTTGCGATCGCGAATACCACAATATCAAAAACTTTTTTTTAATCGTTTAAAAAAAAACTTTTTTTTAAAAAGATCATGTTTTAAAAAGTGGCCACCGTTAAAAAAGTTGCGATTGGCCAATGGCCAGAAACAAAATATTACCATTTATAAATGCAAAATATTGAGAAAAATATTAAATATTGAATACGAAATATTGAAACAAAAATGACTTATAGAAAATAAAATATTTTAAACAATAAATTTATGGGTAAAACTATCGACGTTATATACCTTTCATGGTTTGAATAATTCTATCGAAAGTAGCGTTTAGTTACAAGAAATAATTTCATAAAAATATTTGAAAAATTGTGAAATCATTTTAAGGAATGATAAATAAGTTTGAACTATTTATTCTAATTTATTTTTTGTTAAAATAATCTCGAAGCTTCGCACGCTAATTATTTGTACTGAACGTGGATCAAAAGAATTACACCAAAATAAAAAAGTAATGTTGGTTTTACACCAGAATAGAATAGAAGAATCATAAAAATACCATGCAATGAACAAACAAAAGCCTCTTAAAGAAAATTCATAAGTGGAAGTTTTAAATTGTTTATTTCTATATTATCGCAACAATATTAAAGATCATTAAGATTTTTTTTTCTACTATAGATAATAACTAAGAATTTGTTTTCGTTTTTTTTGTTTCAGGCATTTTTGACGTTATTGCATAAGATATCTGATGCAGTCGTGATTTTAGTGGTGGAAAAGTTGATTGAAAACATCTTATTGTAAGAAACTGGAAAGGAAATCAATTGGCATGCACTTCAATCATCTCGGAAACTAAAAATATTAGATGTGTAATATTGACTTTAAAAATTACAAAATTTTATTTGAAGCCTTTAAAACTTTATTAGTTTCTTTATTTTGTGATAACACTGACATTTGCTATGCATTGAATTAATTTCATTCAAAACTCTAAAAATGTAAATAAACTTTGAATGAAATTAATTTTTACAATACTAATTGTTTGAATAAAATTCATTGAAATTAAAGTTACTTGTCGGGTACTCTTCAATGTAAACAAGTAATATAAAAATAAATTTTTTAAAATCAATTCAACTTAGGTTAACAGAGAAAAATTTTATTTTAGTTTCTTTTATTAAATAACAGCGAATATAAAATAATTAAGTATTTAAATGTGCACAATAAACTACTTTTTTGCTGAAAAATAGCTATAAGTTAGAAATTATCGCTGATGTTATCTTTAAGGTATGTGAAAAACTGAATCGCTTATAGTAAAATTTTAAACACTGACTAACACTTAACCAATCAGAAAATTCCATATCGTTCCCTATTTAATTAATCTTTTTAAAACTGTATAACTGCTTTAAAACTGCTCATCCCTATTTATTTAATGAATAATTATTTGGAAAAAAAAGAAAAAAAACTGTATAAATATCAAGTATATAATATTACAATAATAATCACAAGAAATATCACAACATTAATCAATCAATCAATTATTTTAACAATTACCATTCATATAATAATATTCAAATCCTGACAAATTATATAAAATATCACATGATCTCATCTTTTGCTCTAATTATGTACTCCAGACAATAGAGTTTAAAAAAAACAAAACAATGTTCTCTAAAAATTGACAGAAGTTTTTATTTTTTGTATATTTATGATTTTAGAGGATGCTGAACACGAATCTGCCCATTTAGGGACCATTCATATAATTACATTCAAACACTCTGAAGAAATATATAAAATTCTACGTTATTTCATCTTTCGCTCTAATTATGTAGTCCAGGCAATAGAGTTTAAAAATTGATGTTGTCCAAAAATTGATCTAGACAATCAATAATAACAACTAAATCTGTTTTGATGCACCTAGTTTGTAATTACAGCGTTTGTAATATAAACAATAGAAACAACTTACTTAATGTTTTTGAGAACTCAAACACTTTGTCAAAAACTTTAGGATATAAAAAAATATTTTATTTTTTCTTAAAGTATAATATTTTAATTATCGCTAATACAAGAGGTAAATTTAAAGCTTGACTAAATGCGTAAATATATTTGGATTATTTGATTGTAAAACGCATCTATGCTACAACATTAAGTTGGAATAAAAAATTGGAATAAAAATAAAATAAAAAGTACACTCTCAGAAATAAAGCTCTTACTTTTAAGGATTCAGCAATCCTTGAGCAGTATTTCGTTAATTTAGAGAATCATTTCGTCACCAGAATCACGTGATTTGTGATGAAACGCTAACTCTCAAATATATGACGAAACTTGTCATAATGCATGGTAGTAGATCGCTAAATAGAATGATGAACCTAGAATAAAGACTAGACTATCAACCTGACGAATTAAGCTGACCAGCTGTATGACGGTTAAGGAGTTGACCTGGTAACCTGGAGACCAGGGGCTCCAATCCCACTTCGGACTTGGGTGTAACTTGTCTTTCTGTTCTATCTGTCCTTGCCACCAATATCGTGTTAACTCATCTAAATAGTTATAACATGGAAATCTGGTCATGGAGTGAAAACTGACTGAACGATATAGTAGAACATCTGACTTCAAAACAAATAATAATAATGTGCTTGAAAAAAGGTGACAGTGAAGGTTCTATAATCGAAAAGTTATTTACATATCGCGTATTTCAGGTCTGGAGAGGTTTTGAGCACAACCATCTACTGAAGGTGATTTCCAGTATCAAAGTAAAAACAGCTAATGCCCAGCCTACACCTAGAATAATGAACAGTCCATTTAAATCTGATAATCCTAAAGCTGATGCTGATGTACTTTGATAAACGCCACCATTTAAATTTCTCTTTAAATCTAATTTAAAGAAAACATCACTCATGAATTTATTATATAAGCCACCACTTAAAATTCGGAGTAAGATTTTATTGAAACGCTTTTTGCAGCAGAAGTGTTTGCTAATTGCAACTCCGAACGGAAAATATCCAAAAGCTTCCTTTGAGTAAAAGTAAGATTGAGGGGACCCAAAAACTAAGCGAAACAGAAAAGGTGACCCAAGCATCGCTGTGTGTTTCGGTACACTTTGGTTGGTATAAGATGTGTAGTACCATTTATTCTTTTTAATCAATTCCCCTAATCCTTTGAGATGGGGTATATCGCTTTTCGACAAATACTCCGCTTCCAGAGTGGCCAATGCTGCTCGGCACTCCATTTCCCCCTCTCTGACTGCTGCGTAGAGTTCCTTGAAATCTTTTATTTGCTTCATTCTAATCGGGGATGTTAAAAACGATAACAGGACTGAGCTGTAACTTAGAGTTATCAGATATGAGTAAATGAGCCAAATTCCTATGGGTATCCGCCTGGATATTGAACGAGGGTTGTAGTTCAGTCCTTGTCCGAAAGAAGATGCCCACAAATTGATGAAAACAGAGCAAAGAGAATCTCTCGGGGAAATCAAAGTTCGAAATAGCACTGTTACTAAGAGCAGTACGATAAAGAATAAACACCATACGAGCCTGTTGAAAGGATACGTGAATGCTGATGTTTTGGGCAAGAATGAAGCATGGTGCATCAGGAATGTTTTGTCGAGAGGTAGGTAAGGCATGCTGAAGTCCACAACAGTTGATCTTTCTTCGGTGATACCCATCAAGGAGAATGCCACGTCAGCTTCATTCATTGCGAGCATTCCCATCATTCCAGTCCAGTTTCCGAAAGTATCCCTTGAACCGTACGATAGGTCTGAGGGAACAAGAATCTCATATTCAAAATTTAGTTTACGTGATAATAGTTTTATTAATTCTGCTTCAAATCCAGAGATAATGGTAATATTGTTGATTCTTTTAATTTCTAAGACTTTGACAATTGGTAGGGCTGCGATTCTAAGTTTAGAGGGAAAATAAGCTGCCATTCTATATAAAATCTTTATGGAATTCTTCTTGAAATGAGGGTTAAGATTTAACGTTTTAATCTAAAATTTTTGACATTAAATTTCTAGTTTAAATTCAGTTCAGGTTCTTTTAATTAAGTCAGTTCCTGAAGAATATCAGATAATAGAGACGTTGAGTTGGCAAGAAATATTCTCTGTTCTTCACGAATTCTTGGACGAATATTCTTCTACTTGGAACGAGTATAAAGATTTTACGTTTGCGTCAAAATTTTTGAGTCAATTCTCCAGTCAAAAATTCTTCTTGATTCGTTTAGTTAAGTCAGTTCTTAAAAGCTGACAGCGAACAAAAAAATCTGAGAAAAATTCGTCATTCTTCACAGAATGAACGAGTTTTTTCTTCGTAAGGAATTATTTTATCCGAAATTGTTTGAATACTTTTAATCTATATGATAATCAGAGTTAATTCCAAGGGCTATATGAAATACTTTATTTATTTGCAAAAAAAGAAAAACCAGGACAAAATCTAAATACGAAAACTGCCAGATTCCGAAAAAAAGAAACGAACTATCACGAAATTGATAAATGCGAAACAAAACGAAGAGTTTCAACTTTTGCTTGAAGTCTTAATGAATGAATAGTTTTATGTAAAGGAATCAGTTGAAGGCTTTTGCAGACATTTTATCCACTATTTTTAAAAAAACAGCAAGTAAAGAAAATTGAATGACAGATCATTGTTCTGCGTGTTAGTTTTAACAAATATTTTATTATTCGTGAATTTTTTTCTTTTCTGATTGCACAAATAAAACTTCGCAAACACGACTGCAGTTCATAGGTATGATGTTTGCTTTTAAGATATTTGCTCTTAATGGTTTATGCACAGATCTATATAAAACGTTCTTGAAATAATTTAAATGCGTGTGCCATTAAGTAAAATTATGGTGACAGTTTTTATTTTTGGGTTTTCCACTTTTAAATCGATATTGCTGTGTATTTATAGAGTGTAAAACAATGTGCGTGATTATTTAATGATAGATTAATCGTGCAATATAGGGTAAAAACAATGCTATTATGTTACAGAAATGAAAGCTTCAAGATCATTAAAAACGACTTGTTATTGATTTTTAACTCATTTAAAACTATTTAACTAAAAAAACCGTTTAGTTGTCTTATCCCCTAAAGCTAGTTATATGCTTATTTAAAAATAAAAGTATTCGATCTAATGCAATTTGTTTTTGTGCCGATACTTAAACTTTTACAGTATCGTAGATTTTACACAAAGGTTATCTTTTTTTTTTTTATGAACTTTTGAAAACAACATTTGATAACAATTGTATGTGTTTACAGTTAAAAAGTAAAGCATTACCTTTATTAAAGAGTGCTTTTATAGCAATTCCAATGTTTTGATAAAATATATTTTAACATAAATAATAACGGAATACAAAAGTTTATATGTGTTTCGGTAAAACACTCTTGCGATTTTATTTACTTACTTTTGCTATATAATTGCATCTGCGTAAACTACGGTCTAAGGTCTTTTTCTGGAATAGAAACTAGTTGTTAAATGTTATATGTAATAAAAAAAGAATAATATTAATTACAGCAAGAGAAAAACAATTATAACACTTGATAGTAAATGATTATTCAAGTGTTCTACTTAATGGAAGCTGTATATGTTGGTAAATATATACCTTGAAACAAGAGAAACTTGATCCGCTTATTACAAAATATTTATTTTTTGTTCATATCCAAGTTGATATTCTTTTACATTTTACGTTAAAAATGATCTTAATTATTATTTTTTAAACTTAAATTACAAACTGCACTTTTTTATTGATCATTTTTAAACGTGTATAGTGCGTATAAAAATATCATCCTGAATAACTTTGGTTCTAATGATTAGATTTCCACGAATTAAATGCCGCTTCAAAGGCTCAAAAGGTTATGCCTTTAAAAATTATAACTAATCAGTGCAGACAAAATTTCAAATAGTTACGAAATCAGACACAAAAATGTACTTTCTTTTTGACGAGTTTCAAATGTCACTATAAAAATATGGGGGTTGCCACAATCGGGACGTTAATTTCCTGATTGCTATCGAAATCAGGAAAACTGTCGTAATTGCGGTCCTTTAACTTTAAGTTCATTTTCCGCGTAATTCACCGTTTTTGAGAAATTGTTTTGAGAAATTGAAAATAATAATTTTATTTTATCAAAAGATAATTCTATTAAATGAAAGTAACTTTTAATAGTGTATTTAATAAGGGTCCCTCGGGGTAGGTCGGTTACTTATTAGTCTTATTCTAATGACTTTTTTACCTGTATTTTTGACACTTTTATTCTTGGTTAATTTTATTCACTTAGGTGGTTTAAGCGCATTAAGCTTCTTTTTTTTTGTTGAGAATTTTGTTTCATTTTTATCTATTTGATCTTTTCGATAGTGTGATTTCTTCTTATGTGTATCAATCTTTTTTGATTTTGATTTTACTTTACTGTAATTTTGTAGTGTTTAGTTCGCGTGACAACGGGTGAAACCCTTATCCGAGTCGGTAACTATTAGTCTTATACTAATGACAATATGTAAGGGAGAGTGGGGTCAAGTGTAACATTTTTTACTTAACTATTTTTAACTAACAAAAATTCCAATATATTATTAGTATTAATTAACAGACGAGTAAAGTAGACTATCCTCTACTAGAAAAAAAAAAAAAATACCTTATTTTAAATGTTATTATATTAGTTATTAACAATTTTTGACAGTCGTGCACTTGTTACAATTATCCCCACTCACGGGGTTAATTCTAACAGTTCATAAATTCAACTAAAACATAGTTAATTATATTTTTTATTGATCAAAATAGTAGTGATATTTTAGGAGTAAAAATAATAATGAGCAGAGACTTAAAGGGTTAAACTTTTTAATTTATGCTGTAAAAGGTGACAAATAAAATAATGCACATGCAACATAATATAAATGATACAGGAATTGGTGGTTCTTAAAGAGTTAAGTAATGGTTTGTAAACATAAGATTATTTATTTTCAGCTGTTACATTCGTCCCTTTATTTATTGTTACAATCGTCCCCAAGACGCCATTTCAGCTTCATTTGTTAAAAACAATGCTAGTTAATTAACAAAACTAATCTTTTTTTTTTTTGAAATGATAAATAAGGTGTTTACTTGCATATTCGGTTAATAATTTTTATTTGTTTAAAAAAAATTACTTTGTTACAATATAATATTCTAATACCAAAAAAAGTACTTACGTAGCGTGAAATATCTTTTGTAATGTAAGTCTTTCAAAAGTACATAAAAATGGTTGCCAGCAGGGGTATACATGTAGATTTATTAAATACACCTTGTGCGCCACCTAGGAACCAAATCTGGAACCCGACACTCGAAATTTTTGCTCTGTTACAATCGTACCCTGTTACAATTGATCCCACTCTCCCCTACTCAAGTTTAACCTTGAAAAGAACTAACGTTATTTCCTTCCCTAAGAGCAGCAGAAAGATCGCATGTCTCCCTTGCATCAAAATGGGTTTAAATGGAAATAGAAACATTAAGAATGTTAAAACCGTAAAATATCTAGGGGTCACTTTAGATCCCTGTTTGACCTGGTTGCCGCATCTGGAGGATACAAAAGATCACCGTTTTTTACTACAACATGAGCGCCTAAGTAAGAAAGACCTGGGGTTTAAGACCCAGGGTCCTGAAATGTATTTACCTCCAGTCCAGTGTGAGAATTATCACTTATGCCGCCAGTGTCTGGTTCAACAAGGGGGTCAGGATGAGAGAAAAATTAGCATCAATCCAAAGGATCCCGCTGTAAACAATAACTAGAACCTATAATACAACCAGCACCGAGGCCTTGCAGATACTGGCGGGAATCAAACCCGTTCATTATTAAATAATTGATGATAAAGATGGGGGTGGCATTTGGATGATCTGAATTTTGTTAGCACTAATTTAACACAAGCCCAATATCTAGAACCTCTGCCACCTATCAAGCACCCAGCCACTTCTCTCGCTGCACCCTGTAGCAAAGGAAAACAATAATAACACCGAAATCTACACAGATGGATAAAAAAATGATAGTGAACCAAATCATAGTAAAGTAAGATATGCTATCGCCATCAAGCAAAATGGACTTACAATCGATCTAATCTCTAATAGATTAAACGATGAGGCTAGTATTTACCTGGCTCGAGGCTATTAAACAAGCTGTCATTTACGTATAAAACAAGAATTACAAAGAAGCGAAAATCTATACTTATTCGCTCTCATCGCCGCAAAGTCTATATGACCCAAGAAATAGAAGCAACATTATTGAAGAGATGAAAGAAAATATTACACCAAGTATCAGACTTTACTGGGTCAAAGCCCAGATTGACATTAACGGTAACGAGCGGCAGATCAGCAAGCCAAAAAGGCCATGAGCTTCAACCGGGTGGGAGCGATGCTCCCAATGGAAAGAACTTTCATTATTAGATACATTAAGCATGCCACAATTAATAAATAGAAAGTAGATTGGAGTGAATCAGCAAAGGGTAGGCAGGTATATCTTTTTATTAAAGATCCCCCTCTAACTCGCCTGCAGTCAAACTTCTATTTAATACAATTCTTAACTGGCCACGGGGTTTTCGGAATATATCAACAGAAATTCTTCAATAAACGAGCAACTTGTAAATTTTGTGGGAAAGTACAAGACATTGACCCTCTTATAAAATTTTGTCCCAAATTCCGGAAGCTCCGTCGCAGAAAATGGGACTAATATACTCAACTTTATGCTGATAGTGACTGCAGGGGAAAAATCCTTGAAATTCTTAAATATACCTTGGAAGATCTGCTTGCCTGACTAATTTTATCTGGTTTTAAACTTTTAGATTTCCTGGTTTTAGTATTTGTCTTTTTGTATTTTACCTTGGTTTTTAACGTGCTTTGGTGACTTTGTCCTCCTCCTGGACTATTATCCTCATCATACATTGAACTTTCGAAATGAATTTTTGGATCTTGTGAATTTCACCACCCTCAGTTTTACCTGGTGTCATTTTTTAATTTCTATCCTTTTAAGAGAAACTTTGGTATACCTTGGAACATTTTTAATCCTAGAGGCACCTTGTCTTGAAAAGGGGACACTTGAACTTTTAGTCGATTATTTTAAATATTTTATTTATCTTATTTTAGATCTTGTATGTTTTTAATGTGATTTTCCTTATTTTTACTAATTGTTGTTTTACCTGACCTTTCTCTTTATATGTTTTTTAACTGTATTTTTGACACTTTTAGTTTTGGTCAATATTACTCTTTTAAATGTTTTGAGCGCTTTTGACTTGTTTTAAGAATTCTGGTTCATTTTTATCTCTTTCATCTTTTCGATATTGTGACATTTTCTTATGTGTATTAAGCTTTATTGGTTTTAATTTCACTTTAATGTAATTTTTTAGTGTTTCGTTCTCGTGGCACTTGGTCAAACTCTTATCTGAAATCTCCTCCGGGGTAGGTCGGTCACTATTAATCTTATTCTAATGACTAAACTCGTGCTCTTTAGAATTCGAAAGAGCTAAGAAAGTATTTCAAGAACAAACACTCGCGGTAGAACAAGGGCCTAGAGTCTATTCCCCGCTTCGAATTCTTAAAAGGTCTACCAATTGCCATCACAAATCAAATAAAATCCTGCTCTGCACCTCGACGTGGTACGAGGGTGAAAGACCAGTCCATCAGGTGGCTAACGCAGACAGAGGGAGTGGTAGACCAAAGACAACATTTTGCCGTTTACTTAAATAGCTTTTTGTGAAGGAACGTTTCTATTATAGAATCTATAGTCGCAAAAGAAGTGGGCAAAAGAGGCAGCCTGCAATTAATACCGAGCAATCTTTGAGATTCACTGTGGATAATGCTGGAAAAAAGATAAGCCCCTCAGCTGTTACCGAGCTTGCTAGAATAGCTCTTAAGTACCAAGAGATTGTCACTAGACTTTGACTTATACTAAGGAACTTCAAGCTGAAGCAGAAAGAGTATTAAACGAAATGATCAGCAAGAAGGCAAAGAAATCGGTCAAAACCTATGCAGAAACGGCTAAGGGTTCATTGCAAGCCGGAATTCCCAAAGTAAAGCCAGATCATATCCTCATCGTGAGACCAAAGACTGATAGCACGTCTGACGAGACAGAGAAAATAATTAAAGCTCAGAACTCCAAATTGGAGTTAGAGGCCTTAGGAAGGTTAAAAATGGTGACGTCATGATCCAAATGGAGACCAAAAAAGACATACAAATTTTAAAAGGGCTAAAAAATCAAGGTCTAGAAGAGGCATACACGTATCGATGGCCAAAACGAAGAAACCCAAGAATCATAATATTAGACATTCAGAAAGAGATGACAAAAGAAAAACTTGATCTATAACTAAACAAACAAAACAAAGAGCTGCAAGACGCAAAAATGGAAATCTGTTTTCCAATAAAAGCAAAAAATTATAAAAACTGGGTTGTCGATATCAAGCCCAAAGTTTTTAAGAAGAAAATGCAAAATCCAAAGTTCAAGCTGGGCAGTAAAATTCTTAAAATTAAAGAGTACATTCGGCCTTTAAGGTATTACAAATGCAATGTGTTCGACCACATGTCGAAGGACTGTAATAAAGAGAAGGTTTGCGCCAATTGCGGTGAGACGGGGCATCGAATGAGCACATGTAGATCTCAAAGATCTCAAAGCAAATGCATCAACTATGCTGTGGCAAACAGCAAACTGGGCCTAAATATAAACACGAATCACTCAGCATATTAGAGAACTTGCCCCTCTATCCTAGAAGCAATTGACAGACTAAAAACTAAGATCCATTATTGATACCCCTAATTTTGTAAGCCTGTCCTGGCGTCCTCAGCTGTTTCCCTTTTACCTCTGTAAATAATAATATTCTTCGTGAGATCGCCGAGTTGGCGATCAAATTTTGATTGTTAGTAATAAAGCTCTTAGTTAGGAGCTCAGAACCTTCTGGTTGGAGGGTGCCTTCTCTGGTCGCTGGGTGGTGGCTGTCTTTCCTGCTGTTGGCCTAGACTTCTAGTTCCTGCAGTTGTTTTAGTACCGCCACCCAGTGGTCCATTTGGGCTCCTCTGCCTGCCGAGGTGATTTAGTGGTGTTCTTCCGTGCGTGTTTCGGGACCATGAACCCTCGTGTGCCCATGCAACACCTGGTCCGCCGGACTTGATTCGATGATTTGCGCAACGCCGGGTTACCGGTTTTTCTGTATGGCCCCTACGGGGGCGGGTAAACGTTAAGCAAGCTTATTCTAATGACGGCCCCCCGTGTCCCTTAGAGTTCGAAGCATTCTCAATAACGAATATCACGCTGGAACAAGTCATTAGTGGCTATTCCCGGTGTCGAATTCTTAAACGTCTGTCAAATTAACATCTAAAAGCTTGTACTTCTGTTCTGCACCTCTCTGTGGTACGAGTGTGTAACGTCTTCGGACAGCTAACGCAGTCCGAATCGTCGGATGGTCGGATAAAATGTCGGATTCAACTCTAAGCAGGTTCAACTCTAAATGAGTTGTTAAAACGAAATCATATTTGTGACTCGTGCAAAGCTGCTTTGGAAACTCGTGAGGATACACATGAGTTAGAGGTTCCCAGTCATAAGAAATTACTCACAGAATATTCTAATCAAGGCGGTTTAAAGCTTGTTTCATCTGGCATCTACCGGATTTGAAGAGAAGCAGAAAGACAACTTCAGTTTCTAAAAACGAGACCCTTTGTCTCAAAAAGTGCGTGTTGATCAAAAATTTGTACGTAAAGTTGAGAAAGTATGTCTAAATGTCAACTACTTGCCTATGTGCTGTAAAGTTATAGTACATTACTCAACAATAAGATGCATCGGTATAAAAAATCAGATGATAGAAAGGGAAGCTCATAAAAATTGCTTTAGTTCACTTAGTTAGTCAGTTAGAAAAAAAAAATTTCATAAATAAATGTTTTGAAAATGTGTTTTGAAATAAAATGCTTATTTAAATAAATTATTTTAAAATTTATCATGCGTCATTTCTTCCCCTCCCCACAAAACTCTAGTTTCGATATATTCTACTAATTCTATTTATATAATAATTGCTGAAAATCTTAATTCGTCTTGTCCTTTTATGTTTTAAGGAAAATTCAATGTCACAATTAAAAACACTAATTTTAAATCTTTAATATTAAAACAAAATTTATTGCTTCTCATGATTGTAGACATTTACATTAAGAATATTGCATTTTAATTATAAAAACATACTTAAAAATATTTCTGGTCAAAACATGTTTTTTTCCATTTTAATTTTGTTAAAAAAAAAATCTGAAAAGAAACTTGAAAAACCCAGATCTAACTAGATAAAATTTAGTACCAAATTTAATTTGAAATCATTTATAAAAAAAATTGATGTAATTAGCATATAGCACCTGCACAGTTTTTTATTTAAAACTTTAAATCGGTAATAAAATTTGCAGTGAACTTGTATGAGCATAAAAAAAAAGTTTCCGAAAAATATTGTTAATCGATGCAAGCTTTTCTTTACTGATTATCCTATACTAGAAGGCTTCGCCCCCTGCTTGCTGAATCGAGTTAACACGTCTTATATACTAGTGAATTGTAATTGTAATTTTGTAGTGGTAAATACGCTACAGTACTCCCCTTCCAAAATTTTAACTGTGATAGAATTCGATGTATGGATACCACTAGTTGAGTCAACGCTGTTTTTGTGCGAAGCCGAGAGAGCTGTATTAAAATCACCGTACTTTTTGAGTGCTTGTTGTGAGAACTGTATTAAGTTCACGTCGTAGTCACTCATGTGTTACCTTTAGCCGTCGAGTGTAAACGTTGTGTGTGATTGAAACTGAGCAGCAACAGCGTGAGGAGGTGGATGATGTTGCAGTCACAAGTAGCAAATCAACTGTCCAATGTGGACCATCCAATGAAGTAGGCGTATTCATATCGAAGTGGGCGTACTGTCCAAGATTAGCGTGTTCACATCCGAAGGTCAGCACTGTAGGCGATGTTATTGACAATGTCAACCTTCATCTGTGAAAAGGTACCCCACCATAGAGTCGAGTTGGAACGCTGGAAATGGGTGATATCTCGGCCTTTGGCGCGAAGCGTCACTTACCGATTCATCGAACTTGTGGTTACATAAGTTGGTTAGCCATAAATTGATTAAGGTAATTAAAATGAAAAGAAGAGGGTTTGCAGAGATCTTCATTGTCAAGTTCGAAGATGATATAATAATAATTATAATGAATAAACACACAATACATTGAATTTAAGATTAGTAAAATTGATCTAAGTCTGACATAAATAGCAGGTCAATTGAAAGATAAAAACAAGTATTATACAAAATTATTTACAAGAAAAAGACAAATTTATTTACAGGAATATGTACAAAATTGGTGTTCCTCTGTTATAATAGTGACCCGGCCGTCCCGGTAATCACCGCTCGTGCCGGGTTGCTAACTATTTTTAAGTTCAAGCAGCTCTGTGACTCCCTCAGATCGGACCCTGCGAAAAGGGTTGCTCCTTCACCGGTTTTATCACAGTGCTGGTGTTAATGCTATGATAGAGTCGAGTTAACACGTCTTATATACAAGTGAATTGTAATTTTGTAGTGGTAGATAAGCCACAAACTCAAGAATCAATCACATAAAGTAAACAAAAGTTGCTGTAATCCGAAGGTGACGTCATTGAAAGCAGAGACCGCAAAGTATATATCATAGTAATAGTATTTGCAGAAATAGTATTTCAGCAAAGCTGAACGAAAATTATCACAAAACCAAGGGGCCCCCGATTCTACACTAGATTAATAGAAGTTTGTTCCCCCATTATTTATATTTTAACAGTAAATTAAAGGTCAGATAGAGAAATGGTCATGCTCCAAAATCCTTATCAAGTTCTAATGAAAATTCCATTTTTAAAAAAAAAAATCGGTTTTAGTTGGCTATTATTGACGAATTTATTTCTCGAAAAAAAAATTCAAATATAAAAGGGTTATGTAATAAGTACCAAATATACTAATATACGTATAAAAAAATTATATTGATATATTTGCTGAATATCAAAACAGCACCAATACTAGGTAGTTTTAATACCGATACTTTGGAAATAAATGTTTTACGGTCCCTCGAAATGGATATGCATCGGGGAAAAGTTACTTGATAGTGGTAAATTTTGACTATCATGATATAACCGCGAGCAATAGAATCATGCCAAGTGATGCTACATATATTTTAACTTAATTTTAATGGGATTAACCTGAAAAATCGAGTTTTTCTTACTTCAATAACGTAAAGCCACCGAAAATAATAACAAATAATATTAAATATATATAAAAAATTTTTATTTAGCTATATTAATAAAACAATTTAGTGGAAGAACCAGGTAAATGACATTTTTAGAACGAATATCCTCCGAACTGTTTTATTAGCAATTTATTAGAAGGCGGGACTAATAATTCCTTGTTTTATTTTATTTAACACTGCCTAATTTGTAATTTAAAAAAATGCGAACATAGTAAAAACTGATGTGGATTAATTATGTTAGGATTACAAGTGAAGCAATAACACTTCTAAGTAAAAGAATACAAAAATATTTGATTCTATAATAACAGAACTTTCTTTGAAAGAAACGCGCAAAGCAGCAGAATTTTTAAAAGAAAGAATAATTAAAGCAATAAAGAAAAAAGAAAACAATAAAAATAAAAATATAAAAATATGGCCACCGAAGCCAACGTCTTCAAGGGGTACAAGCTCCGGAAGCCATGGAACAAAACCTTTTCCATTGAGGGAGCTAGATAAATGTCAAAATTTGCTCCCTCAGTACCCCGAAGTATTTGCAAAAGTCCAGGAAAAATACAAGAAAAACATAAAATCAAATCAGAAGAGAATTTTCAAACAAACTCTGGAGAATATAATACAAAAATGAAAATACAAAATCTCACAGTAAACTTGTCAAACAGCAATTTCATGAAACTAACTCAATGTAAAGGAAACATTTGAAATTAAAAAAAAAAAACGCCCTCTAATGCTTAAAATGCACAGTAGGAAGGAAAAAAAAAACACTGTTACATCAAACATACTCATATTGATGTAACCCTTTTTGTTATTTTCTCTGATTCATTAATTCCCCTAAAAAATCTTTTACATGCTTATTCCATCAAGCTCTTTAATTGTGTCCAAGGGCGCCGGCAGGGGGGAGCAAGGAGGTGCACTTGCACCCCCCTGGCTTTTTTTTAAAACAATTAAAGAGATACAGAAAAGCAATTTTGTTATAAAATTTTTTTATTAAAAATATTTTTATTCAATAAAAAATAATTAAGTAATTATTGATACATAAATAATTAAATAATTGTTTAATCAAACAAGAATTGTAATCGTTTTGTTTGCTGTCCAAATCTGTTTATAAATTTTTCAATGAATTCTGAGTCCTCTTTGATTCTTTTCTTATGCACACGGAGCATGCACAAACTACTTAATCTCTTGTAAGACATTGTACACTGATTCCATGTTTTGATGCGTCGCGTTGTACTAAAAGTGCGTTCAATAGTGCACGTTGCAGCTGGAAGAGTTTGGTCAATTTTGATTGCCTCCACTACAGATGGATAAAACGGTGTGGCCTCAATAACTAAATCGATGTATTCGATGGATTCGTAAGAATTTTCTTCATTTCTCCACATTTCGTACCACGTTGTAGCTTCAGTGATGAAATTCGATGAGAGCAGATATATATCTTCTAAAACTTCAAGATATGACTCTTTGTCCAGTTTGTTCATCGCATTCGGGTGAAGCTGTAAGGGTTAAAATGTTTTTCATTGTGTAGAAGAAAAACGGTCTTTCCACGAAGATATTATGGAGTCCAAATAAGGAATAAAGATTGACCTCCTGAAAAATGCTTCTGCATTTTCAGAAGGCACATTCGATCTATGAACTTGTCTAGATGCCACTCGAAGTCTATTCATTTCAATGCCTAATTCTTCGCAAATGTGTTCTACTTTCATGAAAATTGCAGTAAACACTTCAGAAGCATTGTTTTGATGAATTTGCAGCACATCTATCAATTTGACTACATAATCAGTTACTTCTTTTAGATCTGTGTTTACTTTTTGCAACTGATGGCACACAGGTTCAAGTTTGGCAGATTAAGTAGCAATAACAAAAAGTGATACAATGTATGTTGGCGTTGTAGCAGCTGATAAAAGTTTATTAGCTTTCACTTTGGCGTTTTTGTTTGCCGCTTTTTCTGCAAGGCCCTCAAGAGCTTTTATAATTGTAACAAACTTTTCAGAAAATCGTCTGGTACTCTTGTACTTTTCTGACCAGCGTGTTTCACAGAGTAAAGGGATGTTAGGAATTTCTTTTCGTAGCAAGGTACTTTCTCTGAAAAGCTAATAATTTCCTTCGTTGTCCCTATAGTATTCTGTACTTCCTTAACGCGGTTTAAGTCGTTGATCGCGATATTCAATACATGATTGGCACAATGAAAAAACACAGCTTTAGGATATTTGTTTCGAATCAATTTTTAAACGCCACCTTCTTGGCCAGACACAAACACGTAAGTATATGAAACTACTGTTTGCAGTTATTTGTGTTTCAGTAGCTATGCCAGCGCCATCAATAAAATTTCTCGTGGCAAAATTTGCAAGTACAAGAAATCCGTTCTTTTTTAAAAATATTTTGTTAACAATGAAGAAATGAATCTTGAAAAAAATTAACAGATGAAAGTATATGTAATCACAAAACTAAATGTAATAACAGAATATTTTTTAATTTTTTCTTCTTTTTTTTTGGGGGGGGGGTTAGTTTGTTAGAGGGTTGTACGCCATTTAATATTATTCTGCCGGCGCCCTTGATTGTGTTGTGGCGTTGCGGTCTGAATTGCAAAGTCCGAATCTACGACTCTCTGACGTTGGATTACGTCGCTTTCAGCCGATAATTGTTGTATGACGTAGACTTCACACCTGGATGGAGATTTCCTCGGAGTATATGCTTGAAGTACGAAATCGGCGAAACGCGCACAGGATGCATTTTGATATAAGCTTGACCGCCTCTCCACAGCTTGCTCTCTCTCTTCGTCGGTCCGTGAGTAACTAGTTAGCAGTTAGGCATGTTCTTGCCGGTTACTCATTTGCAGCTTTTTCTATGCTGCTTGAATTTCAAAGTTGTTATATTTTAGTTATGTTAAAATGTTTAGTTAAATTTACCAAGTTCTTAAATGTTAATAAAGATAGTTGTTTGTTTGGACTTGATGAGTTGTTTGTAAAGTAACACGAAGCAAATCTATGGTTCTTTCTCATGAACGGTTTCACGTTGAAAGTTGTACTGGAGTTAAGTCAGATTTCTTCTTCAGAGTTCAAGTGGGGATTATACCAAATATACTAATCTCTATAGTGTCCGTATATGCTTTTCAGTTTTGAAAATGATTTTATATATATATATATATATATATATATATATATATATATATATATATACATACATATATATATATATATATATATATATATATATATATATATATATATATATATATATATATATATATATATATATATATATATATATATATATATATATATATATATATATATATATATATAGTTTGACAAAATAATGGAAACACTTCCATACTGACACATTTTTTTATATTTCTCAAAAAATACTTTGAAAATCAGATTATAAATTTAGAAATGTTTAGATCATGCCATTTTTTATACAATGAAGTTTAAAAGATTTTTGAGGTTTGTGGGACCGACAATAAATTACAAATGGAAAAAAATGTTTTTGAACACCTTGTGCCAAACAATGAAGTAATAGATTTGTAACTTACAATTATTATTTTAGTTATTACTAGAGGGCTCCGCCTCATGCTCGCTACCGCTCACCAAACCCTGATAATTGCTACGCAAAAACATTTTTGTTTACTTCGCGAACAAAATTAAAGTTGTTTTTCTTGAGATTAACTGGTAATTTTTCTGCACCAACATCACATAGAGAGAATATGATAGGATTGTAAAATGTCAGAGGTCCTTAATACAAGCATTATAAACTTATATAAAGCAATTTTAATAAAAACAATTTTATAAACTCATATAAAGCGAGGAAGCAACATTATTTAACACATTACTATAGGGCATTAGCCGGAGATTAATCTCCATATCCGAAGGACGCGTGGCAGAGCCTAACTCGAGTAGACTATATTTGAGGATGCCCCTTGATTCTCGCCAAGATGTGATCGCAGTTGATCGCCAAGCTGGGCGATGTTGAAACCCAATCGTGATTCTGATTGGTTTAGATATGTGATGTTAGCGTTATTTTCAAATGTTCAACGGTATATGTAATTTCAGAGGTCCGTTTGTTCTACGTTGGATACCGGCTGGTAAGATTACTTTTGCTTCTGGTCAATAAGATCGAAGGTATGTGGGCAATCATGAAAAGGGACTTTTGTGAAAAGGGAGTAAAAAAATGTTATCGCCAGTCCGGTACCACAGACGCCATTTTCGATTCGTATTTTGCCGAATTTATGTGGCGATGGAGGTACACAGATTCTATTCATGATAAATTTAGACAGTATCTAACTGCTAATAGAGAATTCGGTGCATTTAAATCTGAGGATATTCAAGCTTAACGAAAATGTTAGTTGTTTTTTTCCTTTTCTTTCAGTGCTTACTCCAATAATTTTTGTTTCGATTCAAAATGCTTTTTATTGAGTTTATTAATTTTGCTCATATCGGGTTCATTGCAATTTTATAAAGTTTTGGCCTATGTTTTGTTTAAATTTTCCAATGTTTTATTGAAATATCGTTATATTTTGGCAGCCATTCTTGTTACCACGGTGTTCCACGAAAACAGAACAAATATAAGTCGCCAATTTCGCCAAGGGGCACCCTCAAGTATATTTTTACCCCCAACTCAAATCATTGTTGATCTTATAGGATGCCGGACGCTCCCTATATGGTGCTTTATCCCCCCCCCCCCAGTAATTTAAATTTTATACTGAAAATAATTAAAACCTAATGAAAAAAAAAATCTTTAAAATATGACAAACAAATTAAAACATACAATATTAATAAGTGATGCTGAGTAATATTTCAAAAGCAAAAACCATTGCAAGTAATTGCCCAATTAACATCAATATTGTCAACCGACAAAATATTTTAGTTTCAATCAGACAAAAAGAAAATTATATAATAAAAACATATGTAACTGAAATTCGACAAATGAAATTAAGCAATTTAAATTTTTTGTCATATTGAATACTAATAAAAAAACAAATGTAAAATGAAATAATTATGTTATCAATGATCAATAAACATTTTTGTCTGAATTGTTATAAAAAAATAAGGTGAAAACAATAAATTTAAAAATTATTTGCAATAGATCTCTGAATATTCACAAAACCTAGCTATGTACATTTTTCATTGATTTTTCTTTTCACATCATTTTGTGTACCAATGATTTTCTCTTTTATGCATTATTTAAGAAATATCTCAAACAAATATATATGATGCTCAACTGTTAATTAATATTTCTGGCTGAACGATTTTTTGAAAGTAAGTAAAAAACAGTTAAAAGTAAGGAAAAACAATAATAAAATTATTTACAAAACCTCCTTATATACAACATTTTTTATCAATTTCTTTTCCATATTATTCGTTTTCATTTAAACGTCTTGACTCTTCAACGTTTCATCGCCGCGCATTCCGCTGTCGCGTATTGATAGCTCTACGATTATTTTCCCGGTAATTTTGTGCTGCTAAATTATATTCAACCGTATGTCGCTGTTGATATCGCCTAAAATATTCACGGCGATCCATTTTTTATAAAAGATATAAGTATTTTAAAGTAAACTCTGATCAATATATTTCCCACATTCAATACAAAATAAAAATCGCAACAAGATTTAGCTGGTAAGTTTAGTTGTAACATTTCTGCAGACAGCATTATTAAAAATTATTACCTTTTCACACACATGCGTTCTTAATTTTGATTGGCTGTTTGGTGCGTTACTAACCAGAAGTCTTCTGTGATTGGCTATGTGTTATCATTTTACTCTCTTCTTTTATACAAAGACATGCAATAATTGAACGAAATTTCGTAAGCCTAGCTAAAATATTTATGGAGATACGGATATTTCTTTTTTAAAAAAACGAATTTTTTGTCTTAAGTTTTTTTCTTTTCTTTTTTTTTGCAATAACTTTAAAAATATTCAATAAAATTAAACAAAACTTTTGGATCAATTTAAAATTGATTACAAAATTATTTTAAATTACTTGAAAAAGTCTAAAATTTCGATTTTTGCAATGTTTAATTGCAACTTTTTCAAGGCTTTAATAATAAAAAATTTTGATTTCTTTGCACAAAATATCAACCATTTGTCTGTTTTTAATTTTTGAACATTTATTTTTAGAATAATTTGTATTTGCGTAACTATCAAATTTCTTAAATCAAAATATAATAAAAATTTTAAACTTTATGCATATAAATCTTTAAAACATGATATGTATTCTAAATTTCTGGAAATTATCAGTTTCAATTAAGATACTGTATGTTAAACGATTGAAAAAAAGGAAAATTAGAATAGTAAAAAAATAGGAATCTTAAAAAAATAAGAAAAAATAATCTAAAATATACAGATTCCAAATTTCTCAAAATTATACTTTTTAGCTAACAAAATACTATTGTCATTTAAAAGTTGAAAAAATAAGGCATGAATATAAAAAAATGGGAAATAATCAATCTAAAATTGAATACATAATCCAAATCTCAAAATTATTATTTTTAGAAATGGAGATACTATATCATTAAAAATTTGGAAAAAAAAATATGATATGGTATGAAAAAAAATTAAATAATCATTCTAAGTTATAATAAATCCAAATATCTTAGAATTATCATTTTTAGTTAATGCGATACTATATCATTTAAAAGTTTAAAAAATATTGCATAAAATGAAAAAAATATCTATAAAATAATGAATCTGGAATGCAATACATATTCTAATTGTCTCAAATTTTTAAATTTTAACTATGCTTGATTTAAAAGTTGAAAACAGTATAAAAAATAAAAGTAAAAAAGTATTTAAATTTTCAGCATTTAAAATACAATGCAAGGAGGAAAACAAAAAGTTTTTATCTTGAATTCTAAATGAGATACAAACAAAATTTTTTAACATTTTGAGAAAGAAGGGGGAGCAATATCATTATGATTATAATTTTTATCATCTCAAATTTTACTAGATTTTTGTATCGATAGCCCCCTTCAAAGTAGGTTACTTGCAGGAGGCAAGTATGTGAGAACTTTCGATATCTGAGCGTTTGTAAAACTCGGTCTTATATTATATGTATCTAATATAACTAAGAATTTGTGGTTTTGTAGACAACTATTTTGGGAAACACAGCACTAACTAGTTAAGAATTGTGTTGTACTTCATTGTTTCATAAATTCTCATTGCATTATTTCTTAAAATTTCTTTCAAAATGTATAAGTTTAAATTTTTTTTTCATCATTTGAGGTTATTAATTTTAATTGTTTGAAGAATTGTTTGAAATATAAAAAAAGTTATGACTAGATTCGACACTTAAATTTAAGATATTTGAAGATGTGAAATGAATAGATTTGTGAAGCAAACAGCTCATATATTTAGTGGTATTTACAAATAAAGAATTACAAAAAATAATTTGTTCAATTTAACTCGGAATTGCAGTCACTGTGAACATGTTTCAACATGAGTGTGAACAAAATGGAGTTGAAACACATGATGAATAGGTCATAAATTTTCTATACAAACTGCGTGAAGAAAGTGAATAACTGTATTGGGTGCCTATTTAAAAGAACAGTAGCTGAAAGAATATAAGCTGGATAAAGAAAAACCTTTTTCTGGAGTGAGACTTTTAAAATATGAGGTTTTGCATTATTATGTTGAAGAATAAGATTTTACAATCACCAATGGCAATTCTGTTGACAATTTTAATTGGTACACAATATTAATTTGTTGACAGTGATACTGTGCTATTACTGTATGACATGAACCTAGATAATGGATAAATATGTACATAAATACATAAAATGTTCATGCATATCTAATCACATTATAATAATATGCTAACAAAAATTCTTAAAATGGTTTGAAAAAAATTAGACTGAAAGATTATATTATAACTAATATAATATATGCAATGCTTCATGAAAATAATGTGGTTCATTTCCCTCATACAAGTTATAACATGGAAATCTTGTTATGGAGTTAAAATTAACAGAACAATATAGTTGAACACCCCATTTAAAAAAAACACAATTAAATAAATAAATAATAGTGTGCTTGGAAAAAGGTGATAGTGAAGGCTGTATAAAGAACAGTATTTCCACATAGCATATTTTAGGTTTTGGGAAGTTTTGAGCGTACCCATCGACTGTAGGTGATTTCGAGTATCAAAGTAAAAACAGCTAATGCCCAGCCTACACCTAGAATAATGAACAGTCCATATAAATCTGATAATCCTATAGCTGATACTGATGTACTATGATTAAAGTCACTGTTCAAATTTCTCTTTAAATCTAATTTAAAGAATACATCGCTCACGAATTTATTATATAAGCCACCACTAAAAATTCGGAGTAAGATTGTTTTGAAACGCTCATTGCAACAAAACTCTTTCCTCATTGCAACTGCTGTCGCAAAAAATCCAAAATAATCTTTCGAATAAAAGAACATTTGAGGAGGCCCAAAAGCTACGCGAAAAAATGTGGGTGACCCGAGCATTGCTGCGTGTTTCGGTACACTTTGGTGGGTAGTAGGTGAGTAATACCAGTTATTTTTTTTAATATATTCCCCTAATCCTTTGAGATGGGGTATATCACTTTTCGACAAATACTCTGCTTCCAGAGTGGGCAACGCTGCTCGACACTCCATTTTTCCCTCTCTGACTGCTGCGTAGAGTTCCTTGAAATCTTTTATTTGCTTCATTCTAATCGGGGATGTCAAAAACGATAACAGGACTGAGCTGTAACTCAGAATTATCAGATATGAATAAATGAGCCAAATTCCAAGCGGTATCCGCCGGGACATTGAACGAGGGTTGTAGTTCAGTCCTTGTCCGAAAGAAGATGCCCACAAATTGATGAAAACGGAACAAATAGAATCTTTTGGTGAAATTAAAGCTCGAAATAGCACTGTCACTAAGAGCAGTACGATAGAGAATGAAAACCATACAAGCCTGCTGAAAGGATACGTTAATGTTGATGTTTTTGGCAAGAATGAAGCATGGTGCATTAGAAACGTTTTTTCTAGAGGGAGATAAGGTACGCTGAAGTCTGCTATAGCTGACCTTTCTTCGGTGATACCCATCAAGGGGAATGCCACGTCAGCTTCATTCCTTGCAAGCATTCCCATCATTCCAGTCCAGTTTCCGAATGTATCCCTTGAACCGTACAGTGAGTCTGAGGGAACAAGAATCTCATATTCGAAATTTAGTTTACGTGACAATAGATTTATTAATTCTGCTTCAATTCCCGAGATAATGGTAGTATTGTTGATTTTTTTAATTTCTAAGGCTGCTGCAATTGGTAGTGCTGCGATTCTAAGTTTAGAGGGAAAATAAGTTGCCATTCTGTATAAAATCTTCATGAAATTCTTCTTGAAATGAGTGTGAAGATTTAACGTTTCTATCTAAAGTTTATAACATCAAATTTTTAGGTTTTTTAGGAAATTTTAACATCAAATTCAGTTCAGATTCTTTCAGTTAAGTCTGTTCTTGAAGACTAACTGATAGAGAAGTTGAATTTGCAAGAAAAATACGCAGTTCCTCACAAGATGAACGAACCCTTTGTGGAAATGTTCTTTTATTTGGAATGGAGTGCAAAGAATTTAAGTTTACACCTAAAATTTCGTGTTAATTCTCCAGACAAAAAATTGGTCTGGATTCTTTAAGTCAATTCTGAAAAGCTAACAGAGAATAAAGAGTCTGAGTTGACAAGGAAAATGTGCCATTCTTCACAAAATGAATGAGTTTATCTTTTTTATCAGTTTTTATGGAATTATTATGAGTGTTAACTTTCACGAATATTTTATAATTCGTGAATTTGTTGTTATAATTGTTCATATGAAAGTTAGTTTTTTCACAAACACATCCTAAGTGCTTAGATATGATGTTTGGTTTAAAGATATTTGCTCTTAATGTTTTATGCATATATTTGTATAAAACGATCTTGAAATAATTTAAATGAGTGAGCCATTAAATAAAATTAGGGTGGCAGTTTTTAGTTTTGAATTTTCTAATTTTTAATCAATATTTTTGTGTAATTATAGATGGGAAAACTATGTGCGTGATTATTTAATGATAAATTAATCGTACAATAAGGGATAAAAACAACACAATTAAGCTTCATTAATGAAAGCTACAAGATCAACAAAAACAACTTGCTATTGATTTTTAACTCAATAAAAAGTAGATATAATGATATATAGATAATGATGTATAGATTATTATATAGATATAATTATCAACTCATTAATGCTAGTTGTATGCTTATTTAAAGATAAAAGTAATCGATCTGCTTTTTATTTTGATGCCGATACTTATACGTTTACATTTTCGTTATCTTTCGTATATACTTTTGAAATGAAGGTTATCATATTCTGTACATGAAGGTTATATTTTGTACATACTTTTAAAAACAATATTGTTTAAAATTATGTGTTTTCAAACTTAAAAAGTAAAACATTTCTTTTAATAAATGGCTTCTTCAACAGCTCACTGACAATGGCCAATGGCTCGGAACTCACTCTATCGATCATATAAAAATATCTCGATATTTTAACAAATACACACATTTCGCGTTTTCAAATGTTCTAGTAGTTTTCATAAACAACTAGTAAGGATCATAGTTAGGTAGTTTCTGTAATGTGTAGGATCTTTGACAGGTTTTGGAATAGCAATGATTTATAATTTTAACCATAGGGATAGAATTTGCCTATTTAACCAGATTATATAGAAGAGCCGTAAAATTATTTCGAGATGATTATCCAATAAATGTTTAAACATACTATTATGGAATTTATTATGATCTGGGGATGTTTCCTTACATTTTTTAATAGCAGACTTTAATTCAATCGTTAAAGGTGCATTGATTGTAGTCTCAAGTTGTTATATGAGGAGGTTTAATGAGCAACCTGCATGCTTTTTTTTATGTTTTAAAATGAAACATCATGCCATTTTATAAAGATAGACACCAATTTCAGACCGGTGCGATAACTAGTTATTCTGTTATTAATAGTTAAAATCGCTCGATTAGCCCCGCCCCCTAAATCGCTGCTAGGTTTCCCATCCGCTCTGATGACTTCACAGTATAGTACGACCACGACTCCCATCATGTTGTGAAACGGTGAAAGCATATGCCGCGCCGAGTTTAAATTCTGAAAAATGTCTCCAAGCAAAAACTACAAGTGTTGAATTGTACCATGTGCAATAGTTCTACGTTAAACACGCCAAATAAATTATTTTTTAGTGTACCAAAAGGAGAAAAAAGACAAATTTGGTGCAAAGCCATCAAAGGCGATGAAAAAAATACTCGCAAATTGTCTGCAACTACTGTATTATACTGTTGCTAAGACCATTTTACAGTAACTTACATAATTATAATTTAATTCTATAAGATTGTTTTTCTGATTGATAAGCTTCTCTGAATGAATAATTCATTATACTGAATTAAAATGTTTTTCAGATCACTTTCTCTTTTTTTTTTCGATTTGTTTATTTTTTTTTTTTTTATTATTATTATTATTTTTTTAATTTTTTTTATTTTTTTTTTTATTATTATTCTTTAAAATGAAAGGATTTTATTCTCAGAGAACAGTGGCGTACAGGTTCTTTTTTTAAAGTTAAAAAATAATTTTATCTAGAAGAAAAAATTATCAAAGTTAAAATAAAAAAGGATAGGGCTTTAGCATTATTTACATCTCTTCAAAAAAAAAAAAAAAATTATATTCTTTATATTCTTATTACTTTTTCATCTTAAAATTATACAACTATGTTATAAAATATTCTGATAAGGTTTATTTTTTAATTACTAGTATAGTTTGTAATTGAGGGGGAAGAGTTGCTTTAATAAAGAGAAAGCATAGCGCCGTTTTAGATTGAAAGAAGTATACGAAAGTCTAATCGAAAAGAAATTGGTTCAAAATCTTTCTCTTCTCTTTAAACAAACATATAATGCAAATACACGAGTATAAAGATCAATATAACAGATCATTTTTAATGTTTTTCAGTATCGAGCTTTTATTTAAATATATGTTGCATTTTTTTTTCTACTTATCTCACATGTAAACACACTTTTTAAAAAAATCTATGTGAAAGCAGACAGACGCATATGGTGTTACTATTGATTTCAACGACAGGATAATGGAAATTATTTCTGTAATGCTTATTTGTATACCATTGTTTAACTCATATAATTTGTGTTTTAAATATTGACTTTCTTTTCTCACTTTATAAGCACTCTCAAATATTCGAATCTAAAGAATCTTTAGAAGCCTCTATGAATTGGTAAACACACGAACGATTATTTTCGTATAATGACACAGATAAATACATATATTGTTCGAATCAGTGGTTTCAGGACGAGTAAACAACACTTTTCGTAAGCAAACAAAACATTTAATATAACGCAAAATCTTCATATAAACACACACAGGCTAGATTTTTACTTTTATTTGTTGCGGCTTTCACTTTTTACAAACGTCGAACACTGCGAGGACAACATTTTTACAGACACGTATCACACAATGTACCTCACGTACCTCAAATATGTTTTGAGGATTAATAAAAATTTTAATGCATGAATAATTATATCTGTCACACTTCCTTAATTATTAATATTTGATTTTAGTGTTTACTGGTCTTAGTTCAATTCTTCTTAACAGTTCTTAGTTCAATTTAAAAATAAAAAAAACTTGGTGAAAAAATCTTATTTTGAAATTCACCTTTAAATTTATTAAACTTATTTGGTCCAAACACTTTAAAAAAGATGTCAGCTCTTTGTTTATCCGTTGGACAATATTTTATATCACTCAAACCTTTTTCGACATTTTCTTTTATGGAATGAAATCTCACATCTATTTGTTTGTATCGTTTATTCATGTCACCGTTTTTCATCAAAATTGTACTCAGGTTATGTAAATTTTAAGTTGCAGGAATTCATTTTAAAATCATTTTTAAAAGTTTTTTTTTAAAGTAAAGATTTCTTCATGCTAATTCTTCAGAAGACACGTTCTTCTTCATTTTCTTCTGCAAATATTATTAGGCCTAATTTTTACAATTTTTGATTTTATTGTTTTTTAAGTTAGCAAAATACTGCATCTCTTCAAACTCTTATTTTTTTTCCGTTTTCTTCATCCCGTAATCTATATATAGTAATCACAGCAAATTTATTAATTAAACTTAAACAAAAATTAATTATTGCCAGAGGCGAAATTTTATTGACACAGATATTTGGATAGAAGAGTTTTACAGTTATTTAAATAGCAATTACTTATTAAATTATGTTAAATTAATGTTATTAATTGGTTAGCGATAATTAAATGAAGAAAACTAAATAGTGATACAGTAATAATCTTACAAAAATATCACTTTTTTTTAATACTTAACAACCATTGAAGTTTCTTATATGCCCGCCTCAGAAGAAATGCTTAAAAACATTTTCAAAAATTAACTTGAACTAACAACATAAAGAGAAATTACTGATTAATGGATTAGGTTAGGTAACTTTTCATTTGCATCTAAATGTTTAGAGAGATGTATTATTCGTAATGTTATCTGAATGTTGTATTACTCGTTTATAAGAAGAAAAAAATACAATAAAATCCTTAACAGTAACTTCAGTGTAAAGATGCATCTATTTTGTATAAAAAAAATACCATTACTTTGCGCCTATATAGTTTTTCTATTAAAGGCATATTTCATTAATCTATTTTTAACAAATTAATCTTTTTAATTGACTTAAGTATCTTATAATTTTTTTTTTCCAATCTCTTTTAATTTCAAGTCTACAAAAATCAAGTTATATCAAGATTCATAAATGATTGAATTGAAGTAATACACATGCACAACAAGAATTTCGGTAGGTGATATGTGAGATTTAAAAAAAAAAAAAAAAAAAAAAGCAATATTAACTATTAGAGTAATAACTTTAGATGCATCTAGACAATCAATAATAACAACTAAATCTGTTTTGATGCACCTAGTTTGTAATTACGGCGTTCGTAATATAAAAAACAACTTAGTTAATGCTTTTAAGAACTCAAACACTTTGTCAAAAACATTAGGATATTAAAAAATATTTCATTTTTTCTTAAAGTATAATATTTTAATAGTCGCGAATACTAGAGGTAAATTTAAAGCTTGAATAAATGCGTAAATATATTTGGATTATTTGATTGTAAAACGCATCTATTAAGTTGGAAAAAAAAAATTAGAATAAAGTTAAAATAAAAAGTACACTCTCAGAAATAAAACTCTTACTTTTAAGGATTCAGCAATCCTTGAGCAGTATTTCGTTAATTTAGAGAATCATTTCGTCACCAAATCACGTGATTTGTGATGAAACGCTAACTCTCAAATATATGACGAAACTTGTCATAATGCATGGTAGGAGATCGAAATAGAATGATGAACCTAGAATAAAGACTAGACTATCAACCTGACGAATTAAGCTGACCAGCTGTATGACGGTTAAGGAGTTGACCTGGTAACCTGGAGACCAGGACTTCCAATCCCTCTTCGAACTTGGGTGTAACTTGTCTTTCTATTCTATCTGTCCTTGCCACCAATATGGTGTTAACTCATCTAAATAGTTTTAACATGGAAATCTGGTCATGGAGTGAAAACTGACTGAACGATATAGTAGAACATCTGACTTCAAAACAAATAATAATAATGTGCTTTAAAAAAGGTGACAGTGAAGGTTCTATAATCAAAAAGTTATTTACATATCGCTTATTTCAGGTCTGGAGAGGTTTTGAGCACAACCATCTACTGAAGGTGATTTCCATTATCAAAGTAAAAACAGCTAATGCCCAGCCTACACCTAGAATTAATGAACAATCCATTTAAATCTGATAATCCTAAAGCTGATGCTGATGTACTTTGATAAACGCCACCATTTAAATTTCTCTTTAAATCTAATTTAAAGAATACATCACTCATGAATTTATTATATAAGCCACCACTTAAAATTCGGAGTAAAATTTTACTGAAACGCTTTTTGCAGCAGAAGTGTTTGCTAATTGCAACTCCGAACGGAAAATATCCAAAAGCTTCATTTGAGTAAAAGTAAGATTGGCGAAACTAAGCGAAACAGAAAAGGTGACCCAAGCATTGCTGCGTGTTTCGGTACACTTTGGTTGGTATAAGATGTGTAGTACCATTTATTCTTTTTAATCAATTCCCCATATCCTTTGAGATGGGGTATATCGCTTTTCGACAAATACTCCGCTTCCAGAGTGGCCAATGCTGCTCGGCACTCCATTTTCCCCTCTCTGACTGCTGCGTAGAGTTCCTTGAAATCTTTTATTAGCTTCATTTTCATCGGGGATGTTAAAAACGATAACAGGACTGAGCTGTAACTTAGAGTTATCAGATATGAATAAATGATGAAATTATGGTTACAGTTTTTATTTTTGGGTTTTCCACATTTTAATTGATATTGTTGTGTATTTTTAGAGTGGAAAACAATGTGCTTGATTATTTAATGATAGATTAATCGTACAATATAGGGTAAAAACAATGCTATTATGTTAGAGAAATGAAAGCTTCAAGATCATTAAAAACGACTTGTTATTGATTTTTAACTCATTTAAAACTATTTAACTAAAAAAAAACCGTTTAGTTGTCTTATCCCCTAAAGCTAGTTATATGCTTATTTAAAAATAAAAGTATTCGATCTAATGCAATTTGTTTTTGTGCCTATACTTAAACTTTTACAGTATCGTAGATTTTACACAAAGGTTATCTTTTTTTTATATACTTTTGAAAACAACATTTGATAACAATTGTATGTTTTTACAGTTAAAAAGTAAAGCATTACCTTTATTAAAGAGTGCTTTTATAGCAATTCCAATGTTTTGATAAAATATATTTTAACATAAATAATAACGGAATACAAAAGTTTATATGTGTTTCGGTAAAACACTCTTGCGATTTTATATACTTACTTTTGCTATATAATTGCATCTGCGTAAACTACGGTCTAAGGTCTTTTTCTGGAATAGAAACTAGTTGTTAAATGTAATATGTAATAACAATGAATCATAATAATTACAGCAAGAGAAAAACAATTATAACACTTGATAGTAAATGATTATTCAAGTGTTCTACTTAATGGAAGCTGTATATGTTGGTCAATATATACCTTGAGACAAGAGAAACTTGATCCGCTAATTACAAAATATTTATTTTTTGTTCATATCCAAGTTGATATTCTTTTACATTTTACGTTAAAAATGATCTTAATTATTTTTTAAACTTAAATTACAAACTGCACTTTTTTATTGATGATTTTTAAACGTGTATAGTGCGCATAAAAAATATCATCCTGAATAACTTTGGTTCTAATGATTAGATTTCCACGAATTAAATGTCGCTTCAAAGGCTCAAAAGGTTATGCCTTTAAAAATTATAACTAATCAGTGCAGACAAAATTTCAAGTTACGAAATCAGACACAAAAATGTACTTTCTTTTTGACGAATTTAAATTTTAACTATAAAAATAAAGGGGACGTAATCGGGACGCTATTTTCCTGATTGCTGTCGAAATCAGGAAAACTGTCGTAATTGCGGTCCTTTAACTTTTAAGTTCATTTTCTACGTAATTCATCTTTTTTAGAAATTTTTTAAAGAAATTGAAAATAATAATTTTATTTTATCGAAAGATAATTCTATTAAATAAAAGTAACTTTTAATAGTGTATTTAATAAGGGTCCTTCAGGAGTAGGTCGGTTACTTATTAGTCTTATTCTAATGACTTTTTTACCTGTATTTTTGACACTTTTATTCTTGGTTAATTTTATTCACTTAGGTGGTTTAAGCGCATTAGACTTTTTTTTTTTGATGAGAATTCTGTTTCATTTTTATCTGTTTGATCTTTTCGATAGTGTTATTTTTCCTTATGTGTATCAATCTTTTTTGATTTTGATTTTACTTTACTTTACTTTAATTTTGTAGTGTTTAGTTCACGTGACAACGGGTCAAACCCTTATCCCAAAAACTCCTCCGGGAGTAGGTCGGTAACTATTAGTCTTATTCTAATGACTATATGTACTCAAGTTTAGCCATGAAAAACACTAACGTGATTTCCTTCCCTAAGAGCAACAAAAAGATCGCACGCCTCCCTTGCATCAAAATGGGTTTAAATGGAAATAGAAACATTAAGAATGTTAAAACCGTAAAATATCTAGGGGTCACTTTAGATCCCTGTTTGACCTGGTTGCCGCATCTGGAGGATACAAAAGACCACCGTTTTTTACCACAACATGAGCGCCTAAGTAAGAAGGACCTGGGGTTTAAAACCCAGGGTCCTGAAATGTATTTACCTCCAGTCCAGTGAGAGAATTATCACCAATGCCGCCAGTGTCTGGTTCAACAAGGGGGTCAGGATGAGAGAAAAATTAGCATCAATCCAAAGGATCCCACTGTAAACAATAACTAGAACCTATAATACAACCAGCACCGAGGCCTTGCAGATACTGGCGGGAATAAAACCTATTCATTATTAAATAATCAATGAAATATGCTATAAAAGATTAAGATGGGGATGGCATTTGGATGATCTGAATTTTGTTAGCCCTAATTTAACACAAGCCCAATATCTAGAACCTCTGCCACCTATCAAGCACCCAGCCACTTCTCTCGCTGCACCCTGTAGCAAAGGAAAACAATAATAACACCGAAATCTACACATACGGATAAAAAATCATAGTGAACCAAATCATAGTAAAGTAAGATATGCTATCGTCATCAAGCAAAATGGACTTATAATAGATCTAATCTCTAATAAGTTAAACGATGAGGAAAGTATTTACCTGGCGGAGCTTGAGGCTTTTAAACTGTGAGTCTGTTAGATTTTCTAGTTTTAGTATTTGTCTTTTAATATTTTACTTTGGTTTTTACTGTTGACTTTGTCCTCCTCTTGAACTAAAATCCTCTTCATACATTGGACATTTAAAATGAATTTTTGGATTAGTGAACTTCAGCACCCTCAGTTTTACCTGGTGTCATTTTGAAATTTCTATCCTTTAAAGAGAAACTTTGGTATACCTCAGAACATTTTTAATCCTAAAGGCACTTTACCCTTGAAAAGGGGACACTTGAACTTTCGAACTTTTAGTCGTCTACTTTAATTATTTTATTTATCTTTTTTTAGATCTTACGTGTTTTTAAAGGGATTTTTCCTTATTTTTTCTATTTGATGTCTTACCTGACCTTACTCTTTATACGTTTTTTAACTGTATTTTTGACACTTTATTTTTGGTTAATTTTACTCTTTTAGTTGTTTTCAGCGCTTTCGACTTGTTTCTAAGAATTCTGGTTTATTTTTTATCTATTTGATCTTTTCGATATTGTGATATTTTCTTGTGTATTAATCTTTATTGATTTTAATTTTACTTTACTGTAATTTTGTAGTGTTTAGTTCACGTGGCAACGGCTCAAACCCTTATCCGAAAACTACTCCGGGGGTAGGTCAGTCACTATTAATCTTATTCTACTGACTACCCTCGCACTCTTTAGAATTCGAAATAAATAAATAAAGTATTTCGAGATAATAAAATATTTCGAGAACGAATACTTGTGGTGGAACAAGGGCCTAGAGTCTATTCCCCGCTTCAAATTCTTAAAAGGTCTACCAATTACCATCACTAATCAGCAAATAAAATCCTGCTCTGCACCTCAACGTGGTACGAGGGGGAAACACCAGTCCATCAGGTGGGTAACGCAGACAGTGGGAGTGTTAGACCGAAGAAAACGATTTGCCGTTGACTTAAAGAGCTTATTGAGCAGGAACGTTTCTATTATAGAATATATTCTGAGCCTTTTGTTTTGAGCTCTTCATGAGTAGTGAGAAGGAAACAGATTCCATCCCAGAGGACTCGTTTAAGGAGTCACAAAAGGAGTGGGCAAAAGATGAGCCCTTCAGCTTACTAGAACAGGTCTTAAGTACTAAGAGATTATCCCTAGACAAAACGAGACTTTGGCTTATACTATGGGACTTCAAGCTGAAGCAGAAAGAGCATTAAACGAAATGATCAGCAAGAGGGCAAAGAAATCGGTCAAAGCATATGCAGAATAAGCTAATGGTTCATTGCAAGCCGGAATTTCTAAAATAAAGCCAGATCATATCCTCATCGAGAGACCAAAGACTGATTGCATGTCTGACGAAACAAGGAAAATAATTAAAATTCATATTGATCCTTCAGAACTCCAAATTGAAGTTAGAGGCCTTAGGAAGGATAAAAATGGTGGGATCGTGATCCAAGTGGAGATAAAAAAAAGACATACAAATTTTAAAGGAAGAGCTAGAAAATCAAGGTCTAGAAGAGGCATACGCGTATCAGTCGCCAAAACAAAGAAGCCCAAGAGTCATAATATTAGATGTTGAGATAGAAATGACAAAAGAAAAACTTGATCTGAAACTAAAAGAACAAAACAAGGAGCTGCAAGACGCAAAAATGGAAATCTGTTTTCCAATTAAAGCAAAAAATGGTAAATACTGGGTTGTCGATATCGAACCCGAAGTTTTTTAAGAAGATAATGGAAAAGCCAAAGTTCAAGCTGGGCAGGAAAATCCTCAAATATAAAGAGTACATTCGGCCTTTAAGACGTTACAAAAGCAATCTGTTCTACCACATGGCGAAGGATTGTAATAAAGTGGGTTTGCACCAATTGCGTTGAGACGGGACATCGAATGAGCACATGTAGATCTAAAAGCAAATGCATCAACTGTGCTGTGGCAAACAGCAAACTGGGCCTAAACCGTAACACGAATCACTCAGCATATCAGAGAACTTGCCCCTCTAACCTAAAAGCAATTGACAGACTAAAAACTAAGATCCATTATTAATACCCCTAATTCTGTAAGCCTGTCCTGGCGTCCTCAACTGTTTCATTTTTACCTCTGTAAATAATAATATTCTTTGTGAGATCGCCGAGTTGGCGATCTCACAAAGCTTGTAAGTCCTTAAGGAGAAAATATATCCTGTTGAGGTAGAGCTCAGAGTCAAAGAGCTTAATAAACCCGTAGTGGAAAAGTGATGATTGAACTAGATACTAAGCAAGACTTAGCAATGCTAAAAGAGCAAATTGAATTAAAAGGTCTGCGCGAAAAGTTGTATTACTAAGTGCCTGTTAAAAAGAAGCCCAGAATTATAATATTCGAGCTACCAGAGTCTTTAACTAAAGAAGAACTGGCTAGACACCTCAGAGAGAATAACAATTTTCGACAAGGAGAATTTGAAGTCTCCTTTCCCATCAGATGGAAAAAAAATGATACTACTTTGTGGTAACACTTGAGCCAAGTAGATTCAGGAAAATAACCAAACGTGAAGCAGTAAATATTGACAGGAAGTACCACAAACTAAAAGAGTACCTACGCTCGCTCAGGTGTTACAAGTGTAATTGCCTTGGCTATATGACCAGGGACTGCAATCATAAAGAGACGTGCTCAAACTGCGACGCACCAGGACATCACGCAAGTGCCTGTAAAGGACAAAGAAAATGCGTCAACTGCAATGAAACACACCAAATGTTCGAATCTGCGTATTGATCACAGTACTTTATGCAAAACCTGTGTGTCGTATAAGAGAGCTTAGTAATTGATGTCTAAAATCTGACTAAATCTAACTCGTCCTGCAAATTTTTAATCTTGTCTGTTTATGATTTGTGAATACTTGTTCTTTTATTCTCTGTTTTGTTTGTTTAATAAAGAACTTGAGGACCTCCTGGTCGAAGGGCGCCTCGAGGGATCGGGGTGCGTGAGTGTTCTGCAGCCGGTTTGGCACTGCTGCCCATTGGTCTTAGGCAGGAGGTTGTCTGGCTTCCTCTACCTTTTGGCACTGCTTGTGGTCCTTCTTGCTTTGCGTGACTACGGAGCCTTGCCTTATGTCCACGAATTACTTTTTGCTATCGTGTTGTGTGTGGTTGCCTTTGCT
Source organism: Parasteatoda lunata (assembly GCA_949128135.1). Lineage (NCBI taxonomy): Eukaryota > Metazoa > Arthropoda > Arachnida > Araneae > Theridiidae > Parasteatoda > Parasteatoda lunata. The sequence goes on from OX421979.1 coordinate 41,350,204, forward strand.
TTGGCGAGGCATCAAAATTTAGTGCATGGGCCTATTGGTCTAGGTCGTGACATTTATTTTCTTAACCTTATTCTAATGACGGATTTTTCTTACTTCAATGACGTAAAGCCACCAAAAAAAGGACACAGATAAAAGAAATTGTAATTGTTTTAGCTATATTAATCGAAAATTTTTGTCCATGAACTAGGTACGTGACATTTTCAGAACGAAAACAAAATTCCTCCGAACTATTTTATTACCAAATTGGTAATATTTAAAAGGAAGGTTCGGGAGAAACTTACAGAAAGCGGGGCTAATAATTATTACTTTATTTACCACTGCCTAATTTGAAATAAAAATCACGCAAGCATACTAAAAGCTGATGTCATTAATGTTAAGATTGTCTGTCTGTGTGTAGGTGTGCATATCTTTTATAGAATTCTAAACCATCCTACCGAAATCGATGAAACTTGGCATACATATAGTTTGAAGCACGAAGAAGGTCACCGTCGACATTAGAACATTCTACGACGAACCGTTCGAGCGAGAGATGAGTGGAAAACTAAACTAAATTTTTAAACTGGTTAAACTTTTGTTAGTTTAACTATGGACGATTCAATTTGTAACGCATTTTAAAGATAACATCAGTGATGATTTCTAGCTTATAGCTCTATTAAATATAAAATATAGTTTATTCCACGTATTTAAATATTTCATTATTTTATATTCACTATGTCAGTCAAATTCAATAAACAACATTGCGTGGTAGTAACGATAATCTACGTCAACAAATTTATATTTTTAAGTTACTTTTAAGTAAGATATACTTTTAAAGTTTTTCAATTATAATACTTCTTTTAAAACGTTTTAGTTTTTCTTAAAAAAATGGTAATAGTTTACAATCGGGAGGGGGGCTCTTATTTTTGGAGATTTGCATATAAACGAAGTTAGATGCAAATAACTCAAAAATCAATTACATACAGGTAAGCAAAAGTTGCTGTAATCCAAAGGGGACGCCACTGAAAGCAAAGACCGCAAAGTATACACCGAAGAGCCACTACATTATGACCACCCTCCATCTATAACAATGTATGGTGTGGTAATGTATGGTAGTATGGTGTGGGCAATGTTTTCATGGGGCACATTAGGACTCATAATCCTCATAGAACAATCCCTGACGTCTGTAAGCTACTTGAACATAGTTGCAGACCAGGTTCACTCATTCATGGCAGCAGTTTTTCCTGCGGGGGATGGTGTTTACCAACAGGATAATGCATCATGTCATAAGGGTCGAATCGTCATGGATTGGTTCGAGGAACATTCCAGTGACTTTCAAGTCATGTCTTGGCTCCCAAATTCACCTGACCTTAATCCAATAGAACATTTGTGGTCCTACTTGGAAATCCAATTTCGTTCTGCCACGCTACCCCCTCGCAATGTGAGGGAATTGCAGGACCAGTTGATGAGCGCTTGGTACCAGATACCTCAGACTACCTATCAGCACCTTGTGGAATCAATGCCACGGCGGGTGCTAGCAGTTTTGAGGGCTAAAGGTGCTCCTATATGTTATTAACAGGGTGATCATAATGTAAAGGCTCTTTGGTGTATATCATAGTAACCAGAAATAGAATTTCAGAAAAACTGAACGAAAATTATCACAAAACCAAGGGTCCCCCGATTCTACACTAGATTAATAGAAGTTCGTTCCACCGTTACTTATATTTTAACAGTAAATTAAAGGTCAGATAGAAAAGTGGCATGCTCCAAAATCCTTCTCAAGTTCTAATGAAAATTCTATTTTTTTAAATCAGTTTCAGTTGACTATTATTGACGAATTTATTTGTAAAAAAAACCATATATGTAATAAGTACCAAATATACTAATATAGGTATAAAATATTATGTTCATAAATTTGCTGAATATCAAAACATCACCAATACTAAGCAGTTTTAGTACCGATACTTTGGAAATAAATGTTTTACTGTCCCTCGAAATGGATATGCATCGGAGAAAAGTTACTTGATAGTGGTAAATTTTGACTATCATGAGTTAACAGCGAGCAATAGAATCATGCCAAGTGGTGCTGCATACATTTTAACTTTATTCTAATGAGATTAACTTGAAAAAACGAGTTTTTCTTGCTTCAATAACGTAAAGCCACCGAAAAGGATAACAATTAATATTAAATAAGAAAAAATAAAACTAATTCAGCTATATTAATAAAAAAAATGTAGTGGAAGATCCAGGTAAATGACATTTTTAGAACGAATTTCCTCCGAACTATTTTGTTACCAATTCATTAGAAGGCGGGACAAATAATTCTTTGCTTTGTTTTATTTACCACTACCTAATTTGTAATTTTGACAAATGCAAACATACTAAAAACTGATGTTGATTAGTTATGTTAGGATTTCAAGTGAAGGCAAAAACACTTCTGTTGCATCTAACATACCTATATTTAAGCAACCCTTTTTTAAAAAAAAATTAAATCGAATGCTTTGTCAGTTTCTTAAATAGCTATAGCCAGTTTCTGAGCATTGCATTTTCAACTAAATCTGAAATAAGATTACCGACATTTTCTTTCAAAACTTCTGCAAATGGCATGCTAATAAGACCCATAAATATTAATAAAATTTTTAGTAAGCGTTTAATAAACGTTTAATACAACAAAATTAGGAGACATTTTTGGAAATCAAAATATTTGATTAGTTTACCGAATTAATTTTTTCCATTAAAATTCATAGAATATTTAATTTATTAGCGAACGAAAAATAAAGCTTTGAATTTATTTTAAGTCTGGATTGTTACCTATCGTAGTTTAATATTATGGCTCGAGCGGCTTAACTTAAATACGAAACTTTCTGTTGATGGTATTTTAAACTAAAAAATTTAATACAAACGTATTTTCTCTTAAGCAAACTTACTTCTGCGACGAACGAAGAATTTGGAAATCCCAAAATATGGAAAGGCTGCAGCAACAAAAATCGTCCCAAAAATTTAAGCGAGAGATTTACCCAAAATTTGAAGCCCTTAATGTTAATTTCACTTTTTTTTTTATCTATGCTAGATATAATCAAAAAGTCTTGTTTCAATTTTTCAAAATTTTTAACGATTCCATTAAAATTCTGATTTAGTCATTAAAATGCAATTAAAAATTTCCAAAATTTGCACATCTTTTAATTCAAATAACCAGTATTAAAATATGAAACCTATAGATTTTTAATAAAATCTACTGCGACTACATGATCAAGAATCTAAATCTATAATATTATAAAGTACTTGAGTCTTATATTTCACAATTTAAGTTTAATTATTAATCTAATTTTAGTCCTCTCGATCCGCTAACATATCATATTTCGTTCGTAAGAATTTATTTAGTTGATCAAAAGATCTTAAGTTGTTTCCGTTTCAGTTTCGCGTATTGTATAAAATATATTTATAAACCCAGACATTAGATATCTTCCCCTTAAATTCGGCCATAACTGAAGACTAACGTCAGCAAAGAAATTCTCTACTACACTTTATATCTGAGTCAGCCAGATAATGCTATAACTAATCACTAATTTTAGAAATGCTTCGTAATCTTAGAAGCTCAAGTTTAGTGAAGTAAAAAAACTGAGCTAATATACTGACAATTTAAATTTTTCATTATACTAATAGAGCTAAGCCCCCTCCTATTCACTACAGCTCAACAACTTTCGTAATAGTTAGTCTTTAATTCCGGATGAAATTACGAGAAAAAGTACTCTGGGCCCCTATTACTAGCTTCACGGAATCTAATTCCGATCGAAATGAAGCTCTCGTGACGTCATAAATCCGTGAATGTCAATTAGACCGTATTACGAGTTCTTGATTCCGCTCGGAACTAAATTCCGATGCGAAATAATTACGAATCCGATTCCGACAGGTTTAAGACTAAGCGAAATCTAGATTCCGATAAGAGTTTGTTTATTTTAGTGATCAAAATAGCGCTGTTTTCTGTCATTACAACCGATTAAAGCCTATTATCAATAAAAGAAATCTGAAAAACATTTTTGTAGTTTTTCTTAGCGTGTAACGCAATCACTTGCAACTAACACACTGAAACAGAGGAGAAAAATCGTGTTATCGCTGTTGCGTTCGGTGTGTAGTCACCAGTTTAAAAACCAATAGCTTACTGTCAGATGGGGTGACTTTGTGCAAATTGTCATTTTTTCAATTTTTGCGACGGCCATCTAGGGTTATTTTTTTAAAAGCTCGGTATCAACTATTTTGAGTTGTCAACATAACGAAATAATGGTTTACCAAGAACTGGCAATGTAAACATCGTCGTTCTTGGAAAATTGTAAGCTCAAGTTACAAACAGTTTCAAATTTTTAACGTCGCAAAATCGGAGACTGGAAAGTCTGCTCTGTTGAAGAAGCTCTAGTTATCCAGGCCAGGAAGGTAGGTTATACTTTAAAAGTCTTATCAATTGAGATAACAAATCATGCATAATTTTTTGTTTTTAATTATTATAACGTTAGTTATTTAATAATTAATAAAAAATGCATCCTGGGGTGACTTTGTGCAATTTTTTTTCAAAGAAAAACATGCCAAAGACTTCTAAAATAAAGCCTGGAGCAAGAAATTATTGTGATTACTACACCAAGGAAGCGTTGGAAAAATGTTTGGCAGAAGTAAAAAATGATTTATCCGTTTCAAAAGCGTCAAAAAAGTTCGGAATTCACTGAAACACGATTTCGAACAAAATTCGAAATCTCACGGCGAATATTATTTTTCATTTTAATATTGTTATTTTTCATTCCAATTTCCGTATGTTAATTGTTTAAGACATTTAATAAGAGACTGTTAATAAGAGAGGATCATTCCGAGTTGCAGAGTTGGGGGCAATTTGGGGGAGTTAAATGAGGGAATTCATTCAATTGTTCATTCATTTCAATTCATATCAAATGTTTGATTGTACCTGAAAATCATAAAAAAGTTACCTAACATTTAGTTAGTAAGAAAAAATCTAAAAATGTTAAAAAATCTAAAAATTAAAGATTTTATGTTCATCTTAAGTAGATTTGTTAATACATAGTACATATTTATATGTAATATACTTGTATTGCACGTTAATAATGTTAAATATTGTTTATTAAACGATTTTATAAGTCAAAGTGAATGAAAATAACTGAACTAAGTCATTATTTTATTGCTTTGCACAAAGTTACCCCATCCCGGGGTGACTTTGTGCATTCGACTAACTGATTGTTTACAAATAATAAACATTTCAAATCAGCTCTTAACTACGTGCAATTACTTCCCAGGTGGCTAACAATAAATTTTAGATCAGATGCCGTACAATTCAGCATCTTTTAACTATTTTTTTAAAAGGTCAAAGTTGGAAAACTGAAAATTCCTGCACAAAGTCACCCTTTCTGACGGTACTTTCTATTTATAAGCTTGTAATTTATTATGAAAATTATATTCGCTGATAATTCGTTCATTCTACAGTACCCTGCCGAATTATCAGGGACACTTGAAATTTTTAAAAAATTGTCATTTTTCAAAGTGTCATAACTTTTTCAAAAATGAATCAATTTTCATAAAAATTTCAGGATATCATGTTCAGGTCTTCTACTTTCACCTAAAAATTATTAATTTAATTTATCTCAATTTTTTGCAAAATTTTGCACATTTGAACAAAGCAATTTTTTTTGAAAAAAAAAAAAAATTTGCTACTTTGTGGCAAAATATAAAAATTATTATTTACACATTAAAGTACAAGTCGTTAACTTTAAAACGCGCTAAAGTAAATGACTTTACGATTATTTTTTTTTGACCGAGATATGAAATTTTGAAATTTTTTTGTCATTTATAGTGAAAAGTGAGTTGTGGCAGTATTTTTGGTGAAAATGAGATTTCAATTGAATTGAATGAAATCGATATCAATATTTTAAAAATAAATTTGAATTGTTTATTCAAATTATATAATAAATTACATATATAATAAAATGTTTATATTTATACTCGAAAGTATAAATAATTGGTTTTATTTATAAACATCTACATTTTCACTATTTAATGTATGAATTCGAAAATTATTTAGTATTATTTTTTTGCATTTCTTATTCGGATTAATAAATTATTTTAATTAATTTTGATATCGATTTCGTTCAATCCAATTGAAATCTTATTTTCACCAAAAATTCTGCCACAACTCACTTTTTACTATAAATAACAAAAAATTTTCAAAATCTCATATCTCAGTCAAAAAAAAAATCGTAAAGTCATTTACTTTAGCGCGTTTTAAAGTTAACGACTTGTACTTTAATGTGTAAATAATAATTTTTATGCTAAAAATTTTGCCACAAAGTAGCAACTTGTCAGACTTGATATTTTTTTTAAAAAAATTGCTTTGTTCAAATGCGCAAATTTTTTGCAAAGAATTGAGATAAATTGAATTAGTAATTTTTAGACCTGAACATAATATCCTGAAATTTTTATGAAAATTGATTCATTTTTGAAAAAGTTATGACACTTTGAAAAATGAAAATTTTTTAGAAATTTTAAGTGTCCCTAATAATTAGGCAGTGTACTGTATATATTTTATTTATTTAGAAGTAATAATTTTTGTTTTTATTCATTTTGAGAGTGGAATTTATTTTTTAAAAACATTATTCCCCTTTTTTTAAACTTTTTTCTTTGTTTTTTTAAGATGTTTCAGAATTAAAAAATTTAGCTTCTGAATAAAGTGAGATTAATTAAAATCGAGACAATGACGTAAAGATCTTCCAATATACTATAAAGCATCACAAAACTGTAGTTTTCCTTTTTTTTTTTTTTTTTTTTTAAATGTATCGTACACTCATTTGTAGGTTTAAAAAAACATTTACATAAAAAAAAATTTAAAAGGTTGCAATTTTTCCATTCCATAAATAGTTTTAATTGCTCTAATAGCTGGGATAGTTTGTTTTTCCACGGTAAGGAAAAAACAATAGCTAGTACACAAGACCGCACATCATCCAAACATGGACAAGCACTTAGCCCTGTTTTTAGGGCTTTAATGTAAGTACACAAGAACACTAAAGTATTAAGAACAGTAAAGAACTGTAAATGAAGAAAAATATTAAAATATACGCATGTATTGTAAAATTCTTTTTTTAAAAAAAAGGAAGTAAAAGAACATTAGTGGACATAATTAATATTCACGAGAGAAAAATACAAACGGTATCAAAATATAATGAATCTCTGATTAGGAACGCAACACTGAAAATATTGAAACCAGTTTGATTGCCAGATGAAGTAGAAAGAGTGAGAAATGTGATTACTATAAACACCACGAAATTTCATCACGATAAATTAAAAAATAAAAATAAGTTGTAATACTTAGAGTTAGAGAGTTACTTAGAGTTCTCTTTGTTACTTCAGACAATCAAACTGGTTTGGATGTTTTCAGACCTGATTCCTTAGTTGATTCACTAGATTTTGAAACTATTAGTCTTTTTTATTGCTTTAACACTAATATGTAATTCCTAATTAATACACTTTTTTTCGCAATATTCTAAAAATATATATTAAGAGTAGTAATTATGCAATATCTTATGTATTTACCCTCCTTTGCCATTCATGGAGAAGAGTTTTCTGAGTAGAAATTTCTGCACAGCAAACTTTCTTATTAGTGTAGTTATAGTTAATTAAAATATAAGAAAACTAACCCGCATTTGCATTACATGGAGAGGAAAAACACGAAAACCTCCCAGGGTTAGCCAGCTTACCATCTATATGAATATATCTTCTAGATAACCATACATTTCTGTATTTCTGTATTTGATAAAATTTTGTAAAGTAAACTTGTCTCAATCTGTTGTTATGTTGTAAGTTTTAATGAAAATCAATAAATGCCTTATCTTTCAAAAATTTCGGTATCGTACTTTTTTATTAAGTAATTTCGATTATTTTGATAAATATTTATATTAATTATATAAAATTTAAAAATAAAATTTTATAAATTTAAATACTCTGGTTATTATTAGTTCGCTAAATAATAAAATCAAAATAATATTAGAAAAAGTGATATAATTAGAAAAAGTGCATGTTAAATAAAATGATAAAACCATTTTGAAAATAAATAAAGCCGTTTTAGAGTTAAAAAAAATATTTTTGAAGTTTTTCTTAGAACCAGAAAAAGCAAAATATAAGATGTACTTCTGATATCTTTTGAAAGCTAGTTGACCCCCGCAGGTTGCAATCCCCCTTATTCACCTCGTTTTCTAAATAAACAAACAGCTAGTTAAGCGGAAGTAATTTCACCCGGTCCGTACGAACTTCCGCTACATCGCTATAACCTTCTTATTATTATGTTTTGCATTAGACTTCCATAAATTGTTGGCGTTTTCTCTTATCTTGATAACGTTTGTTGTTTGGAAATTTAAAAATCTGCTTTATTAAATCGAAATGAGCTTTTCCTATTATCACAAGTTGAAAGTTGAATGATGATGGCAAGAAAAAATTGTCAATAAAAATAATATAAAATATACATTATAGAAAAAATAATATTCAGTTGTCTGATCTTTTTTCTGAAGAGTTATTTTAAAGTTTAAAATATGAAATACAATTAAGTTTTTAAAAGGCACTGGTCTCTAGCAGTTAAATATTAAGTTAAGATATATTTATCTCCCAGATATACTACTTATTCATAGCATTCTAAAAACATGCACAGCTTAAAACTTGTAACTTTTAAATATGACATTAAAAGAAGTGCAAAATGTGGCTTTATTGTCAATTTGTAACAGAAATTTTACTTTCTTTAAAAAATTTAATTTCATAATGGAAATATTTTTTTTCTTTCTTAAATAAAAGCAATATCTTCAATCTTCAGACATATCTTCAAAAAAACAAGAGATATGTTACTTCATGAAATTTTCTTAAAATGCATTTATTTTCTTTTTCTTTAGGAAGTTTAATTGTTTAAAGCAGGGGTGGTCAACACTGAGCATCTTGTGCACCACTTTTAGTGTAAAAAATCTTGAACATAGCAATTATTAATATAAATTTTATGTTAAGTCAATAAGTGCTACCGTGTTAATGTTGTCCATTGAATTATTGCACGTATACAAACTTTTTTTTCTAGATCAAATAAAGCTAGAAGGTAGCAAATATCACAGATGTTATCTTTAAAGTCTTGAAAAATTGAATTGTTTCTAGTGAAATTTAAACAATGGTTAACATTTAACCAATCACAATGTTTTGCTCATCATTTTTATATATTTAAATGAGCAAGAAAATAATAAACAGAAAATTACATTTAATTACTTTTTTTTAAATGAAACAATTTTACAATTACAAATAACAATGAGAAAACTTTCAAGGATACAAGCACTAATGTGATTTCTGTATTGTTTTAATTTTTACTAATTCTTTTATATTAAAAATTTAAATTATTATTATTATTTTTTTTTTTCAATTTGCATTGAGTTTGTGTGCCACACAAAATTCTACCTCTGGTTTAAAGTAACTTTATTTTTTTATTTCAAATATAGCATACACGAATCTGAATTATTTAATGTTAAAGTCATGTTTCTCTATTTAGAATAGATATTACCTTAAATTTTGCATTACATTATGGGAAAGTATCAATTTTATTTTAAATAGACGCTTGATGAAATCTTGAAATTTAAGGAATACTGTATATATTAGATAAAAAATTATTTTTGGAAAAATTTTAAGAAATATATACAGAAAAGTTCTTTTCGTTGAGATTATATATTTTTTTTAAACTCAAAATTTTATGCGAGGGATAATATGGGCCCTTGGCTATATATAATATAGCCCATGTTAAAAAAAAAAGTGTAGAGCTTTATTCTTTAATAATTCCAGGTAATGTTTGCGTATAGATCTTTATATTGAGTTATTTAGAGACTTTAAAAGCAAACACACTTCAAAGAACCTTTATTTCTTTTTTAACTTTCATGTATTCAAAGAACCTTTATTTAATTTTTATGTATTTTTCCTAAAAATGAATTTTTCATATTAATCAATGATGATTGAATCAGCCTCAGTAAAAACATTAGAAAAGAAATAAGTTCCGGTTGCTCCGGAAGTTTATGCAAACCATTACGTCTTCTGACGTATCCTTTTGCTGATTTAGCATAGATTTTATTTAACTGTAACTGTTAATTTACTTACATTTATTTATATTGTGATTTGAAGGAGGCGTTTCAAATCACAATAAAAAAATTTTTATGTACCTTTTTGTGGTGATTCCTTTTCAGGTTTTTATTACTTTTTAATTGTGGTTATTGTTTCTATTTTTGTCTTTTCAATATGGGGCCTCGGGGCTCTGTCAGTTTTGGTTAATTCCACTGACAACAGAAAGGCTTCTGTGTGTTTTCAGACAGTGTGTCCCCTGATGAAGTACTGTTCTGCGAACACACATTTAAATTTTCATTTTATATTTTAATTGTAATGTTCTTATATATGTTTTAATTTCTATAGGTTTTCCTTCTATTATTTATGTTATCTGTTAAATAGATTTATAAACCGTTGAAAAAATTCATATTATTTGAGATTGAACTAAAAAACTTGAAACAAAGCATTAAGATAGGCAAAAAAATTTAAAAACTTTTGATAACTCTGAAAACTCAATGAACATAAAACAAAGCATTTCTGTTTATACATAATTTTTAAAAAAATTTAGATTCTAATCAGCAGTTATCAATAAATAGCAGTTCTCAAAGAATAAAATAATTTTCGAAATCATGGAAGCTAATTAAAATAACTAAATTAAAAAACATAAATGTATAACAAATCAAGAAAAAAAGCAAATGGTATGAAATATTTTGTTTAAACTTAGCAATTGTTGAAACATCTTTCAATGCCCATCAGTCATAACCAGTTTAAAAGTTGCTGTATTGTGGTGCAGTGTAATTCTAAATTCTTTCCATTATTATTTTATTAAACTAATTTAAAATACTAAACAGGGTTGGTGGTGGTCAAACATTTTTAGTGACATAAGGATTTAGCATAAAACTTGCTAAAATTAATTTATTTCACATTTGCGTGTGAATTTTGAAGGGGCGAATTGAACAGTAAATGAGAATTAAGTATCTGAAAAACTTTATTGAAAATTAGAAAAATAGATGTCAGTTGCCGATTTAAGTTTTTCTGGTGATAAACTTTCAAATTATTGGAGTTAGCATGATAACCACTTACTATTTACAAAAAGAATAACAGAATGTGCACTTTATAGAATATAATATATTCATTTTAAATTTATATATATATATATATATAAATGAATGTCTCTCTCTGTGTCCTTTATAGACTCTTAAACCTTCTGATCGAAAGCTATGAAACTTGGCATACAGATAGTTCAAAGGACGAGGAAAATAACTTTTTTTTTTCCATTTCCTCCAGACGTGGACACGTACCTAGGTTTACAAAACCCTTACCTGTATAGTCCACGTCTGGCTACCAGTCCAGCTAGCCTGATCAGTGGGAATTTATTATACAAAATTGCATATTACATATGTCGACATTAGAACAATCTACGACAAATCGTTCTATCAGGATGAGCGAAAAACGAATGAGAATTTTCTGTTTAAGCGTTAGCTGTTGTTTTTAATTTAGCGAATCAATTTTCACATATTTTAAAGATACATCAGTGATAAATGCTAGCTTATAGCTCTGTTTGATCAAAAAATAGTTTATTGTTCGTATTTAAACATTTAATTATTTTATATTCGCTATGTCAGATTAATTCAATGGTCATTACGTGGTAACACACATGGGCTACTTCACCAAATTTATACTTTGTCTGATACCACATGCTTTTATTTTATTTATGGTAATTCTGCACCATCTCTAATGTGCAAAAAGAGAACTACCCGTGTTTCAGAAACATAGGGGCTACCTGAAAAAAAGACTTGAAACTAATTGAGAACACACTGCTCTTGCCCGTTCCTTAGAAAAATCTGAGCAACGGGAAGTATTATTAACCGAACGACTACAAACTGCTCAAGCCCATTCATCTGAAGAATCAGAGCAACGGGAAAGAGGGCTGTTAACAAAGCGACTTACTACACTATTCATGCCCGTTTGTCTCAAATAACAGAGTAAGGGGGACCAAGACGGGTTATTGATCGACTATACACTACTAAAGTCCATTTATCTCAAACATCTGCATCCGGTCTATTAGGACAAACACCGCTCAAACATTCGTCATGAGAGCAACAGGAAGTTCTACAAGTCCAAAAAGCAACACAAGGAGGCCTAACCCCTGCAGGTGACCCCGCACCACTAGGGCCGCAGCGAGGAAGTCAACACAGAGCGCCCACTGCTTCAAACAACTCTTTATTTAAGCAATCAAGGTTAATACATATTAACCCCTTGCTAGTGTCAAAGAAATTTTCCATTTTTTGTCCATTTTTCTGAAATATATGTCACTGTGAAGCATCAAAGTTAAATACAACGAAATGAAACTGTTGGGATGAATTTCAATAGTTTGCGACCTTTCATCTTATTTGCCCTTTATTTCCCATTTTCTCTGCAGGTAGCTAACGACTCTAATATTTTTTATCTTGTTTTTGGTCTTTCTATTTGAGCCTTCGTTCAGGCCATCTCTGCTAAGGTATCAGATCTCCCAATTACTACAGATCTCTGGTCCAATGCATTTTCATTTCAGCCATGTGGATCTCTGTCATTTCTCTGACGTGCTGCTTCTTGGATATGATGTTGTTAGTTAAGAGGACCTTGATACCCAATAGAAATTTCGTTTCTCGATGTTGTTTGTAATTGTAATGACCCATTTAAAGGCACACAGCAAGAAGTTCAGCTGGATATCCCGTCCAACGGTCTTCGTATGCAGAGTGTATTTCTAAGCCATCTCTAAAGACGAGGAAATCACAGCCACAGTTATACTACTTTGCGTTTAACTCTACTCTAAAGTTTCTACATATGAGTGGTCTGTTATCCAGATAAATCAGTTTTTTATTCGTTGGTGTCGTTTAAATCGTAAAATATTCGTTTAGCTTTGCCGGTTTCGTATAATTCACCAAAGGCTCGCAACAGCTAAGTTTTGCCCAGAGTTAATTCGATTTCAGCCCTCAGGTCTACTTTTAAAATAAGAAACCTTTTACACTTTTATGTCACTCTTTATAATTAAGAAGAGTGGAACCCTAAAGTTAGTTTAGTTTTGTACTATTAAACTCAACATTTTAACATCAATGTGACTTAAGATCTTCACCTAATCAGACATTGAATTAATTTTTTTTTAAACTCTTCAGAAACAAAAATTTGACATTCCCTCCAATTATTAGTTATTCTGTTATGCTGTTTTTATTTTTCTATTTAAATTGGATTTTTAAATTTCTAGTGGATTACGAAGTGGAAAAGGGAAGCGTTTGTTTTACCTTTCAGTTTAGGCTACACAGACATCCTGAATCATTTCTAGACCCAGACAGATTTTTTTCCCGGGAATACAGCTGGAAGACATCCTTATGCCTATGTGCCTTTCTCATCCGAATCCAGGAACTGTATATGTAATTATAAATTTACACATATATCTATAATATTAAAAGAAAAAACTGTGGGCATTTGTCTCCCTCATAATACCAGTATCTCCAATTGGTTTGTGCCTCATTTCATTCAATTATTTTTAAAAATATACATTATAAACAATACTTTACTTGTTTTTATAGTAATCGTTTAGTTCCTTCCACGCTCCAGAAAAAATTTAAAATAAGTTTCTTTTCCATACATGTAAAGCCTTGTATATAAAATCTCCTTAAGTGGCTGAAAAAATGCATGCCATATTTAAAATCAGACCCGTCAATAATGTAAAGTTAAAGATTATATAAAGAAGTAAGTATATGTATTATATGGGAGAAGTAGAATTTTTTTCTAAGTGTTAGCAAATCTTGTTTAGACAGTTTAACTATTATGATACTATATTCAATTTAAAAAAAATATTTGCAACAGCCCGTTGTGGGCCAGGAGTGGTCACGGAGGTTATCTCTCCACAATACCGTGAGAAACGGCATAATTGTTTGAGAAGTAAGAGCAGCTGACACACTGATCTTACTTCTCAACCAGTTGATCTGAACCAGGGTGGGCTTCAAGTCGCAACACTGGGTTCGAACATCAGTTCTTCACAATGGCAGTTTAGTGCCTATATACTAAGCCATCAAGGTCACTATTTTTAGTTATGTATGATAATTATAGATGTCTTAATTATAGATTAATAGATGTCTTCTATCTGGGCTCGAATTTAAATGGAAAAGTTGGCTAGCGTTCCAAGTAGGATATTAAAATATTCAGTATTAAATTGCAGTTTGAACTTTATGAAATCGTAATTATGCCATATAGTTTTGTTCTTTGAAAAAATAGATACTAATGACAAAACAGCATTAAATTTGAAAATATTTTACTCATCAAATAGATAAACACATATTCTATAGGTATTGGATTTTTTATCAGCTTAACTAGAGTAAGTTACGGTGTTTACGTTTGTTGTAATGTGATCAATTTTGTCACCTCTGTCATCAAATTTTGCAATTAATTAAATTTTTGCTTAGTTATTTCCATTTTCACTTGGTTTTATTAATGGTTAAGCCAAAACATGACATTTGCTCTAAATATTTTCCTCAATGAATCATTTCTCGCAATGGATTGTTCCAAATTATTTTCTTCAAGAAGAAGTTCTTCAAATGCTTGGCATGTTCTGCTTCAATGTTTGGCATGTTCTGATTAGTTTTTTCAAGAAGTTTTACCTTTTCTTTAGGGAAATTTTGCTTCTTTTTTTATGCTAAGAAAATGGCGTTCGTCATTGCCAATGGTTATGTGGGAACTAATGCACGATATTTACAGTCTCCCGCTAGATGGCGTATCGAGTGTTGCGATCGCGAATTGGGTATACTATCGCCTACGTCACAGGTTGTGTTATTCCTACTAAATTTAACCAGTGAACGGCATTTTCTGCGAGCCTGACTTCAAGCCACAAATAAACAAACGGAATGTTCGATCTTTTAAATAGCTGCTCGCCAGATTATATTGTATTACTAAGAACAGTTCGTTTTGTAATAATTGATTTTGTTATTTCATCTAAGTAATTTAATGTTTTTAGTAAACATATTTAAAACTCAGTTTATTAATTAAATTAAAAGTTTTTTTTTCTCTTCTGACAACGTGAGACATCAAACCAATTAAACTTAACGGACGTCATTTTATAGAATCCATATTTTAAAAAAAATCAATGTTTTCAAATCAAATTAAATTAGCGCATGTAAAATATTAAACAACAACCACTATCTTCCATTCATTTAGCATTGCACGATAGTATTCACCTCGTTTTCTAAATAAACAAACAAACAGCTAGTTAAGCGGAAGTAACTTCACCCGGTCCGTACGAACTTCCGCTACATCGCTATAACCTTCTTATTATTATGTTTTGCATTAGATTTCCAAACATTGTTGGCGTTTTCTCTTATTTTGATAACGCTTGTTGTTTGGAAATTTAAAAATCTGTTTTATTAAATCGAAATGAGCTTTTCCTATTATCACAAGTTCAATGATGATGGCAAGAAAAAATTGTCAATAAAAATGATATAAAATATATATTATAGAAAAAATAATATTCGGTTGTCTGATCTTTTTCCTGGAGAGTTATTTTAAAGTTTAATATATGAAATACAATTAAGACACTGGTCTCTAGCAGTTAAATATTAAGTTAAGATATATTTATCTCGCAGATATACTACTTATTCATGGCATTCTAAAAACATGCACAGCTTAAAACTTGTAACTTTTAGATATGACATTAAAAGAAGTGCAAAATGTGGCTTTATTGTCAATTTGTAACAGAAATTTTATTTTCTTCAAAAAATTCAATTTCATAATGGAAGTATTTCTTTTTTCTTTCTTAAATAAAAGCAATATCTTTAATTCCCGCATGCAAACAAAAAAAAAAAAAAAAAAACAAGAGATATGTTACTTCATGAAATTTTCTTAAAATGCATTTATTTTCTTTTTCTTTAGGAAGTTTAATTGTTTAAAGCAGGGGTGGTCAACACTGAGCATCTTGTGCACGACTTTTAGTGTAAAAAATCTTGAACATGGCAATTATTAATATAAATTTTATGTCAAGTCAATAAGTGCTACCGTTTTAATGTTGTTCATTAAATTATTGCACGTACACTAACTTTTTTTTCTTGATCAAATAAAGCTATAATTTAGCAAATATCACAGATGTTATCTTTAAAATCTTAAAAAATTGAATTGTTTCTAGTGAAATTTAAACAATGGCTAACATTTAACCAATCACAATTTTTTGCTCATCATTTTTATGTATTTAAATGAGCAAGAAAATAATAAACAGAAAATTACATTTAATTACCTTTTTTTTAAATGAAACAATTTTACAATTACAACAAATAAAGAAAAAAAAATTGCAAGGATACAAACACTAATGTGATTTCTATATTGTTTTAATTTTTATTAATTCTTTTATAATAAAATTTAAAAAAAAATTTTTTTTCCAATTTAAATTGAGTTTGTGTGCCACACAAAATGCCACCTCTGGTTTAAAGTAACTTTATTTTTTATATGTCAAATATAGCATACACGAATCTGAATTATTTAGTGTTAAAGTCATGTTTCTCTATTTAGATATTACCTTAAATTTTACATTACATTATGAGAAAGTACCAATTTTATTTTAAATTACGCTTGATGAAATCTTGAAATTTAAAGAATAAGAATACCGTATATATTAGATAAAAAATAATTTTTGGAAAAATTTTAAGAAATATATACAGAAAAGTTCTTTTTGTTGAGATTATATATATATTTTTTAAACTCAAAATTTCATGCGAGGGATAACATGGGCCCTTGGCTTCATCACTGAGTAGAAACAAATATTGCCGATGTTAAAAAAAAAAAAAAATAGTGTAGAGCTTTATTCTATAATAATTCCAGGTAATGTTTGCGTATAGATCTTTATATTGAGTTATTTAGAAACTTTAAAAACAAACACACTTCAAAGAACCTTTATTTCTTTTTTAACTTTTATGTATTCAAAGAACCTTTATTTAACTTTTATGTATTTTTCCTAAAAATGAATTTTTCATATTCACCTTATCTGTAGGCGCTCATATTAATCAACAACGATTGAATCAGCCTAAGTAAAGACATTAGAAAGGAAATAAGTTCCCGTTGCTCCGGAAGTTTATGCGGACCATTACGTCTGCAAGCGAAAATAAGCTCCGCCTACAGATAAGGTGAATATGTTATTCCTACTAAAATTTTCGAAGTGGAAGTAGTTGTGTTTTTTTTATATTATACCCAATTCATAAATTTCTCGCCAAGATTCTAAAAGAGGAAATCGTCTGATTCTGGTTGCTAATAGCAACCAGAACTGGACCTAACCGCACCGATCGTTCCTAAATTACGGTGCGAACTGAGGTAACGTGACTAGTTCACTTCAGTGTAACCGGTGTCACTAGTGCGAATATTAGAACGCGACCTATGCTTCGTTTTTATCACTTATTATGTCGCGTTCCATTATTCGCACTGGTGACACCGGTTACACTGAAGTGAACTAGTCACGTTACCTTAGTTCGCACCGTAATTTAGGAACGATCTGTGCTGTTAGATCCAGTTCTGGTTGCTATATTTGCAACCAGAAACAGACGCTTTCCTCTTTTAGAATCTTGGCGAAAAATTTATGAATGATTACAGATTTGTTTTTTGAGTATTATATTTAGTTTTTGGCCATTCTATTTTGCATTTTTTGTTAAAGAATACATATTTTCAGACTTTTTGAAGCCGTTTTATAGTATACTGCGCCATTCAGTTTATCTTATTTAGTTTTTTAAAATTAGTTGATAAAAAAGAAAACTATCTTATATATTAGTTACTGTTTCTTTTGTATATTTTTCCGAATAAAAAAATTGAATATTTATTTTAAAATGTATATGCAATTTCCAGATAGTTTTATATTTAACGAAATTAAAGAGAGAAATAAAAATCTACTCAGTGCAACTTTTGTTGTTTTTCTTCAAGATAAACTGGTGTCATATTTTTTGCAAAATAAATCATTATATTTCTAATAATGAAATAATATTAAACCATCAAGGCAGTTTATATATATTTTAGAAAAATCTCCTTTAATTTGCACTAATTAAATAAAAAAGAAAATCCATCTAAACTACTAGGACTCATGAGAAAAGATTGCAATTTCAACAAAATATTACTTGAGTTCTTTTATTTAGTTACTAATTAATAAATTTCAATATTTATGTCAATCTGTCCGTATATTAGTTTATTCATATTTACTTTATTCATTTATTACTTTATGCATAAATACGAAATTTTAAGTAAATTATTAAAAGGAAGCAACACCTGATGAAGAGAAAGTCTAAAATATTTGCTACAACAAAAAAGGAATTTTACCCCTCCCGAAAACATTTCACAAAAAATAGAGTATTTTTATCATTGCTTTCTGTGCTGGTCTTTTAGGAAGTTAGTAAGTAGGCGAAAAATATGGTCAAAATACTGCAATTAATTTGTAGAAAAATAATAGGGTGACCCGGGGTAATTCACGATCACTCTGTTTCTGGGGTAAATAATGATCACCTAAGTTTTATTTAATTTTTTTTTTTTTTTTTTTAATTTGAGATATGGACAAGAATGCTTGTACTCTTTACTAAAGTATAACTACATTTACTTAATAATAGTTTTTTGTTTAATCTAACAAAATAAGTATCTTTTAAACTGCTTTCTGTATTTTCCATTTCAAAGATGGGTTTCTAAATGTGCACATTTCTGCACCTTATCTTAATAATAAATATTTTGAGTTACTTTCTTTTTCTTTGATATAAAAATAGTGTAAGCTTTTGTTTAATTGTTTCACATCTACTGTAAACATTATAATTGATTATAGGAAACTATATCAAATGTTGCCCCCTACAGATGGGGTAATTATTGATCACTGGGGTAATTCCTGATCATTGTCATTTCTTCTTAAAAATAGTATAAAAAATAGCTCATTGACTTTTCTAAAATAACAGTTCATATTTATTAAGTGGAACAACTATAAAATATATTTGAACTGTAATCACAAATTTTTTTTTAACTGTACATGACAAATGTGTTCTGATTTGCACCATTTCTGGTTTGTCTTACCTTGCTTCTATCTTAATTTCATGTGTGTACACTTAAAAGAAGTGTGTTAGAATAATTTTTAAGTTTATAAATTAGCCTAATATGCTTATGGTGAGAAATTATAAGCCTAAAAAGGATACTAAGCTTCTAGAAAGCAAAATTATTGAATTTCTTTTGATTGAAAGTGAAAACTTCAGTGTGAGAGCTGCTGCCAGAGCTGTTGATATATCTTACTTAACTTTACATTCTCACTTATTGAAGTTAAAAAAAATCCACCAAAAATAACCCATGTGGGAACTCTTTCTTATATTCCAGTAGAACATGAGAATGCTTGCCTAATATGTATGGCACGATGCAAAGATTTTTGGAAAATTATAAGTGTTAATCTTTATTCTTGCTTTTAAATGAAGCATTTTATTAGCTGCTTAAACATATCTTTTTGGCTTATTTGTTTGATCTTGATGCCTTATTTGTTAATTACCATTGAATAATTATTTTTAAACAGCATCTTTACTAGAAAAACTGGTGATCCACCTTGGTGAAGTATTAGAATACTACACCAAGGCTACTTAACAACACAACAAGTAATTACCCCACAAGTGATCAGGAGTTACCCCAGAAATGATCAAGAGAAGGGGTAATTCCTGATCACTAAAAATTTAAAAATTTTTAAATTCTAATTAGATTTTCAAACAAAAGAAGGTAGACATCTCATATGGCCCCAAACTTCCAGTAAATATTAAAATTCTATCTTGAATAGTTTTTTTTCACAAAATAGATGTTTGCATTTTTTAATCAGGAATTACCCCAGGTCACCCTAATTATTCCAAACATTTTAACCACATTAAAATATTTTAAAAATTCTTCAATTTAATACTTAACATTTTATTGCACAAGTAAGAAATATTAAAAATTCATTATTCAGAGCCCAACAGTGATTGGAATTTAAAGCATTTTTCTCCTTTGCCCAAGGCGAGTTTCTTTTTTTTAAATTAAAAAAATATATATATTAAGCTTGTTCTAAGCTTTATTTTCTCATGTAAATAGAATAATTAAGTTATTTTAAATGCATAACAACCATACTTTCATAATTAATTTCCTCACGAGAGCAACTTTATCTTAGTAATATATTAAGATTTTTAAAATGTAAACTTGATGGCATGTGTAGAACACCTTTTTAATGCCTCGCATGGTAAGCCAAACGGATATGAAAATCTAACATATAGACAATTTATTTCTGGATACAACTAAGTAAAAGTGTAAATGTCAATGACAGACTCAAAATAAGTTTGATATGTGACTGCTTGAATTTAGAAAAATTAATGCAGATATGGTACATGGTGCAATGCTTATGAGCAAATTGACTTATACTATGTAATAAATATATTTCCAGTGTGAAATGTTTCCCGAAAGAAAATTTGTTTACAAGAAGACATTTTAAAGTGAAACTTCCAGAGTTATTCTAACAGAAATTGAGAATAACCATGTGTTAGATAAGAATGAAAATAGCAAATTCTAGTTGTAAGATATTTTTCTTAGCTGTAGTTTAAATATTTGTGAGGAAAATAAGTAAGTTTTTATTAGTGAACTAATTGTGAGGTATTTTTATACTAGTCGCCATACATACACAATTAGTGCGTATGGCAACTGAAAAGCTAGTTTAAATAAATAAATTAATTTTAGGCCATACTCTAAGGTACCATGATAAAATTATCTAATTTTAATACATTCACCAAACTTAACTACATATTATAAAACCAAATTTTACTTATGGTGTTTATTTCTATAATAATACAAAATCTTTCTAAATAAATGTTTAACGCATAACTGACTGTTCAACATTATTTGAATTATTTAAGAAAACCTACTTAAATTATTACTTAAGGTGAATCGAAATAAATACTTTACTCATAACTTATTTTTTTTTAACAATACTAAAATTATTGCGGGGAAAAATCCAAAAAATGAGTAATAACTACAAAGCAGTGCAAAAGAAAAATTTACGTAAACAACAAAAAAGTCATAATTGAGAATTTTATATATTTAGCATTTCTGTATAATACCTAAGCTACTTGTTGAAAAATAATTTTTTTTTCAAAATTAAATTTTGTTTCATCAGTTATTTGAAATTCATAGTATTAGCAATAGAAAATAAAAATAGTTGCCAAGCCACTTTTCTTAGAATCTACTGTGGAGCACTTATGTTGAAACACTATGACAGTAGTATGGTGTTGCTAATATGTAGAGAAAAACAGTAGTTTACAGTGCCACATTACAGAAATATTTATAAATAGATAACTTGTAAATTTATTAAGGAAAGTTAATAGAGACTTTGAATTAAGAGAAAAAGAAGCTATGAAATTTTATTTTTATGATTAGCTTGATGGCAAATAAACTCAAAATGAATTTTGGTTCACCCGTACATATATTTGTACTTCTTAAATGAGTTTCTGTTAATAAGAGGCATAGGCATTATTATAATTTTGCTACAAATGGGAGCTTTAGTATTACACCAAAACTATACAATTCTTGTATTTAAGTAAAAAAAACAGTTTTATAAAAACAATAAAATTTTATTGTTAAATACAAATACAAAAAAAAAAAAAAGAAACTCAAATTAAAAAAATTAAGAAGCAAACATTTTGCATCAAAACAAGTGGTGAACTAATTATAAAGTTTATATAATTTTTATTTGTTTGTATACAAGAATAAATCTTAAGTAAGAAATTCACCAATAATGAAGTCTGCAGATATTGTTGCAATAATAAATTATCAATGTTGGTTCAAAATATTTTAATTTAAATTCATATTAATAAATATAACAAAACACAGTGACAGAAACCTTTGTCATTTAGTTTGAAATCTTTTCAAATAAACTTAACTATCGTTCCTAATTAATGTAAAATAATAGTGTGTGCTAAGATGTTTCACATAAAGTTAAATCTCCCTGTTATAACTAATAAGTTGTAGTTATCAGAAATATTTTAATTCAAACTTCAATTTGGTAGTTATAATTATAATATATATATATATATATATATATAACAAATCATTAATAACTGTTTCAGAAATTCTCAATTTGTTATAAAAAAAATAAATATTTATATTACATATAAATACCATGCATTAAAAAATAAGTATCATTAAGAAATAAATATCTTGAAACAAAAAAGTAATGAAATAACAAGAAATGTAAATAGAAGTCCTTGTTTTTTTTTTCTTTTAAACAGAATTAAAACATAAATTAAAAGTTTACCAATAGAATATAAAATCTTCATATTGTTGAAATATTATCATGTTACAATATAATACTAGAATATTTATTATATTGAGATTTCAAGAATTTATGAAATGAATTTAAATATTAACCTAAAAGCTCAAGACATTGAAAGCCTTATTGTAATAACACAGGCCAATCAATGGAAAATGCCATTGGATTTTATTTAAGATCCTTCCACACAAACTAACCTTTTATATAATATGATCTGTCTTTAATCTATGACATTGATTTGCATGCGTGTTGAAGAGGTCGCAGATCAGGACAAATCTCCAAATCATCACTACAGTGATGTGGTTTTCAGAAGTGACTTAATACAAAAAGAAATTCAAATTTAAACCTAAGCTCAAGACATTCAAAAAGAAATTCAAATTTAAACCTAAGCTCAAGACATTGAAAGCCTTGTTTTAACAACACAGGTCAGTCAGCGACTAGTTCAGTAAGGTTTATATTTGAAATCCCTTTAATCAAACTCATACTAAATATAACACAGTATAACTAAAAGTATAATTTTTATTAAGCTAGGGCAATTTTCATCGTTCCAGGCCTGTTAGAAAATATAGAAAGGATATTAGAAAAAATTATAACACAAAAGAAATGCATTTAATAATCAAATATTGATGGGATTTGTTTATTTTGAAAACAAACAATGTACATTGGACGAAAATGTTTAAGTGAAAATGTAACAAATGTATACATACGAGCTTTTCCATTTGGAGCAATAAATCTTTTACTGATGCTGAAATTCAATCACTAATACATAAAACTCTTATTACAGATTTGACAATAATAGTTTGGATAATTGTTTGATTTATCAAAATTTTACCCTCAAGAAACACGATGTTTATTGAACTAAGTCACAAGTTTAAATTTTTCCGACGCGTATCTATCAAGTAAAACTAATTACCACACGAATCAAAATTTGGATGAAATCTTAGTCTTGAAAACAAACTAATATCAGAAATAAAACGTTAATGTTTATAAATGATATCCATTGCAAAAATGCATGTTTATAAATGATATCCATTGCGTCTAGACTAAAGCAAATTCATCTGCACAATACATATGTAATACATATACATAATAATTAATATATTTAAATTTAATACAAGAAAACTCTTTTTCAATGCAAAAAAACAAGTTTTTATTTAAAATTTATAATAAAAACCAGTCAAAAATCTAGTAAAATGATGATCTCAGCAGCAGTAAAATAAAGTTTGTAAACAAATAAGGGTAATGACGTCACACGAACTGACCAAACCGAATGGTGCACTTCGTGCATAACTGGTGACACCAGTTCGAATATAGGAACGATCGATGCGGTGTACTGGTGTAACCAGTTTTAATATTGGAACGGTCGGTGCGGCAAACCAGTGTCACCGGTGCGAATATTGGAACGTTCCCTTAGTTTTTATAGTTTTGAGTTAAAGTTCATCGGAAATGGCGAAATCGGTAGAGCGAAAGCATGATCAGCAGTATAAAGAAGCTTATTCTGAGACATGGCCCATTCTAAAAAAATCTAAAGTATCGTTAAATCACGTATTTTGCCAAGCATGTGATTTAGATGTTAATATATTATCACATGGCGGTCGAGATGATTGCCGGCGACATATTGATAAATCATGGAGTCTAGAGTCTCTTATGGAGGCCCAGCTTAATGTAAAATTCCCCCCACAATGTGATTCGTCAGAATTTAACGGATGCGAAACTGCCGCTAGGTGGCATTACTTACCTGTTGGGACACTAATTTTTCATTCGTCATTAATACACGTGCGCATTATAACTGCACGTGTAAATATTAATTATCGATATTATAAAAAAAAATTTTAAGTTTTCTGAGGGAATAATAATGGGGATGTTTTGTTATTGCCCCGGATGCAAGACAGGCTATCCATCTGAGGTAAAAAAGAGAAAAGAAAAGCAGCTTCCTGGTATCAGCTTGTTTAAAGCTCCAAATGTAAGTTTTTAATTATGATTTCGTTTGATGAACTGAATCAGGCAAACATACAGTGTTATCATTAATTTGTTATTTTATTAATTATGGTAAAGTACCTAAGGTTTTGGATTTTCCTTATGTTATGGTAAAATTTATTGTTATAGTTTCTAATTGTACTATAGAATGCTGTGAACTTTATTTCTTATCATTTCCTCTATTTTATTAAAAAATATTTTGCAAATATCAACACACTTCGTGTATATTATTTATACACAAAAAAGTTACATGAGATTATGTGGAAAGAAGTTAGTGTGCTGAGTGTTTACATAATTTATTTTTTGTTAAGTGAAGTCACTATATCAACTCAATTATTGTGATACAATAATTCATTGCTACTCCCTTTGAATGTTTGATTGTATTTATTTTCAAAGCAGAATTATTATTTTTTTTTTATGGCGTTGAGGATAAAGATTGTTTTTGATAATTTCTATTTTGAAGTTTTTGTACTTATCTGCTTTATAATTAGATGCAGTAGTTCAGATGAGTCTGTTTAATATTTTAAGAAAGTGTTCACATAAGTTTTGATACAAAATTAAAGTGTAAAATCACTATTTAGAATAATTTGATCATAATTTTTTTTTAAACAAGTTTTGTTGTATTACTTAAGTAAATGACATTGATTTTAACTTACAATGCTGAATCAGATATAGTTATGTCGTGTGCTAAGTAAGTGTATGTTAAAAGAATATTTGTTCAATAATGGGGGATGATGTTATCCATTAAAGAATAATACATTATATGTTTGTTATAAGAATTATTTCTTTTTAATCTATTGTGTATTACTTTTAGAGTGTCTGTTGTTATAGAAGAGATTTTCAATGATTATTAAGATTTTTAATCATTAAAGATATAATTATTGTTCTATATATTTTAATGAAATTTCTGTGTGTAACAATATTTACTTCACATTATCATTCTTTCATCAAAGTAATGTTAAGTAACAAAATTATTCAGTTTATTATTAATGTTATTAACTCATCAGATATTATAATTTTACTTGTTTGAATGACAAAGTATTTGTTTGCCATTGTATGACGTGTTTGGCCATATTTAGGAATTAAATAATTTATTAATCACAAATTAATGTTAATTTCTTTTAATATGCTTATCAAAAGAGATTTTATTATACATATTTTCTGATATGAGCTGTTTAGATATAAATACCTCACTTTATGTGTATTATTTTTTTCAGGATATTAATCTTCTTGAAAAGTGGCAAAAAGCAATTTCTCGTGCAGATAGGATGCTTAAGTCCACTGATCATGTTTGTGCTCCGCATTTTGGTGAAGATGATATTGAGACCCATTATCAAGTTACATTACCTGGCGGGGTAAGTTTTTAATTAATATTTTCTTTTTTTTTAAATTGGTGTTTTTATTTATTTATTTATTTTTTTGTCTGTTACTTATATTTTGTTAATTGATTTATCCTTAATACTAATATTATTATTTTGTACTAATTCTAATATTATATTGTAATTAAAAACATTTATACTAATATTGAAAATAGTTGCCAGGTTTTTTTTCTGCACCCTGTAATCCATTTCATCGATTTATGTATTTTATTTATTGGATTTATTAACCTGCTGCTATTCAGTATTTCTCAAATTTATTATAATTCATGTATTCTGCTTCTCGAATAGAAACAATGTGTTATTTCATATTTTTGTGTGTTTATTAATTGAAATGTTTATTAATTTTAATTCATAGCTAAAACATGAAAAAGAAATTGTAAAGTAATCTGTTCATTTTTTTCTGGCATTTGCCTGGAACTTTTACATTTCAGTTTATTCTGCCCTTCATGAATTTCTTGTTTAACATATTTACTAATTTTAATTTATATCTACTCTTAAGATGAAGTAGAGATTGTAATATGGTGTATAAATTTTTTTTCGGGCATAGGTAATTTATTTATTAATATTATTACTTTTTGCCATTCATAAATTTTATGTTTGAAGTATTAATCAATTTTTATTTCCAGCTGGTGGTCTTTACAGATGATGATTACTTTTCTGGGCTTTTGCCTGGAACTTTTTTTTTTTTCATCTTCATACATGTAATGTTTGACTCATTAATTAATTCTCTAAAGATATATGTCAGAAATTACTCATATTTCAGGAATTAAATAAATATAATTGTTTGTTTTCATAGCCAGTGCTTCCTAAAGGTGAAGAAGAAATTGTGATAGGATAACCTGCAGTTTTTCTTTGCTTCTTAAGATTTTTTTTTTTTTGCCATTCATAAATTTTATGTTTCAAGTATAAATCAATTTTCATTTCTAGCTGATGGTCTTTACAGATGATGGTTACTTTTCAGGCTTTTGCCTGGAACTTTTTTTTTCTTTTCATTTTCATACATGTTGTGTTTGACTTATTAATTAATTTTCCAATGATATATTTCAGGAATTAAATAAATATAATTGTTTATTTTCATAGCCAGTGCTTCCTAAAGGTGAAGAAGAAATTGTGATAGGATCTATTAACCTGCAATTTTTCTTTGCTTCTTAAGATTTTCTTTTTTTTTTGCCATTCATAAATTTTATGTTTGAAGTATTAATTAATTTTCATTTCCAGCTGGAGGTCTTTAGAGATGATGTTTACTTTTCTGGCTTTTGCCTGGAACTTATTATTTTTTTTCCATAAATGTTATGTTTGACTCATTAATTAATTCTCTAAAGATATATTTCAGGAATTAAATGAATATAATTGTTTATTTTCATAGCCAGTGCTTCCTAAAGGTGAAGAAGAAATTGTGATAGGATCTATTAACCTGCAATTTTTCTTTGTTTCTTAAGATTTTCTTTTTTTTTTTGCCATTCATAAATTTTATGTTTGAAGTATTAATTAATTTTCATTTCCAGCTGGAGGTCTTTAGAGATGATAATTACTTTTCTGGCTTTTGCCTGGAACTTATTATTTTTTTTCCATAAATGTTGTGTTTGACTCATTAATTAATTCTCTAAAGATATATTTCAGGAATTAAATGAATATAATTGTTTATTTTCATAGCCAGTGCTTCCTAAAGGTGAAGAAGAAATTGTGATAGGATCTATTAACCTGCAGTTTTTTTATTTTTTTCTTCTTTAGATTTTTCTGGCATCGCCCTGGAACTTTAATATTTTAAATTTTTTGCCATTCATAAATTTCATGTTAGAAGTATTAATCATTTTTATGGCTAGTGATCACTTTTCTGGCTTTTGCCTGGAACTTTTTATTTTATTTTGTATTTAAATGGAACTTTTAAAATTTATAGCTTCTGTTCTCTACAGATGAAAAATAAATTGTAATAAGCTGTGTTGACCTGCTGCTTTTTTTACTTCTGTAATGTTTTTCTGGCATTTGCCTGAATCTTTTATATATCATATTTTTCTGCCTTTCATGAATTTCATATTTCAGAAATTAAATGGACATAATTGTTTATTTTTATAGCCAGTGCCTCATAAATGTGAAGAAGAAGTTGTGATAGGATCTATTAACCTGCAGTTTTCTTTGATTCTTTAAATTTTTCTGGCATTGCCCTGGAACTTTAATATTTTCTATTTTTGGCCATTCATAAATTTCATGTTTGAGACATGAATTATTTTTATAGCTAGTGGTCTCTAAAGATGAACAATAAATTATAGTGTGGTGAATTAATTTATACTTCCTTGTGCTAGAATTTGAGAATTGTACTTATATTATAACTGTGAGATATATGTAAGCACAACTTGCTCTATGACTTAGTTTAAAATACATAATTAAGTTTATTTAAAATTACTTTTAATGTTATGGAACCCAGAGTGTTTCTTCCTTATGAGTAGTGGGTGAAGTATCATCCTTTGAGTCATCAAAAAATGCATTGCTAAATAATTGACTCCATTGTAGCTGATGTTAGTAAAACTATGCAGCTCTTTGGGGTCAGTCATATTTGGCCAAGAGTTAATGAAGCAGAAGCAAGAGTGTTCTTCCGATGATAATTGCTACGGTATGCCTTTTTTTTTCTTCCTATTAATATGTAGTTATCCAGCATATTAGTCCAAATTTAAAGATTGAGATTTCTTTTTTAATTTTTTAATGTTAAAACTGTTTCATAATAATGTTTCAGTCATGTTTTCCTAAACTTTTTATGCTTGCCTTTTTTATACAGAAATTTATTAATATTTTTTTGACAATGTAGTTTATTAAAAGTTGTTAAAGTTTCTAAAATTTACTATTTGAACAGAGGCAGAGTTTATTAGAAAATTGCATCAAAGGACAATAAAAGCATAATTTTTATTTGAAAAGTATTATGGGAAAAACAGTTTTAATGCAGTTCTTTCAAAGTTTAACATTCAAATTTTTAAAATCAATAGCTATCCAATTGAATTTATAACGTTAATTTTTATTTTACGTTTGATTAATTTTTGAACTACGAAAATAGCATTTAACTTTGAGAATTTGTTTTGGAAAAATGTAAAAAAAGGAAATAATGTCAGAAAAATAACTTCTCTTTTACTAAAAAACTAAATTAATAAATGTTTGCTTTTGCAAGATATTTGTTTAGCCCTGAGAAAATTCTATAACATCAATATAAAACCATCTCAAAAATACAAACCAAGCAATTTTTAATAATAATTTGGACATATCTGAAATAATAAAAATGAAATTGGCACATAATTTTATAAGTTCGTTTCAAAAAATTTATATAAAATAATCATCAAAAAATGTATCTCTCAAAAAAATATTTTTGCCTGCTTTATCTTATGTAAATTCTTTGAAATCACTGAAAAATTAATCGAATCAATTACGTAGAAAAGAAAATCAACAGATTCTTTAATTATTATTTAAATTATATGCTTAAAAATGGACTATTTTTTTTAAACGTTTTTACTGTACTTAAAATTATTTTATCTAAATACACTTTCATGAATCGCAAAATTATTCAATTAATATGTTACTTTAGTCTATCCAATTAAAAATTTTAACAAAACTAAATAAAAAATGAAGAAACATAAATTAAATTTCAAACAATTAATAATACTTTAAGTGTTTGGAAAACTCAACCAAGATTTGCGACCAGCCCTTTCTTTATCATCCCCAGATGAGGAGAGAAACTGAGACTCCCCCCCCCCCTCACCCAGAACTTGTTTTTGACAGAGCTTTTACTCTGGCCGTTAGATGGAGTTCTGAAGCTAGGTACAGAGTTTGTTTGGGAGGGTGAAAAAGATCTGCTTCCGTTTTCTAAGCGCGAGCTGGATATCCTACCGCTTTAGGATCCCTGTGATAAATGCAAAGCTAACGAATCACATCGAGATATACGATCGCTTTTTATAAAGCTAGAGGACTTAAGTATAATAAAAGCTGAAGCATTATTTACGAGCTTTTTAATAGAGCACAATTGCCCTATTGCTGCATCAGACCATGCTGGGCCGTTGTTTCGAAAAATGTTTCCTGATTCGAAAATAGCGGCAAAATATGGCTGTGCTAGAACCAAGACTAATACAATGTTTTTTGAATTCTACTATTGAAACAATCTGTCAGTTTTTGAAAACATCATTATTCACCTTTTCAACAGATGGCAGTAATTCGAGGGATAATGAAAAGATATTCCCGGTCGCAGTGACTTATTTGGGATTTTTAGCTGTAGTTATGATAATATCCCCACTTATTTAGATCCAATGATGGGAAAAAATGTCACTATGATCACTGTCTTTGAAGAAACTTACTGGAGAAGCCACAGGAGAGAATATTTATAAATTATTAGATACTGAATTGGAACGTAATGGAATACCTTGGAAAAACTTTATCATTTTGCTGTGATAATGCGTCTGTCATGACAGGAAAGTTTAAAGGTGTCTAAGTTTTTGAAAGAGAAAAATTCTGAATTTCACTTGCCACTTAATTCATTTGGCAGCTCAACATTCTGCTAAGGAATTAAAGTTCCCATTTGAAGACTTCCTAATAGATGTCTATTATTATTTAAAGAAAAGCTCCAAAAGACAAGATTCCTTTAAGTTATGCCAACAACTTTGTAAAGTAGAACTTCACAAAATATTGAAGTATGGCACAACAAGGTGGTTATCTTTAGAAAAAGTTGTAAATAGAATCCTTGAGCAGTGGGAAGCTGTAAAATGTGTTTTTTTTTTTTTTTAAAAAGAAGATAATGGGTCTGATGTTGCATAAAAAATGCATGGAAAATCCTCTGACTCAATTATACTTGTTTTTTTTTTTTTTTTTTTTTAACAGAGTGCTTTACTCCTATTTACTAAAACTAATGTGTTAATGCAAACGAAGGCACCTCTTATTCACAAATTGCAAAGAGAACTTTTCTCCTTGTACTCAGAATGTTTATCTAGATTTATTAAACCTTCCTCCATTCAAAGTTCTAATAATATTTTGGAAGTTGATATTTCGCTTCGAAAGTTGCAGAAATCTATAGAAGATTTGGTGATTGGCTACAAAACCAAACAGTATTTAATGAAAACTGAATTATCAGACTCAGACAAAAAAGACTTTTTTACTACTGTTCGTGCATTTTATGTTAAGGCATGTACTTATATGTTGAAAAAGTTTCCAATTCAGGATTTGACACTAAAAAATGCAACGGTTGCTGACATTAGTCTTAGAAAAGAAGTAAAATTTGATTCTTTGATATAATTTTTTGGTATGTTCAGTAGTTTTTTTACTGAAGAAGATATCTGCAAATGTGAAACTGAGTTTGCCTCTTTTCAAATAGATGAACTAAATGATGAGATACTACTAAGTGAAAAGGAAGACACTGCTTGGTGCAAGATTAAGACTTTAAAGGATCATAATCAAACCTATAAATATACCATTCTGCCAAAAATACTGTTGTGTATAATCCTTTTGCCACACAGCAATGCTGCTTGTGAGAGAATTTTCAGCACAATAAAAAAAAAAAAAAAATCAAAATGAATTTAGGTCTAACTTAAGTTGTAGTACTCTCGAATCTTTAATGATTCAAAAATGTAAATATTTTAATTATGACTCACAATGTTACAAGCAGTAGTTTTCTAACGAAGAATTAATTAAAGCTAAAAAATCAACTTATTCTTCTTTGAAATCTTAAGCTTTCTTATGTTAATTTTGACTTTAACTGTATTTTCTGTACGTATCTTTGAAATACCACACCATTTTTATTGTGTTCTGGATTTTGCTTTAAAAAAAATAAATTGTTTTCTAATATTTGATTTATATTTTTAAAGAACTCAGTTTCGGTAATAATTTGCTTGGTATTTTAATTCCTCATAATTTTTTTTATATATATTTTCAACAACTCAGTTTGAGGGATTGTTCATTATTATTATTTTTTTTTATTGTGCTGAAAATTCTCTGAAAAGCAGCATTGCTGTGTTTCTTATTTTTATATTCTATAAATTATGTTCTTGTAATTCTTCTTATCCATGCATATAAGAAGTTTTTTTTTCTTTCTTTCAAATTTGAAACCTTTTTTAAAAAATTTGTGCATGAATGTTTTTTTTTTTAACTTACGTACTGTCAATTTGTAATTTTATAATTTCAATGTATACAAAGTTGAAGTTGATTTGTGAAGAGTTGGTTGTATTTAAATTATGAGACTTTTAAAAACTTGATTTCATTTTATTTTCTTGGAAATGTATAAGTTTAGTAACAGCATATGTAATTAAACAAGTATATTGACCTATTAAAGTGAGTTTTTCATTATTTTATCCATTTTAATTGTACTTTTACTCTATAAGAAATTTAAAAATGAATGCATTTAAGATATTTAAAAATG
The DNA here is from genome assembly GCA_949128135.1 of Parasteatoda lunata. Taxonomy (NCBI): domain Eukaryota; kingdom Metazoa; phylum Arthropoda; class Arachnida; order Araneae; family Theridiidae; genus Parasteatoda; species Parasteatoda lunata. The sequence continues at coordinate 41,382,314 of OX421979.1, forward strand.
TATGCATTTAATTTTAAAAGTACAAATTTAATTCCAATGTATTGATTTATGGTGTTGTCTAATCGCGACAATTGCTCCTGACAAGCCTTTCTGGAAGTTGGCATGTCTGTCTTAGTCCAAAAATCGTGTTTTTGAGTTGTGCCACCATTGCAGCCTATGAGCGATATAAGTGTGTTAAAGGCCAAATTTTCTAGTACTACTTTTCTGATTCAGGTCTAGCACTGCTTTTCAGGTTTCAACACCTCTACAAAAGACAGAGCTGTCATCCTATCATAAATAATTTCCCAACCCCATTCAGCCCAAAACCATCCCTCCACTGTTGACAGGATATTTTTCTGATCAAGAGCTGTACCTTTTTTCGTTTATGTTTTTTTGGTCGAAATAATTTAGATTTGCTTTTATCAGAAAAGTAATTTTTTTTTCAAGGACCCTATTGTCTCATTTCGATAGGGGGGAACAAACTCTAGTCTCTGTTTCCTATTAACCACAATAGAAAAATAAAATTCCTTTACTTTCTACCTCGAAAACCACCCATATGGAGATTATTTCGTATAGTTTCCAGTGCCACTGACTTGCCAGAAACTGACGCAAAGTCTTTGGCTAAAGTTTAAGCAATTTGAGTTGGATTTTTTGGGCCATTTTTACAGCATGCCTATTTTCCTTGTCATTTACTTAGACTGGGCGACCTTATTTTTAGGCTTATTTTTCGTTTGAACTGATGAAAACTTCAATTTCAACTGCTTTATTAACAATGTCTGGAGTTTTAGATTATGTGAAAAAGCTTTCTTTTGAAAATTGAGTGAAGTACATTTTACTTAGTAAAGTTAAAACTTTAATTTTCGTTCAGGAAATATTTAAAATGATATTGGTGTGCCAATACTTTTATTTGCAGAATTTATGAATTTGAAACGTAAATAGAGGATGATGGGATATATTTTTTAGGCACGATTTTTCTAAATAAGAAACATTTGATTTAAGTGTTACCTTGGCCGAAAAACTGAATTTGCGCAAGTTAATGATATATTATACCGGATAATTTAAAGTTTATGATAAATAAAAGGTCTGCTCCGGGTTTCCGGTCCGATTATTTATAGTTTAATTTTCTATCGAAAAAATGTTTTGCAAGTTTCTGTAAATTTAAAGCTACAAAGATGTGTATTTAGTTTTTTCTTTCTTTTTTATACGTTTTTGAAGCAATTTTTAAAAAATGGCAAAAGAGCAGGAAAAATTGATCGGATATAGAATGCTAGAAGCAAAGCTGCTAATGGTGGTCTTATTAATGTATTCGTTTTATATTAGAATTACTTAAAGCTTTAAATAAACCTTTCTTAACGTAGCTTCTGTTAAAGTATTTCATTAAAACGAATGAAAAATCTCTTAGTTACATAAACATAATTTATATGCGATGACAACTGCATTAATACAAGCTCCTAATTTTCAGTACTTGAGAGTGAAATTATATTTTATTACCAACACTGATCTAAAAATAATAATTAAAAAAGTGCACGCGGAATTGCCATTTCAAATTTTATTTCTGTAACTTTGTAATTTTAAACCAAATTCCAGAAATTAAAGTAAGTCTTGGATGAAAGTTTAGGATTGCAGAGAAACTAAATTGTATTTTAGTTACATTGAGAAAAAAAAACTAAGCAAACCTTCATGGTAAGCCTAAGACCCAATTATTTGAAAATTGCACTTAAGCCGAAGAGTAAGAAGCACGATTTCTGGAGAAAAGTAATTCTAAGTTATCGTATGCTCGTTATATATATATATATACAAGTTTTATTCTCATAAAGGTTTTTTTCTCCTCAGGTTGTATTAAATAGTAATGTTAATATTGATAAAGCCTCTGTTTATAAGTTTGCTCACCCATTCGTTGGAACTGGTCTTGTTACCAGGTAATACTCGTTGATTACTTATATTCAAAACATTATTCTCTAGTATTTAAATTTTTTTTCCTACTCATTGATGATGTTTTTCAAGTTTTGATGTCCTGTATCCCATAAGCACGTTGTTATCCCACTTAATGGGTGATCCTATTGAAAGTTCTTCTAATCAATAAGTTTCTCTAGATTGTTTATTTTTTTTCATTATCACAATTATTTCTTCTTGTGGGTATGTATTTTATGAACATAAATAAGTAGTCCGCTGTTTACCCTCTGATATGTTTAAATATCATGATATGTTATATCAATCATGATCCATTTAATGCATTGTGTGTTATGATCAAATCTGGCACCAAAAAACTATTAGCTTAACCCTTTTGTTACTGCAGTCCGCTTCGCTGAAATGAATGGTGGTCCACGCTGCGAAATTTGCCCATTACATGTCGGTAGGCAGATGTTTGGATTTTCTTATGTAAATAAATGTTACATAATAATATATTTTAATATTTTGTAAGTTTCATAAGTAAAAATGCAGTTGACTAACAAAGCATATGAAATGAATTCAAAACATACTTTTAGCGGTATTAATCCAATATAGGTCAATGAAGTATTAGCCAGTGGCTGTTTGAAGCAAACTTGCCGAGTTATCAAATGGTGACTCACTAACCCCAGTTAAGTTACGGAATCACACAAAAGCTTCCATCTCTTTTTGACGAATTTTAAAACCTAACTATCTGTATAGCTGTGGGTAACCGTGCTGTAAAAAAATATTCAAGTAGTTTTAAATCGGCCTTTGTTACGCTACAATCGTTGTCCATTTTTGCACTGCAATAAAATCCCAAAGTTTTTTTTTATTTTATGACACCAATTAACACATTTTTATATATGTTTTTGATTTTTGCTTCTCATTTAATATTTTTTATTTTCAGCTCTGGTAAAAAGTGGCATTACAGAAGAAAACTATTGACCCCTACTTTTCATTTTCAAATATTAGAAGATTTTTTACCTGTATTTTCTGATCATTCGCTAATTCTTATATCACGGCTACGTGAACTTGAAAAAGATTCGTGGACTGATGTTGTTTCGTTAATTGATTCTTGCACTTTAGATATTCTCTGTGGTAAGTAATATAATACTGAAGTATATTTTTAGGAGCATAAATATTTATTCTTTATTTCTAACCTCCAACAGCAAAGGTAAAAAATTTAACCTTTGCAAAACTAAAACGTAATTGTTCTGAAATTTAAAAAAATAATAATTCATGGTCGCATTAGATCGCCGGAAAATAAATTAAAATATATGATGAGGAATTAAACACAAATAAATATAAATTTCTTTATACAATATCAAAAAAAGATCAAAGTCTTATATCCATTGCAATAAGTTTATAATGCGTGAAAAATTATTTGCCTGACAGACAGCAAAAATCTTGTGTGATGATCATGGCGTGTCCCGAATTGAACCTTTTCATTCGTTCTATTCTCTAATGCGATGGTCCTGTTTCGAGTTTTAGACTTTCTTCATTAAATTCAACTGTTCATTGATTAACACAAATAGAAAAATTTATAACTTCTGACTCGCCTTAATTTTATATACGATTTTCTGTTCTTTTTACTTTTTTGGTGATAACTCACATCAAAACCTATCGAATATCTTAAAGATAACAGAGGTACTTCCAAAACATTTAATAGCCCAGTTAAGCTAGATCGAAAAAACGCCTTGCTTCAAACTTAAACCTTGAAAACTGAAATTAATTTTATTTCATTTTGTCTCAAACTAGAATAATATGAGTTTGTGGCGGTTCTTGAAATAAGTTGAACTTTTAAGAGCGAAAATACTAAATTTTTGGGACTTTTTTGCCTTATAACATCTGAACATTGTATCAGTCGTAAAATCTACTGGTCATGAAGTTAAAGAACAATTTGTTCCGTATCGAATAATATACTTAAACATTAAATTTAGTTGAGCGGTTTGGTCAGAATCACCAATTAAAAATGAGCAAATTCTTCCCTTTTTTTTGATCGGAAAAAGTGTTACGCTTACTTTTAAACGCCGGTAACCCAAAATTACATTTCCAAATAAAATATATAAGTTACGGAAATTCAAACATCAATAACAGTGGTCACATTTTTACTAGATCAGCACAACCACTTGCATATGCTAATGCTGTTGATATAATTGCTTGTTCCCTTCCTTCCCTGAAAGAGGCATTTCTTGCCTTTGAGGTGGCTGCAGGGCAAATGGGCTTAGTCATAGATGTAGAGAAAACAAAATATATGTTATTCTCAAGAAACAGAGTCCCAGACCCCTATCTTGAAATAAATTCTTATAGATTTGAAACAGTGAGGAGTTTTACTTACTTAGGATCAATTATTACCATTGACAACAGAATTACTCCTGAAATAAAAAACCGACTCTATATGGCGAATAGGGCTGTCTATGGGTTGAGAAGAGTTATTAAATCTAGGTTTCTTTCTAGAAAAACAAAGTTCTTAATCTACAGAACTCTTGTCCGGCCAGTCTTGACATACGCTTCTGAAGTTTGGACAATGACAAAACTGGAGGAAAATTGTATCGCAATATTTGAGAGAAAGATTTTGCGGAGTATACTTGGTGGTGTACAAGAAAACAATAACTGGAGAAGGAGATTTAACTTTGAACTGTACAAGATTATAAACAACCTGATATTATTAAATACATAAAAATAAACAGAATGAATTGGATCACCCACGTGATTCGAATGAGTGATGACAACACAATAAAAAAGATACTGCTTTTTAGACCCACTGGAAAAAGAAAGCGGGGAAGGCCGCGGTTGAGATGGGCTGACTCAGTGGAGTCTGATTTTCTGGCAATTAATAAAAAGAATTGGAGATCAAAGATAAATTGGAAGTTATCATGGAAAAGTCTTCAGAGGAAGGCATTGGTTCACATTGGGCTGTCTGGCCAATTATGATGATGATGATGAGTTACGAAAATTAGAAAGCCTATAAATTTGCTTTCAGGCTGCAAATAATTTTAATATTTAGTTTATTCCTACGCAAAGATCATCGCTAATAATAAAAAAGAACGATGCTATTATATCCGTAGGTGTTCTATAAATAAACAGCTCTACACATTCTGTCTTACTACTTTGAGGGAATTATTAACCACGCTTGTATCACAAAAAATTGCATTCATCTTCACTCTAGTTTTAGTAATGCTAAAATTTAGTGTTTCATCAATTTTGGATTAAGTTATGATGGGGCCTGAGGCTTACGAATAACTTGTGACTAAATCTGTATCAAACTATCCAAACCTATAAGGTGTATATATTCAGTTACGATAGGTAATATATTAAGAAATAATTAAACTTTATTTATAAAAGTCAGTTCAAGTTGAACTTGTTTTACATAAATTTATTTAAAAAAAAAGTTTTTCGAAATGTTAAATAGTTTTACAAAAATAATTGCATTAAACGTTTTAAGTTCCAATGTCAGCAAAAACCTTCGGTAAGAAATTATAAATGTTAAGTAATTGTAAGAATAGCATACAAAATTCAAACAGGAAAAAAAAATCAAAATCGACAAATTAGAATTTTACGTTCTTACAAAATTTCTTACATATTATTGTGACCAAGTTTCCTGATGGTTACTAACCAAAACCCCTGGAAATCATAACTGTTACGTAAATGGTTACAGAAAATTAGTGAAAAAAAAGCAAGCCCTTGTGACTTAAGCAAAAGAAGATACGAGGTAAAAGTAGGGAGTTCGGTGAGGGGCAGATTTAAATAATGTGAACAAACATATATATTTTTTTATTTCCCGAATTTTACAATTAAAAAATACATAACATATGAAATGATTCAAAGGGAACATTGTAAAACATCATGCTACGACGGAATATCTAATAATTTTTAAGGAAAGTTAAATATCAACTATGTGCATTCATAATCTTTAGAGGTGCTTTGTAGTGGGCGCTAATAGATTTGGGAACCTGGGGCTACATCCCCACTATAGTATTTCATAGACGATGTTTTTTTGTTATGGTACGTATTAGTTTTTAATGAATTTACTTATCTTTTGTTTGCAGTTAAAATTTGTCTATAATATATTTTCCAGATACAGTGGTACCTCGAGATACGAGTGCCCTAACATACGAGTTATTTGAGATACAAGCTGTCGAGCGAGCGAAGTTTTGTTTTTAGATACGAGCGACATTTGAGATAAGAGGAACAGCCATGCAAGCCTTTCTCATCCTCGACAATGCTCCTGCTCACCCACCAAACATCGAACATGACATTCTCGAAGAATTCAAGTTTATAAAGGTTCTCTATCTACCACCTAACACCACTCCTATCTTGCAGCCCATGGAACAGCAGGTGATTTCTAATTTTACAAAGCTGTACACTAAACACCTGTTCCGGCGCTGCTTTGAGGTGGCAGAGAACACAAACCTTACCCTTCGAGAGTACTGGAAGGACCACTTTAACATCGTGATATGCCTCAGAATTATTGATCAGGCCTGGCTGAGTGTTACAACGAGGACCTTGACCTCTGCATGGAAGAAGCTGTGGCCTGAGTGAGCCTGTAGACGAAAATTGTGCTGTCGCCTGAGTCTGTAGCTTCGAAGGATTTGAACCCGAAGTGCCAGTGGAGGAGGAGTATGTTTCTCTGGGAAAACCCATGGACCTGGTGATGGGTGAGAGAGATGTGAACGAGCTCGTCGAGGAGCACTCTCAGGAACTGACGACTGAGGAATTACAAAAGTTACAGTCGCAGCAGCATTCGGGGGTTCTGCAAGAAATTGGTTTCGAGGAAGAGCCAGAGGTGGAGGAGGTTATCTCTACAAGTGAGATAAAAGAGTTCTTGGGAATGTGGGAGAGAATTTCACAGTTCGTGGAAAAGAAACACCTCGAAAAAGTTGCAACTGGTCGTACATTGGAGCTATTTAATGACACTTGCTTAACTCATTTCTGCAGCATTCTGAAAAGGAGGAAGAAACTAACCTCCTTGGACAGTTTTTTTTTTAATCCGGCTAAAAAAGCAAAGACTAGTGAAGAGAAAAGCAGTGACTGAAATTAAGCATACAGTAGCATTTAAGTTGTGTGTAAGTTGCATTTAAGTGACCAAAATACAAATATGTACACTTCATAAAACCAGTTTTTTTTGCTTTACATTCTCTTTTATTATGTCATTTATAAATTAATTTTTTTTACCAAAAACATGTAACAAAAACAATAAGGAGTAGCATTTTTGGGGCTGGAACGGATTAATGGCATTTCAATTAATTTCAATGGGAAAAATTGCTTTGAGATTCGAGCAAATTGACATACGAGCTAGGTTACAGAACGAATTAAACTCGTATCTCGAGATATCACTGTAATAGGGGGCAAAAACAGGGTTTGCACTCTAAGGGAATAAATTAATAAACAATATAAAATGATTTAAATAAATATTATTTTTAGTTTTAATTTTTTCTAGGTACATATGAACCTTGAAAAACTAAAAAGAAAAAGTGCAGAAAATTTCACAGTTTTTTGGCTGCATGTTTTTTCGCTCGCAGAAGTTTAACTAACTTCAGAAACCGGCGTTACTTCATATAATTCAAATGCCTAAAGAGAAATAAAAGTATTTTCATTTTTTTGGAACTCAGTTTGAATAAAAATCTTAATTTGACTGGAACCAGGATTTTAATTTCGGTCTAATATATGTGGTATAGTAGTTTTTATTTTATAGCAATGTTTGTATGCGCCTATTCATACAGATATTCGGCTTTTGTAATTTTGAATTACAATCTATAAATCTATCATTTTAATTTTGCATTTTTATCATACACAAAATCTCATGTCGTCCAGATATTCACAATATGTAGCAATATTTACAGATGGTTCTAAATCTCTCGGAAGTGTAGGGTGTGGGATCACAATAGCTGATTGAACTTATACCATTCCTGCCATTTGTTCTGCTTTCGCTGCCAGTTGCCATTCTTATTGCTTTAAGATTTATTTCTTCACATCCGGAGAGGAAATAAGTTTTACATTTATTCAGACAGTTTAAGCGTTCTGCGACAACTTCAACACGTGGGTAACGAAACTCACCCAATTTTAACATTCACCTAACATTTATTGATAACTCTTCACAAGACTGATTTTAACATTTTGTTTAGCTGGATAGTAAGCCATGTTGGTATCCAAGGCCCTTGTTTTAACCAACATCGTGTTACATTTTTTTGGTAGCTCCATTTTATGTATAAAAGACTTGTAAGATGAAACCCATCATTCTAACACAGTGTTTCCCAAAGTGTGGCACGCGTACCCCAGGGGTACGGGAACAGTTTAACGGGGGTACGCGTTCTTATGCGAAATATCTTGCAACAAACGAAAATTTAAAAAAAAAATTATTTAAAATCAAAGCCAGACATGAAAATTTACGATAACGTATTTTTCTATTGGCTATTTTTTGTGGAGTTAACAGTTAATAATTAGTGGTGTCAACAGCCTGTTGTGATTTTTAACTTTTGTGCAATTTTTTTATAGTAAAAAATACATTCATTTTTTTATTAGTGGTACACAACGTTAAGAAAAATTTAGAAAGGGTACACAAAAGTCATAAGTTTGGGAAACACTGTTCTTACATAAAAGCATTTCTACATGCGATTGGTATTTTAAATTATACGTGCTGTTTTATTGTAATTACAATTTTATCAGATTTTACTATTTTTTGTAAGTTTTTATCTATACAATTTTACTAGTAATCACCATTTCATGTTCTTATATTTAATGTATTTTAGAAACATAAATGTTACTCATGCACTTTCTTAACTGTTTTAAAACCCTGTGTTTGGGACAGCATGATGTCCTTTTTGGACCTTGTGTCATTAAACCTTACTTTCAATTCAATTCGTCATTTGGCAAAAATTATAAAATTAACTATTTTCATATCTTAGGAAGTAACTATGAAATTTCAGTTGCGGCTGTAATTTGATTTTTTAAAGGGACTAATATCATTCATTGTTATACTGTTCATAATATTTTTAATGTATCCCCAGAACAGAAAAATACGTATGCTTAAGTTCGGTTTAGTTTTCATTAAAACAACATGACTCAGCTATCTTGCTCAATCTATGAGTTGTTTACTTTTCTCTAAAGGCTTCTGAGGAGCAGGAAAAAAACTTGCTTTCACTGTATTTCAACACCAGAATTACTTCCGAGCGTTTTTAAAAAAGTTAATATAATAAAAAGTAAAACTTAACGTTAAACTTACGTTTTAGCAATAATTACCACAGTTTCGTAAAGCAGTTTAAGTTGTACCTGAGAGCTTTAAATTATCTTTTTGTTTTAGAATATTGTTTAATATTTACATAGTTATTTAATTTTTTTTTTTCAGAAACTGCTATGGGCGTAAGAATCGATGACCAATCGGATGAATACAAAGCATTTTCCCAAGCATTTCATGAGTAAGTTTTAACGCATTAGTGTACTTATTTGTTAAAAGCTTACCTCAGCTCCTTTCCCAGTTCCAAATACTTAAATATGACTCTTGTGTATAACTTAACTAAAACTTTAAAGCTATAATTTTGCGCTTAAAATAACGCTATACTCTTAACTTATAAATGCCTTAACTTACTTACGCTTAAAATAACACTATAATACCCATGTAGACCGGGAAACAAGTGTTAGTGTAAAAACAGTGTAGCCTGGGAAACAACTACTTTTTCAAACACGCAAATTTCACCCAAAATTACTTGCACATTATTTTACAATTCGGAGATAAAAATCTCTTTTGGCCGCATTAAAGCTGGAAATTTTTTTTTAATATGTTCATTCTAGATGGCGTGCATATTTATGAAATTATTAATTGTATAAGCAAATGAAACGTCCAAAGTTTTGTAGTAATTATTAGTTTATAATTCCTTTTATATCCAAAGATAATATTCCAGTAAAAGAATTTCCACACAAACGAGATTCTAAAGCTGAATATAAAATTAATTTCGTCTGTCACTTAATAAGCTACAAACAACAGTTTTGCTTTAACATGTAAACAAACATTCTTTACATCTGTCGTCGACTTCACAAAGGCAACTTTGTTGCTTAGGCAAATATGTCTAATGAAGACAAATGGCTCAATTCTTCTTACATTGAAAAAGTCTAAAAATAAGAAAAGTTATTAATGTCAGTAGGAAAAGAAATATTGTGTCCAATGAATTGAACAACTAACTTCATACGAATTCAAATCTGGGAAATCTCAGAAAAGTGTTATGCAAAACTTACAGATAAGATACGAATATCAAATGATGAAAAATATTAATATAAAAAAGGTTAGTTTAAAGAAATCAAATAAACGATGTCGCTTAGCAAAGTTCTAAAATTATGGATATCTTTCCGGACAATTGCTTATTAGGTAAAAAAGAAAAATATGAATACGCAAATGTTTCACGAAAACGCAATAGATGAAAACTTCCACAATGCATGACATTTCATGCTATTAGGGCTTGGCTTGGAGCAAGCATAAAAAAAGATGAACATATTTTAATTTAAATTCATAGGGTAGATTTAGTTGCAGAGTAGACAAATATCATATAGGTTCCTTTCTTAAATACACTAAATTTTTCAAAAATATTGACAAAGATGAATATTCTACTCCATTACTTAAAGATGCCAATTAGACATTTTGTGCGACTGTTGTTGAACCCGAAATCATAAATAATTCAGAGGTACCTCTGAGAAAATTATCCAAAACTTTGAATGGGTCTATGTCGAAATTTTGTAAAACATCCGATATGTCAAATATGAAATTTTTTTTCTCCATTTAGTCACGATATAATTTATTTGGCATCTGCTGGGAGACAAAAACAAATCAAACTCTAAAACATTTATCTCTTGCTATGGATTTTACATTCAACATTGCTCGAATGCGATACAGCCCTCGCTGAAATGCAAGTAAATTCTTTAACTTTTTTACCTGCTGGCATTGAATGAAACAAGTTTTTTACATGGGATAATATAGATATTTCGGAGAAAACTTTTATTAGTTTAAATTTATATTAGTTTTCTCAATACAATGAAAATACAATGTGAAACATCCTGTACTCTATCAAATAATCTTATGCAAACTCTTGAAATACTTATTTGTGAACTTTATGTGCAATCTGCTAAAACTTTAGTAAAAAGCGTGATACATATTGTTCAAACATATTAAAAGTGTGAACTATCAAGCCTGCATTCATCGTCAGTGTTTTATAAACATAATTAGTTTCCCTAATTCACTGATCCTTATTATCCTAATCCTATCTAGTGAAGAAAATATAAGCCTTCGCTGAAACAGTATTCTTTGTGTACCAGATGGTTTGCCAAAAGGAATATTTTATGTAGGGATTTAGAGCAAAGACTTGTAATAAAAGTAAGACAAACGCGCTGTAATATTATCCCATCTCTCTTCGCCCCAAATATCAGACTACCCTTTGTCACGTGCTCCTTCACTTTCTTTCGGGGATTTTGGCGGTGAAGGAAGGGGTCGTGTGACAATTGAGTTCTCTTTTTCTGGTAGATCCATGTTTTCTCTCATAAAGACAATGGAGGAAAGTTAAAAGCTTCTAGAGTGTCAGTATTATCGGAACAGTAAAATATAGGATCATTTCTGAACAAGACTTTGTAGAGACTAAAAATCATTTTATAACTCCAATTTTTTTAATATGTATAAACTGTACAAAATTGTTTATATTTTTACAAAATTAAAAAAATTTAACTCTTAAATTGTTTTGAAAACTGTAAAAATGTATCGTTTGATAAAACTTATTACAATTTGATTCAGTCTCAAGTCAAATATTACGAATAAAACCTTTAAGAAAAACTGTAGTGTTTTCGGACAGATGAACCTATAGTGTTTGAAAAGGTAAAAAAAAAATACTTTACAAGAGCGGCAGGTCAGATTCTGATAAAAATAACCTTCTTATAAGATGTAAATATGATAAATGTTTTTATCTGTATTTAGGCTGTAGTTATAATTTTTGAAATTATTGACTTATACAAGTATTAACTGAATTTAACATCTTAAAGTTAAGCTAATTGTATACTCAGCATAGTATGAAAGAAACAAAATAGAACTATGATGGTATAAAAAAAAATAAACAGAAAATGGGCTTCATACCTAGAAGTTAAAGTAGTAGCACTGATCCGATGCCAGATTACTTAAATATATAAATATCAATCATTTTTCTTATTAACATGCATCAATACTTTCCCTTGTTAAAAAGAGAAAAAAAAACTAAACTACGAATTTCTAAGTAATATTCAGAGTTAATAAGAGTCCCATCCTTTCACATAGCTTTAAAAGTCTCGGTTTGGGCAAGGGCTTCGTGAATATACCTGCAGACTGCATCTCCGTTAAGATCTGATACTCACTAATTTCTTCTTCCAAAACTTTTTCACGAATGAAAAAATGGTTTATACTGATGAGCTTCGTTCTGCGATGAAACTCGGGATTTTGAGCTAATCTGACAGCTGAAACTATTATTAACAAAAATAGCGGGCACTTTTTTCATGGATGAAATTCCATTGAAGAGTCTTAAACCAAATTAATTATTTTGCGGCTTTATTTGCAGCATCTGTCTCAGTTGATATTGCAACCATAGCGTGACGATGACTTAACAAAGATATACCCCCTCCTGCATACTGAACTAAGATTCCGCTCGTCGATCTTCCTGTCTTCATGCAACCTCCAAGTCAGCATCGCTAAGGCATTCTAGAATTCCGAGTTTATAGCCTGATTTATAGATAATGCATTTTTGCTCGGAGCTTGCAGTGTATCGAAATACCCGCATTACTTATATAAAATATACTTTGGATTTTCTAATTTACGTGATAAAACGCTAATAGTGTATGCGAAGTCAGATCTAGTGCCCCACGATAAGGAAACACTTTAATTTTTTTCTTCAGTAATCCATGATTCTTCCTCTTTCAAAATGGCTGTATGAACTAGCCTACAATTACATATACCGAATCGCTGAAGCATCTTTATGGCATAAGCTTCTTGTCCTATTTTAATGCTTCCATCTTCAAGTCTATATATTCGACTAAATATCGTGCTGGCCTACTTGTAATTTTGAACTGAGTTTTCAACTGATTTATGAAGTCTCTTGAGTCTACTTCATGAGTGGCCGCCCTCAGGGGGTTTACCTTCTTTAGGTAAACACAGGGAGTTACGCCCTGGGGTACCTTAGTGATCTGTCCTCCTTTCGTTTTCTTCTCCCTTTACTCCTACTTTCGCCTTTTTTCTTCCCCCTTGTCGTGCTTGCCAAATTTACTGATGAGGGCTTTTCGTCTGTGTTCCATTCTACCCTGTTGTATCGGACCCTGATGGGAAGAGACCACCCACGTGTTTGCCGTACGTGAAGACACGTATCTCTGGAAAAGGGAATCCTGACAGTTGAGGGGCATCCTGGTACCCTAATACACTGCTTTGGCCTATGCTTCAGTTAAACGGGAGTTGCATATTGACCTGTATGCATCAACTGGCTAGTCACGAACGTTATCTGTTGGCTAGGGTCAAGCCCGCGGTCACTTACTGGGCACCTCGTTAAGGGTGGAGGCTGCTTCAGGGGTGGCTTGCGGACGTATAGCTAGTGGTTAGCATCGGTGTTAAATACCGGATTGGTGGCAGAACTAATTTGTTAATTGCATCACCTAAGTTGGACTCCCTGGTGGGTGGTGCTGCTGGTAGCTGAAGTGATTAATATTTTCTATGGGTGAAAATAGTAAGGTGTTCAGTTCCGCACACCACTGCAAAAACAGCGGAACAACCTCTACACCGTGTGATTACGCTCGTTTTTTCTTGTTAGCTCTGAAGAATCTGAATTTACCGAAGACTTCATTCAGTAAAGTATCTCCATTTCTTATTTACAAGGCTCTTCTTTCCGCACTGGAAGAAGTCGCCTCTGTGAAAAAATTACGCGACCTCTTAGTTGAAGTCTCCTCCATGCGCAAGCCAATATTTTATCTAGTTGTACAACTATTTGTTCATTCAAAATTAATGTCACACCACATAAATCATAAACACCTCTACAGGTGTAATATCAGCATCAGAATTTGTGAACGATGACGAAGAAATGCTTACTGAAAACCTTGCAGATCAAAATGTCACCGCAGTTCGTAGGATTAAGATTCGGAGGGACGGTCATCTTGTCCCTATTAAACTATCCTAACAATCAATACACCAATGTTACCATATTCTATACAACTTGCTTGGTATTACATTCATTGCCCAGTCCGACCATACGTGCCAAATCCTTTGAGATGTTTCCAATGTCAAAGATTTGGTCACGCCGAAACATCCCGTCGAAGCAAGCCTACCTGTGCCCATTGCTCTGACCATGAAGACGCTTCCTGCGAGTTGCCGCCCCTATGCATAAACTGCAAGGGGGAACACGCTGCATACTCGAGAAGCTGTCCAAAATGGTCACAGGAAAAAGAAATTCAAAATGTAAAGGTGATGCAAAATCTGACTTTCAATGAAGCCCGTCGTATAGTCACCGCCCGTACTTCTCCTTCGGGCGTGTCCCATGCATCAGCTGTTAAAACTTCATTCCTCTCAATTAGCGCACAAACATATATGCCACTACAACCCTCTACACAGAATAACAACAAAAAACCAATATTCGATTTCACAGGACCATCGACATCCCGCAGACCCGTTTCTACTTCTCCTCCACCATCTAAAGCACTTAAAACAAATTACACAAAAAAGCCTCGACCTGCTTCAAAGCTGACTCTCTCAAAAATCCCACCCAGTTAAAAACCGGGCCTTTCTCACAAGAAAAAGGACCCCAAATTTAATCAATACGTTAGCAAATCTCCTTCTGATGTTATTGAAAGGATGGATGGTATGGTGACGCTTCATCCTTGGGACGACGAATTTCTATTCGATGACCTTCCGATTGATAACGCGCTCACTTCCCCCACTACTTCCAGAAAGAACAAATAATGTCCACTTGTTTTGTTTCTTGGAACTTTCGCAGTGCGTAAAACAAAACCTCTTACATCAAAGACATAGTTTCTAATTATCATCTTACGCGTATCGCGCTTCACGAAACCCATTTATCATCAGACAATTTTAAGCTGCGCAACTATATTTGTCATCGAAATGACTACTTAGGCAATAATCGACCTAATTGTGGTGTAGCGCTTTTAACCTCAACGTGTATTCCATCAACTCGCCTTTCATTATCAACATCATTGCAGGCTGTTGCCGTCCAAATTGACCTTAACATCTCCATTACAATCTGCTGTGTTTATTTACCACCTCTTGATTCCATATCTCAAGTCGGTTTAAACTCATTACTTCATCAATTGACAGCGTCTTTTCTACTACACGAGGATTTTAATGGTCACTGCTAACTGTAAAGTTATTCGGACTCCAATGCTCACGGAAACCATATAAAAAACTCATCCTTGACCATAACTTATGCTTGCTGAATCAAGGTGAGGACAAATATTTTCATACACTAACACAAACTTTTCATTGTAGAGATCTGGCTTTATGTTTACCTCAACTTTTACCACTCTCACAATTTTCTTCACAATAGTCATCTACTTTTAATATTACTCTGAGTTTATCTGTCTTCATATATCATCGTGCTGATTGGAATCTGTTCTCGCAACTTGATGAAATAACTCATGATATGTTAACAGCTGTCCAGTTTTCCAAGCTCACAAGCGTGTTGCTGAAAGACTGAATCTGCAGTTTGCGACTCGACGGCGGTTTCAGTTCAGTAGCAATTTTACCTTTCAAGAATTACAGAGAGAGTACTTGTTAGAGCCCTCAATACCAGTCCCGGCTTTGATGGTGTATCATATCGTATACTTCGCCATTTGACATCTACATCTTTGCAAAACGTGCTGTTACTTTTTAACAGATTATGGACAGAGCAAATATACCCATCAAGTCGGCTACAGGCTATTGTCATACCAATATTGAAACCTGGTAAAGAGCCAATTAATTATCGCCAAATAGCACTAGTTGCCTCGGCAAAGTATTTGCGCGCATGCTTAACTCTCGCCACATTTACTTTCTCGAGAGAAAAAAACTAATTTAAGATTTTCAAAGCGACATCAGATTTTCAGATCGACACTGGATAATATAGTTTTTTTAGAATCCCGTATACGTAGTGCCTTTGTCCGACGAAGTCATCTAGTCTCTATCTTATTTCATATTGAGAAGGCTTACGATCGGACATGGCGTTACGTCATCTAAAGGTTTTGTTCGACATGGATCTCCGTGGTCATCTACTAATTTTTATCAAAAACTTTTTGAGTCGTAGATTTTTCCGGGTCAAAGTCTGCGATACGTTTTCTGATGTTTTCTTTCAATCTGAAGGTGTACCACAGAGCAGTGTTTTAAGTGTCATACTTGTCACTGTACTTATTTTTCTCAACTTAAACATACTACCATCTACAGTTCATGTCTCACTTTATGTTGACGATTTGAATGTGTCATGCTTAGGATCACACAGGAGAGTAATTGAGCGGCAACTTCAACTGAGTGTAAATAAAATCGTGGAGTGGTGTCAACTAAATGGCCGTACAATTTCCCCCTCTAAAAGTTCATGCATGCATTTCTGTCTGATGCGCAGGCTTCATAATGATCCTGCCATTTACATCAATATCACTGTCATACCTATTGTTGAGAAGACAAAATTTCTTGGGCTGATATTTGACAAAAAGCTTACCCTTTTACCTCACATCAAACAGCTTAGAAAACGATGCAAGAAGGCTTTAAACATATCGCTCATGGACTGCAATAGCGGCAAAACTCAAAAAATCAAGTTTCGAGATAAGTGGATTTAAAGTTTTCATTGCTAAGCAAAAATTCATAGGAAATGCTTTCGTTTGCTTTAACGAAGATTACCTTCAAGTTGAATTATGAGTTGTGTAAGTATTGCTGCTGAAAGAATGTGTATTTACACCTGTTCTACTGGACAATAAAAAATACGGATTCAGAAAGGGACGAGGAACAGAAGATGCCCCGAAAGAAGTGATCAAATATATCATAGCTAAACCTGAGGGTAAAAATACGGTGGGGATGTCCATGGACATTAAAAACGCTTTCAATAAGGCAAACTGGTATGTACTCAAAACTGAACTCAATTAACTTGACCCGGGTGACCAGATCTTAAATTTAGTTTTTAGATCTGGTCACCCCTTTTAAACAAATGTTTTATCATCTTTAACTTTAATGATACTGTTCTTAATATTCCAACGAATGTGGGGGTGCCGCAGGGCTCCTCACTGGGTCCAATACTTTACCATACACCATTTTTAGCATTTCTATTGAACCACATTTTAAACTGCTGGCGTTCGCTGATGGTGTCCTTCTTCTTATGAAGGACTCAATACTATACTATACAAAATCGATAAACTAGGCACCGAGACGGTCAAATTATTGACTACATGGGCCAAAAACCACAACTTAGAATTCGTACCTGACAAAACAAACACAATTACTTTTCCAAAAAACAAAAAAAATTATTAAAAGACCCCCCCCCCTCCATATCATAATGCGTAACACTACAAGAGTTTACATAAGCTACTGTACTGTAAGCATAGAGACACTACAAATTCTCGCCAGCCCCTTTCCGATAGATATTAAGATAAGAGAGGATAACTTTGAAAGGACACTTAAATGGCCTAATAGTAACAGTATCATCCTGGATCCAGACTTGGAAAGCTCAGCCGTAAAATTGTACGATCCGAATAGAATATCATACACCAATCCAGTTGAATTCAGGGCAATAGTAGGGGATTCAGCCCAGCGACAGGTTTGGGTTATGAAATAGACACCAATGGCAGTAGGAGATATATACTCGATAATAACACGGGTAACAAAGAAAATAAAGAGTGTGATGTGGATATGTCGACAAATTAAATGGTTCGACTGTATATAAAAATTGTATTAGACTTAACAACGGGGCAAGTATCTACCCGGCCGAGCTGCAGGCCATTAAACTAGCCATCAATTGAAATAAAATCATGGAAACAACATCTATTCGGCAACCATTTAAACACAGATTCTCGCTGCTCGTTGAACTCACTCGAAAACCCCGTGCCCACAAATAAACAAGTTGAAGAGATCAAACATAGTATAGGTAAAGGACATATGTTAAATTGGATTAGGGCACACACGGGGAATGAGGGCAACGAGGAGGCAGATACTTTAGCTAAAATGGGCGCGGAGCTCGATCGGGTGGATATAAACTGCCACATCACTAGAGCCCAATTAAGAAAACTTCTCAGGGACTCCAGCAATAAACTTTGGCAACAGAGGAGGGACAGGTCGAATAATGGTCGACCTATAGCTTTTCCCTACAAGTAAGTACTAAAAGATTTATAAGTTACTTCTATCTCAATCAGTTTTACACAGGCCACGGAGTGCTTGTTGTACATCAAGCTAGACTATTTAAAAAGACATCAAGCTGCAAATACTGCGGCAAATGCCAAACCATCAAACATTTACAACACTCCGTGGCATCGCTTTTAAAAACCAGGGAGACATGAGGTCGTGGTGCAGAGCAGAGAGACAAAAACAAACCATAAGAAATATCATTAAATACTGTGTCGAAGACATAATGTCCCCAAACGACCTCATGGACCCCTTGTTTACCATCCCATAAGTATTTTAACTTATCAAATTTAATATTGGACCTACATCTCTCTGTTGCTTAGAATATTCTATTATTAAATTTCAAATTTGTAATTAGCTTTAATGACTTAGATTTTAAATACCTATTCTCTGGTTTAGATTCCTATTTTTACCCTTCGTAATGATTTTGAGCACTGATGCTTTTATTTTTGGTGCTTTTTTTATATTTATTGGACCCTGAATATTTTGATTTTAATTGTTTTGCTTTATATACCTATTTTTGAATTTGATTACTTTTCAAATTAATTTTATTCTATTTTGGCTATCAATTATACATTTTCTAATTGTTTTTATCCATCAAACCGTCATCTTTCGAAGAGTTCTTCTTTTCATGTTTTTGGACTTCAGCTGTCCTTATTGTAACGATATCATCTGTTTCTTTGATGTCATTGTTATTTTTTTTGTAACTGTATTTATTGTATTCTATTGTAATTGTCAAATTGTATTGTATTGCATTGTAAAAGCCGAGTGCCCATATACTTGGGCGGGACGACTAACCAAATTCTTACACCTGTTCTTAGTCCAAAACGCGTGTTTTTGGAGTTGCGCCACTATTGCAGCCAATGAGCGATATTACGAGTGCTTTCAAACACGTCTTGAGGTGTAGATCGTATTGCTCTACTGCGAATATACCAAGCGTTAATATGATCTCTTCTTGATTACGCATGTGCCGTATATGGCACTGCTTTCGCTTCTAACTTAAGACGGTTGGATGCAGTGCATCATACTGCCTTGCGTATATGTAGCAAGGCAGTATGATGCACTGCCTTGCGGCACCTTTCACACGTCCCCTGTTGAAAGCCGTTATGTTATCTGTAATCAACTTCCTCTAGACCTACGCCGCGTGCAGCTGTCCTTGACGTATTACTTTCGCGTCATGTCATTTGCCACACATCCTCTACAGCGTGATTCTACACCAGCAAGTTTGCTACGGTTTTATGAAGCTCCACCTTCTCATATTCTCCCTTTTAACGTTCGCATGCGATCACTCATTGAAACTTTGTCTATTTGTGATTCGCCATCACAATCAGTTGAGCATTTGCTTATTTCACCATGGACCATCTCACAATACCAGTTTGTTACTTATAATAAAGCTCAAGTATCTCCGATTATATTTCAGCAACTTTTTATTTCTTATCGTCATCAGTTTTCTCAATACGTTCCTGTTTTTACTCACTTACTGGCTCAAAATTTCTAGGACATGTCGGTTGTGGCGTCATCATTGCTGATTCCACGTACAATTTTAAAAACCCTAATGTTTGTTCAATTTTTACGGCCGAAGCTGTAGCTATTCTTATAGCTCTGCGATTGATCTCATCACAGCCTACCCGAAAATATTGCATTTATTCAGATAGTTAGAGCGTGTTGCGCCAATTGGGACATTTTGAAGAATATGACTCACCCAATTTCAAATTTTATACATCATTTGTTAAATTATTTTCATAAAATTGGGTTTGATATTTTATTTAGTTGAGTCATAAGTTATGTCAGAATTCCAGGCAATGACTTGGCCGATGTTGCTGCACGATCAAATTAATTCATGAGTAGCCGCAACTAATCCATCATCTACATAGAGAGCTACGAGTAGTTTTTTATCTTCTTTCTCGCGATTGAATAAATACTGATCTGCTTCTTTAACTTTAAAGCCTCAGTTTAACTGAATCTGCCAAAACATTTATGGCAACAAGGAGGAGCTTGTTTAAGGCCATACAAACTTTTTCTGAGTTTGCATACATCGTTGGTACTATTAGTGGGAACTTCAGGTTGATACTTGTAAATGATTTCCTTTAAATCACCATATAAAAAGGCAGTTGATACATCAAATTGCGTAAGGTGCATATTCTCAAAGACTGCAATACTTATTATTGAACGTACAGTTCCTAACTTAGTAAATGGACTAAAAGTTTTATTATAATCAATACCCTTTCTTTGATTAAAGCCATTAATCACAAGTCTTGCTTTATACTTGTTTATAGTGCCATCTGGATTTTTCTTGATATGAAACACCCGCTTACAAGGCAAAGCGTTTGCTTTCTCAGGTAAAGATTTTAATATCCATGATTTTTTTAGTGGTTTGACTTCAGCATCCATGGCTTTTATCCAACAATTGTGTACTTTAAAAATTATATCTTCTTCGTATAACTCTGGCTCATTTGAATCTCACATGAAAGTTTCAGCTACCATTACGTAATTTTCAAAACTTTTAGGCTGTTTTAGTTCATTTCGATTTCTTAGGTTTCATGGTTAATAAACTTTCTTCATCACTGCTTTTATTTTCTATCACTTGGTCAATTTGATAAAACATCCATGTATATTAAAAATTTATTGAAAGATTCTTCATTAGTATATTCAGTCATCGTTGAAATTTATTTACATCCAAGTACACTACAACGATAATTGCACTGTGAAAAAAACGCACATCACAAGATTATTCATGGCCATAAAAACACAAATTAACTCGTGACCAGTCAACGATGTGTAAATGCAATCCATCTAATTCTCTATTTTATTCTCCTCTTTTATAAAATAAACATTGTGGAAAATTAAAATATATATATATATATATATATTCACTTTTTTGTTATTTTCAGTTTTCAAATGGCTTATCACTCATACATTTAAACAAAAATAACTATCGCTAGCACCATTTATTTATAATTTAAGAGAGAAATTAAAAAAAATTGACAATAAATGACGATATTTTCATATGATATACAAATTATTGACTGAATTTATTTTTACAAAATACTTTGGAAATAATTGTGCTAGAAATGCTTTTATCAGTTTAAATGTAAAAAATCGGATAGAGTAAAATGCACAGGGAATTCCAAGATGAATAGTTATTGCAATTATTTTTAATTATATATCAGGAAAATATGGCATATTATATATATATATATATATATATATATATATATATATATATATATATAAATTATCAAAGACGGCGTAAAATAATTCTAGAAAGCTAATAATGGTGGGATGTTAAGGCAGTGTAAGTTTCGTACGTCTTGCAGATGATGTACAAATTAAACTTAACCTCACATAGCAACTTAAAGAACATAAGGGATATGCTCAAAATGAAGATATTGAACTATCTCCCTTCCCTACACAGTTGGGATTCTAATAATAGTTTTGAGTTTTATTCTGCTAAAATCTACAGACAATGACTTCTGGGAATCATTTCAACTTTATATAAAAGGATGTTTTATAATTATTTAACAACATTCAATTTGATTGAATCCAATTGAATTTGATTGAAATTGAAAACAGAAATTCATGTCCAGTGTATCAACTATTAGCAAAGCTACTTATAAAAGGTTAATAGAAATTCTTATTATGAAAAACTCAGTAATGTTCATCGAAATACTTTTAAAGAATGTTCATTTTTTGTTCTTTTCCTCCTCAAGAATATGTGCAATAGTTTTACGCCGCATCCTGAGTCCTTGGCTTCGTCCAGATTTTATATTTAGAATAACTCCATCAGGAAGACAATTTTACAAAAATGTAGATCTTGTTCATTGCATCACAAGAAAAGTAAGTGATTCAACACCAACATTTTCCAAAAATATTTTAAAGTTTCATTTTGATATGTTTTTTTCTCTCTCTTTTCGAATAAGAACAACTTACGTTTGCTCATTTTGTGGAGATTTCAACTGACTTCGTTCTGTCTATAAAGGTCAGTCAAGGTCTACAGAGGTCTTCAGTCTTCCTAAAATGATTTAATGTGAATTTTCCAACCACGATGCATAAAGAATTTATACGTGCATATAACCCCTTTTTGTTCAAGTTTTCTCGAGAAATAATTGCCAAACTCTTTGCCAATTTATGTATAATATTTCACAGTAAGCGAATCAGTAAAAATCTCTCAGTTTGAACAGAATAGTTGGATTCTTTTAACTTTTTGAGGTAGAATTGTTTCTCTAAATAGAAAAATGCATTTTTTATTATAATATTCTAGATTTAATTAACGTAATTTCAAATGATTTTGATAATCACAACAAAATTTACGTATAAAAGAAATGAAAATAATTTGATATTTTTAAGAGTCATTATTTTAAAAATTAGAAAAAAAATAAGAAATTTCAAAAATTTCATTATTTTTTGATTTTATGTTAAAGTTGACAATGGAAAATAATTACTGCATAAATGCGAAATCAATAAAACATATATTTTAATATTGGATACTCGATTTGGTAAATGTGATTTCAAATTATTTAAATTACATCCATATGTAAATATAATAAAAAAATTTATATAAAAACCGTAAATTTATGTTATTAAGTGCCGTTGAAATTTATTTTTTGAATAATTGCTAGTAGGAAAATTCTTTTGAAAAATGAGTTCTTGTTGGCAGTAACTGTACAATCCTAATTAATTTTAGTCAGTTTTCCTTTAGTCAGTTTCCTCCTTTTAATTTCAGTTAAAAAGAAAAAAAAAAACGATATGGCACCACTTTTTAGTTCATTAACTGTTTTTTTGTTGTCTCCGCTACTACCTTATGCACGTTAATTTTATAAAAACATTGCATAGCTAAAAAAAAATAATTTAATTTGACGATCGTATTCAGGAATACATTTATGGCCCAATTCTTTATGATTGCCATATGAAATTGAACGTTAGTCTTATGTTTGGATGTGCAAATTTTAACATATTTAACTCTCGACGGTTGTAAGCGTCATTTGCTTATATCGACATTTTTTTCTCTTCCCAAACTAAAGATAATTGACACGCTATTTGGATTGTTACATCTTTTTTCCCCATGTACTACAGAATAATTAACAAATAAATGCATTAGTTCGTTTCGCACTATAATATTCTTATTTTATTAATTCATATGTGCAGGGCTAGAGTGATTATCTGTCATACAAAAGTTTTACGAAATATCAACGAATTCGATGATTTTTCATAGCATTTTAAGCAGATTTTTATCATACAAATTATAAATTTGGTTTTGAGGAAAAGGAATTAGTTTTTAAAAATAAGTGGTAATGGCAGATCCACTTAAAGAGATTTTTATCTGATACTGTAGACACTCTGAGAACGGCTATAGCCATCATTTGCCTATAAATCACCAAAAATAAGACTGCTATAGCCATCGTTTGAAGCAACTTGTTAAATACCTTTTTTTAGATCTTTTATAAATTTTCCGCTTAACTGGTATTGCGTTAGTACATAACAAAAAAATTTTTTACGCTTTTTATTTTCTATCTGAAGTTCCTTTTCAAAATGAAAATTATGATTTAATTCATAATCCGAAATTCACAATTAATTAACAAAATCTGAAAAATAAATAGATATTGTGGTTGTAACTTAAACTAATATGGAAAAAATTTAAAAAAAAACGTAATTAATATTATGTAATATTTAAAAAAAGTTAATCTTAAAATAATCTATGATAAGCACTCAGTGATAAGTTATGTTAGTTTCATGCTATCAGTGATCATTTTTAGAGTTTAGTTTTTTTATAATTATGTTATGTGAATTAGGTTATAAAACAAAAGAAGTCAGAAATGATAGAAAAAGATAAACTAATAAAAAAATTGGATCTGATGGCCAATGACGTCTCCTCAAATACAAAACGTCGCAGAGCTTTTCTGGAATTACTGTTAGATCTTCACTTTAAAGATTCGTCGTTTACGGAAGATGACATTAACGAAGAAGTGAATACTTTTTTGTTAGCTGTAAGTTTTTGTTTTTGTGAATACTTTTTTGTATAGCTGTAAGTAAGTCGTATCGTAAATGAGTATAAATGTATAATACGAGCTATTTTATTTCGAAGAATGTTTTTTTTTAATTATAGATCATTTTATGGATAACACTCCACACCGAAACTTTATTGACTAATTAAAAACAATCTTACTTCCCATAAATTTAATTTACACTTTCAACTTTGAACAGAAATTTTACGCCTTAGCGTCAGAAATGAATAACTAACCTTTAACTTGTTTTTCCAAGCTACGATAGGGTATACTTTATTCTACGTAATAAATAAGACTGAGAAATAGCCATAAATAAAGGGACAAAACTCGATATACACTGTCAGAATTTTCATTCTCTAATTACGGTAAAATAATCTGTAGCAGTCTTTCCATTCAATTAACCGTAAAGTTTACGGCAAAGAACACTCTTTAATGGGTTTGAAACCGTTGCAAATATTTTTCACTGGACATTGGAACTGAGCTTTTCGTCAGATAATGGACATTGAAATTAGGATGTGGTTTTTCAAAGAATCGTAAAATGTGGTTTATTTAGTTTATCTGGTTGTTTCACCTAACGTAAGGGATGGGAAATATTATAATTTTTTGTGTTAAGCAGCTTTATAATCCTGCCATCCATACGTCAATGAAAGCATCGTATACTAAGAGTGCAAGGTCACGAATTGAGGGGTACAGGACACTGGAAACTCTTGATGTATTAAACACAATGGAGATAATATTGTGGTGTCAACACTGGGACTCGTACCCCTGTTCTGTCGGCCATGAAAGCCTTCTCGGTTATAATATGCTCTCAGCTGCAAGGAACTAATACTTCATTGGAGGGGGGGCTAAACGATGCAATAAAATTCTGATTGTTTAACCGTATTCAGTGAAAAAAGTTAATAAACGCTTTTGCTCACAGTGTGGATACCTTCTTATTTATGGTTAGCTGACAATTTTCATTGTATATGATAAAATAATATATTAAATAAATTGTTATTTAACCATTTTTTCCGATAAATTTCTAACGGTGTACTGTAGTTTCAGGTCTAAAAAAAAGAGGCTTTGTAAGTACCGAAACTCAAAATGACAGAAGAAAAGCGTAACTGTCATAAAAATTATAATTAAAATAAAAAAGTAAACTGTGTGCAATAAAACAAATTTAATAAGGATTCATTTTTTTATTTCACAGAATAATTTTTAAAATATTAAAGTTGACATTCAAAATGACGGAATTTATGATTATACTTAATTAAACAAAAATCTTTAAGGAAGTTCATACATTTGTTTAAGTTAAAAAACTGAAATTCCTCCAAAACTTTCATATCTGACTTATATTATTGATAATACTGTTGTAAACTCCATCTCTCTAATAAAAGACCAAATTAATATTATTTACAATACTTGCTAGGACTGGTAGATTTATGCGTTAAAAATATCTACATTCGCATCATATTAAATTTTATTATTATGTGTATCACATTTTTTAAATGTTAAATAAGATATTTTTTTAATAGCAGAAAGTAGGTTTCAAAATTTATTTTTAGGGTTATGATACAATTCTATTCATTTAAATAGAGTGGACCAGCTGATTGTCGGAGGCTGCTAGGTTTTAATAAGGTAATTTTTTTAGGTGCAAAATGATAATTTTAAAATGTTAATTTTAGGGTCACGATACATCAGCCGTGTCGATTTCTTGGGTATTATATTGCGTTGGATTATATAGAAAAGTGCAGAATAACATACAAGAAGAATTGGATGAAATATTTGAGGGTGATGATGAAAGAAAAATTAAACGTAATGATTTATTGCATATGAAGTATTTGGAGTGTGTCATTAAGGTATAATTTTGATTTAGGAATTTTTAATATCGAAATACTGTTATTTTTTTCATTGCAATGGGTTTATTGCTTCATGTTTAATTGCAATAGGAGACTCTTAGATTATATCCTCCAGTGCCATTCATAGCTAGAAAAGTTAATGAAAACTTCAAAGTGTGTAAGTAATTATAATTTTTAATACTTGTGTTAACCAGAAAACTGTTTTAAAAGAGATTTTCTTTCATAAAACAGAATAATAAATAGTGAGTAATTTTCCCATAAGCTACAAAAACATACTACAGTAGATCCTGTATTCTAGACGATTTGAGGAAACTGAAAAATGTTCGTTAAAATCGGTCTCTCAATAAATCCAAGGGTATTACGAAAAATAAATAAATAAATAAAAGCTTAACTTACGTGAATAGTTACTAGATTGTCTATATTAAGATAAACATTGAGTCTTTACCTTTTCAAAATTTTCCTTCATTTAACTCTCATTGTAAATGCTTTAAATATTGATACAACTCTTGTATGTATCATGTTAATTAGAGTTAAATATTGATTACACATATTAAAGTTAATTAATTTTCAATTATAGAAATTTCTTGATTACAAATTGATTCCATTACATGAAGTAACACAATAAGTGGGAGAAACTAAGATCACTCACCAGGGCATCATGTCTACTCCTTCTTAAACCTTCTAACTCCAAGGCAACGCTTCGACTGAATCTTAAATGAATGCAACCCCTAAAGCAAGAGGGAACTTCGCCAAACTCACCCTTTGGCTCACTTTATCATTGGTTTTGGTTCACTTTATCATTGGTTTTGGCGCACTTACAATTTTGGGACTCCTTGCTCTGCATCAATATTTCCAAAAACAAACAAACAAGCAATGAACATTTACTACTTTTATGTGTCACAAGTCCAGCTTCTCAGGGACTGGCTGATTTCACCCACCCACTATTGGTACAAAGGAAATAAGCCTGGAGTTTCCTTGACTCTTACCTTTGAAAGGAGAATCTGCACCACCCTCGCTCGCCTAGCTACCGGCCATCTAAAAGGTTTACTGTTTTCTGAAGGTACTAAAACCTACCACCTCTGCCCTAAATGTCATTTACACCGGGATTCCGCCGATCATATCCTGGACTGTCTTGGTCTTCTCTGGGAAGACATCTACTCTACTCCTCTTTTCGTCTGGCCAAATGAGGATAAGCAACAACAACAACATGTGTCACGAGTCGATACATAAATATTAGAAGCCTATTGTTTGAACTTTTAGATGTTCTTTTAGATTCCATGCTCTTAAACCAAACACTCAAGCAATTAGACTTAAAATAAAAGATCATCATGGAATTTGCAGAAAATGTTTTACACTAAAAGATTTTTTCTTTTACTTTGCATGTGAAATTGAATTAAAAAAACAGAAATTTAACAGTCTCTTCTTAACTGTATATCTTTTACTTACAGACATACCGCATTCAAAATTATCTCACCAAGCTAAAGGCATCGGATTGTATTCGTCACAGTGCTATAAAATACACTCAGATTCTACAATCCCAAAGTAACCCTACGAACCTTTTATTCCCGTCAGGTTTGGTCCTTACTGATAATCTGAACAAGTCTTTCATTTTTAGTACAGTTTAGTCATAATTTTTCATTTGATCCTTGAAAGAAAATTAAATTAATCTTGAAATTTTTATATTAATTTTTTTTAAATTTACCCTGTAAAAGAGACCAATTTTCTTTTTGTACAAAATGTCAACTTTGTTTGCTGTTGTTTATCTGCTTCCATTTTTTGTACTAGTAAACTTAATATTTTAACTTCTTTGTAACTAAAGATCTTTACCGAATCAGACATTGAATTTATTTTTTAAACTTTGTGGAAATAAAAATTTTACATTCTGAAATTATTAGTTAGGTTATGCTGTATTTATTAATCTACTGAAAACAATTTTTTTAAATTTCCAGTGGACTACGAAGTAAAAAAGGGGAGCGATTGCTTTATCATTCCATTTCAGCTACATAGAGATCCTAAATCATTTCCAGATCCAGAAAAGTTTGACCCAGAAAGATTTTTTCCCGAGAATTTAACTGGAAGACATCCATTTGCCTATGTGCCTTTCTCAGCTGGGCCAAGGAACTGTATAGGTAGGTATTCATAAATATACGCATGCGTAATAAGACGTTAAAATAATACAATCGTCTTTGTAAACTGTCAGAAAACATTGTTTATTTAGTGTTTTTAATCTATGTAATCCATCCGTGGTTAAATTTCAATAGAAGAGTCAATTTAACAAATGAAGTGTGATGCTAAAATATATATCAAAGAGTAAATTGTGATCTGGACTTAGTTTAATCATAATTTTGTTTTTTAACATATAGATACCGATGACAAAACAGCTTTCTAATTCCTCAAAGTAGATAACCTCTTTAGAAGACCGTTGAATTAGCTTACCTAGAGGAGTTACCTAAGTAATACAGTTTACGTTTGACGAAATGTGAACATTTCGTCTCATCTCATTAAACGTTATATTTATTTTAACTGCTGCAATCCTATAGTTATGTTCATTTTGATCTAGGTTTTGCCTTTACTTATGGCATTAAGCCATGAAAAAAATAGCATTTTTTCTTTAAATTTTAAGTTGGGGTTACTTAAAATAATATTAGGAAAAAAAATGACAACGTATATGAATTATTTTGCATTTATTGACAAATGTCAGTAAAAATGTACTCTCCCGAAAACTATTCTATACCGATATTTTGATATGTTATTATGTATGTAAAATATCTTCAACTTCTATACACTTCATTTAGATTAGGTTGAAGATGTCACTATTTTTTGCTTTTATCAGTGCGTAAAATTATTATAATGATCAGATGCGTAAAATGATAAGATGCGTGTTATCTATTCATTACATTAGAAACACAATTTCGCTCTGCCAGGAAATAGTTTTCTTTTTAGCTTACTCCAAATAAATTTAGCATAACTTAAATGCTTTCAACGTATAATGTTTAATTTGATCTGTAATAGCATTTCTTTTCCATGTTTGTAGGTCAAAAATATGCTTTAATGGCAGAAAAAACTGTGCTCGCAAATATATTCCGGAATTTTGAAGTCACATCAAAGGACCCCAGAGACAAAATTAATGTTAGTGGTAGTCTCCTCTCTCGAAATCTTGAACCACTCATGCTACGATTTACACCTCGAAATGGAAAATGAATTTCAATCAACATGAAAATAAGTATAACTGAACAGTTTTTCTTATAGAGAATCAAATTGTCATCATGCAGAATAAAAGGATATAAGATTATACTGGTGTATTTATTAAATGAACTGAAAATAAATAACATTCAGATGCCTTTAAAAAGTATATTCAAATTTTAAAATATTATAATTGAAAAAAAAAAAGAGTTCAATCATAAGTCTTTTGGAGCTTTTTATCAGTAAGTTATCACTTGTAATTATTTAAAAGTTTAACATTTTTAGAGACAAATTAATAAAAAAAAAGGTAAAGATTGACTAATTTTAATAGTATTGAATTTGCAGCCTTTTTTAGAATAAGTTTTTAAAAGAAATTATGAAAGTCATGTCAAATTTATAAAAAAAAAGGAAAACAATAAGTTAAAAACCTGGCATTTCTGATTTTATTCACAAATTTTGCTTTTTTTCCTTGAGCTCAAAGTATTACTCAGTCATGTCATACTGATTGAGTGACGATAATTAAAGCTGAACTCCTCTTTAATATTTTATCATAATTTTCCGTTTTATCGCGTGGAGGCTTCCAATTTCATTTTACGTTAACTGTGGTAGACGGAGGAAAACATCAGCAGTTTTATTATGTTGATTGAGGAGGCATTAAATATTAATAAGCATTTAAAAATAGCAAAAATTATAAACGATTTTGCTTCAGAAAGAAAATTGCTAAATAACATGATAAAAAATTAACACAAATATTTTTTCAAACATAATGCAATATTAGAGAATGGCATTGTTTTTTTAAAGCCAAAACTAAAAGAAGACATGATGTAAAAACAAAAAACTGTAATAAAAAAATTAACGATTTTTTTAAATGCCTGTTCCACCTGAGCGCAAAAACAGTTCTGCGGTTAGAGTTGGTGGCACTGCTGTTGTGGGCGGATGTGTATTCCCACTCTTTTCATCCAACAAATTGCTCCTGACCCCAGGTGTACCAATGAACAAAATATACATAAAGAGGACTGTATACTCCCTTAATCACATCTACAGATTTCAAAATATATCATTTTAACATCATATGACAAATTTAAAAAAAATGTGAATAACCAACCAAACATAAATATTAATTTCCATGAGAAAAAATATATGTTTGCAAAAGGAAAAAAAAATGTGGAAATTTCTTTAAATGTCTTTGTTCTGATTAAATATAAATATTAAGTTACATCGTTAATTCAATCTTGGACAGATTCACATAATAGCTATTATTTACAGGTCCGTCAAAAAAGGCACTTTTTTTGACATCATCACTGGGTTTCGCTTAAGTAATGCCTGCCGCCTCCACGTGGTGCCCCCTGGATAACCCTCACTGGGTAACTAAATGGCAGGCAAACATTATGATGAGCGACAGTAAAGCTATGGATACGGCATCATCCTTCGCGCCGGTCAACAAGGGATGCGTTCAGGAATTAGGCAGAGGTTCCTGTTCGAAAAATTCTTTACAGTCTCCAGCAGCACATGGTGAGCCCAGTGCTAATTCCGCTGCTTTGCAGCTTATTTTGAAATCCGGAGAAGCGTCCAAAGGCACTGGCCCTTCCTCTGTAGGAGTCTCTGGTTCCCAGAGGCACTAGGGGGACAGTGTGTCTGGCGCCACTGGATTGTCCAAGAGCCGGAGGAGAAAGCTGAGGAAATTGAGGGCCATTGAAGCGAGTGGTGGAGCTAAGAGACCTAGGTCTTCTGATGCAACGCCCTCACCTAATGTGCCAATACATATTGGAAAGAACAGGGAGGATGTTGTTCCTGGGGTGGTATTCTAAACAAACGACGAGTCGAAATAGACCTTCCCCGAGTGACGCCTTCCCCTGACGTCACACCGTCCACTGTTTTGAATTTCGGTATTCTGAACGCTGATATCAGTGGAGTAGTCTCGTGGACTGGTCAACTTTATGAGAAGAGTAGGGGTGAAGCTTCTTCCGTGCTATCAGCCAATAAAAATGCTCGAAGCATTCTGATGCAATTCACGCACGACAAGCTGTCAAAAAGGTATTTTGGTTCTGTATCTATTTGAGATAAAATATTGTCTTTTGGGATTTATTTGAGATTAAATATTGTAAAACTTTACTTTTATATTATTGCACTAATATTTAATGTGTACATTTATTAAATAAACTTTATATACATTTCCGAAATGAAAATTTTTTGTGTGGTTATTTTTGATAATAAGCATTGCCCTACTAGATAAATTTTATTTACAAGTCTGATAATTAAAAATCAAATATGTACTATTATTATTAGTATATGTTATTGAGTTGCAATCAGATCTTTGGTTTGTTTTAATAGCGATTAAGAAACCAAATTTTGTTTTTCAGAATTGTATTATAAGAATACATCGTATTGGCATATCACATGTATGCTTATTTTTTTTTAAGAAATAATCTTTTAATTGCATTTAATATTATGTGGATAGTAGAAAAGACCCAGAAAAAAAATTTAAATATCAGAATTTTTAAATGTAAGCAGCATTCTTGCTACATATCACTTTATGTTGCTAAACAGATGGTTTTCACTTAGCCTATAGAAAATTACGAATTTTCTTAATTATGATTTAATAGAGGTGAGTGAAGGCTTTTTATTTTATTTAAGAAGGTAGTATTTATATCACTTTATTTGTGTTGATAATATAAAATAAAGTATAATTTGCAGTTTAAATTCTATTTTTAAGTAAGCTTTTTATTTTATGCTCCATTATAGGGGTGAAATTTGATAAATACCAAACAAATGATGAAAAGATAAACATTACATTTCATTATATGGATCTCTTTGTTACATGGAAAATGTTTTAAACTCTCTTTAACAAAACTTTTATAAAATTTTAGCTATAAGTAAAAATTCACTTTGGGAGATTTGAAATATTTAGATATTAATTTGTCAAGCAATTTATGTACTACATATTACAATTACCATGTTCAGCAATATTAGTTTTATGTTAAAAATATTTTTCAAAGATGTTAAGTATAGTGAATTATAGTATAGTTTTATAGTTATAAAATACTTTATTATTCACTTAAGTATTTGTTTATATCCCATTTTCAGTTTTTATGGTAATATTAGAACGACTGTAAATTTGATTTGAACCTAAAATCTGACAAAAGTGTTAAAAACTTTTTCATTTTGTTGATTGTACGTAAGTGCCTTTTTTATTTTTTTATATTTTTGGATAATTGCAAAAACTCTTAATGCACATAAAACGTATGTATGTAATAAACAGTTATGAATAGTAGCTCTATTTAAATATTCCACATTGTGAGTTGAATAGTACTTAAAAGTAATTTAGTTTTAAAATTAAACTTTTTTACTGGAAATAATGCAAACAATACCAACAAGAAATACAAATGTAACTATTTGAAATAAAAAAAATTTGAAATTTCTTGAAAAGAATTCAGAAAAAAGTTTCACATAAGCATGTGAGGTTGTGAAATTTGATTATTTTTCTTTTGAAATTTAAGTTCAAAAACAATTTGTAATCATATCTTTCCTTATTGATTAAAAAGGGAAATACTTCTAAGTTAAATTTATCTACCTTGTTTCAGAAATGAAAGAAATTAGAGCAAACTTTTTATTACTTATAAAACTAATAAAAATTACAAGGTCTTAATTTAAAAAAAAAAAGAAATAAAAAGCGTAATTTAACACATTAAATTCATATCTGCAGTATCTTTTTAAGATTATAAAAGTAATTAAAAAATGACACTTGTTTTTTAGTGGAGTAAAAGATTTGCTAAGAAAATTGAGACGATTTCTGGTTATAAATCATCAATAATTATTATTTACAATTTAACTTTAGATAATCTAATGAAATAATAAGAAAATAAAAAAATTCTACGAAATTTTTAGCCAGAAAAAATTAACATTTACAATTTTACTTATTAAGTTCATCAAATATACTATTACAACCCCAGAAATACCTATTTATACGCATATAGCAAAGAAAAATTAAATTCAATTAGTTTTTTTTTAAAAAAAAAGATAAATATGTTCATGATATTGAAAATAAGCTAAATTTAACTTGTGTTTTTACTGAAATTACGTTTCCTTGCCTTGCCTCTTTTTTTCCCAAGTCACGCATAAATACTGTACAAGATTTTTCGTTAATCGACAAAAATCTAAAAATACATCGTCATGAAGACTAAAAACATCTTCTCTGTTTCGATATATCGGTCTCCACCGACGACTTAGACGTGTAAAATAATTAATTATCAATGCATTCCATGTGCTCGCCATTACTCTACTGAAAATAACCAGTGGTATTCGCGTCGACCGAAAAGAGCACTCAAGATCCACTAAAACTTGCTTGGAATACCGAAAATCGAGCGATGGGCAGGAAAAGTAGAATATCAGGTAAAGCGTCCCCTGGTTCGGTTTCCAAAAGCTGAAATCGACAGTCGACTTCGAGCTCAGAATACCCCCCCTGGGAGGAAAGCCCAATCCAGGGAAGTGGTTCCCCCTAGTGGGGATAGCGGAACTGGAGAGGGGGATCCAACTAGGAGCCTCCAATCTGGAGTTTCTTTTGCATGTGCTGCAAAGTCAATCAAGATTGCCATCGTTCGGAAGGACTTTCCTTCGGACAGGCATTCTCTGAGAGACTCTAACGAAATACTTAAAGAGATCTTAGCGCAGACTGACGCCATCCCAGGTGGTGAAAGGATGCCCGAGATCTACAGTAACAACCTTCTCAGAGGAGCGTTGGTACTGCAGTGCAATAAATACACAGTAGAGTGGGTTAGGGGCCACTTTAATAACAGATCCTTGGGCGACCTCATGCTTAAAGTTTTAAGTGCTGATGAGCTGCCCAAGCCTGTAAAGGTGGCCTTCAAGACCAGGGAGCAATTCTCTGATCAAAGCACCTTCTTGTGGCGTCTTCAGAGACTAAACCCAGGGTTGAAGTCTATGAGGTGGAGGGTTCTGCAAAGTGCTGCGGGACCTGGCACCTCTGGATGGATCTTTGAGGTGGAGCCTGAAGACGTGAAAGATATTGCGAGGGCCAACTTTTGTGCACTCACTGGTGTGGATCGTGGTGTATTTAAGATCATCCACGATCCTAACAAGAAAAAGGCAGTTGAGGCTCCAACGACATCGGACCTCACTGTTGAACCTGGTGACCAGGAGGACATGGAACAGGAGGATGAACCTTGGGTGGCTAATTACCCTGATTCCAAGGTAAGTTCAATTGGGGCTCTTGACTTTTCAGAGCTAGGGTTGGACTCTGGGCCAGACGTAACCTTACGACCTGACTCACCAGCTTCTATGCTTGGTATCGACGAAGCAATAGAGCTGATAAACGAAGATCTCTCTTCGAAAGATAACCAGGATAGATAGATGTCATTCCGGCTTCACTCATATTGCTAACCAATAGTGGAAACAATTAAGGTTGGTCAAATCAATCTCTATCATAGCATTGCTGCCTCTAGCCTTATGGCCAAAAGGTTGAATGATGGAGAACTAGATATTGCTCGTATAAAAGAGCCTTGGACTCGCAAGGGTAGAGTTATGGGTCTCAACGTTAAAGGTTTCAATATTTTTTATGATACACGTTGTGACCTTCCCAGGGCCTGCATTGTGGCTAGGTCTAATCTAAATGCCCTTAATCTGGTCAACTTTCTTAAAAGGGATTTAGTTGCTGTAAGTTCTATGGCAATGAGACAATTACTGACTTTGTCATAGTTTTAGCTTATCTCCCCTATGAGGAGAAGGACCCTCTGGCCGATACTACTAGGGCTTTAATTGGCCACTATAGTTCAGGCTATATATTCATCTTTGGCTGTGATGCAAATGCTCACCACACAGTATGGGGTAGCAGTGATTGCATATATGGCAGTACTTTTACTTTCGTTACTTGTCTGGGATAAGCGCCGATGACACAAAATATCACTGCGTTGTGTCTGCTCTAGATGGAGACGTTCTAACCTTAATTTCGGATATTATTCGGCAGCCACCTGCTGATAATAAATATGAAGCAATTAAAAATAGAATAATTGCAAACTATGCAGATTTCGAAACTGCTCGTTTGAAAACGCTTTTTAAAGACTTAGAATTGGGAGATAAACGACCTTCGCATTTATTACGCTCCATCAAGATCTGGCTGGTATAATTCTATAAGTTCAGAAATTTTACGTTCACTTTTTCTTCAACGTTTACCGGTGTCCGTGCAACAAATTCTTTCAGTTTGCACGGAAAAAGGTGAGAAAAATTTATCTCTCCTAGCCGAAAAAGCCGATAAAATTTTGGAGGAAACTCAAAATTTATTGACAGTAAATTCTATAAATGTGACAGATGACAATTCGCGTTTTCAAAAATTGGAGGATGAAATTCGTAAACTTTCCGACACCGTTACACGTTTGTCTAGACAACAATATCGGAATAAAGATAAATTTAGCACTCGTAAACAAGGTTCTCGTTCAAGGTCGAAGCAGCGCGCTGTGGCGAGACCTCTATGCTGGTATCACTATAAATTTGGTACTAAAGCTAACAAATGCATTCCTCCTTGCAATTACGCTCAAAATTCGGAAAACTAATTGGACCCTCTGTTCATGCGACGGCAGATATAGGTCATAGTCAAAGTCGCCTATCTGTATACGACAGGACCACCAACTGCCAGTTTATAGACACCAGGGCTCCTGTTTCAGTTATTCCAAGAACACATCTGCAGAAAAATTTGATTTCTAATAAATCTTTTGATATTTATGCTGCTAACGGTTCAAAAATTGCAGTTTACGGTCAGACAACATGTACTTTAGATTTCGGAATTTTCAGGCGATTTCAATGGAAATTTCTTGTCGCTGACGTTACTCAACCAATTTTAGGAGCGGATTTTCTTACCTATTTTAAATTGTTGGTTGATTTAAAAAATAAAAAATTAATTGATTCCTTAACTTACGCGGGTATTAAATTGGAAACATTTCCTATTTTCTCTTTGGGTTTAACAACTATTGCAGAAGATGCTGTTTATCGAAAATTATTATTGCAGTACCCTCGCATATGTACAAATAACTTAACTTTCAACACTTCAACTCATGATGTGCAGCATCATATTCAAACTACAGGTTCTCCGGTGTTTGCAAAAGCTAGACGTTTGCCACCGGATAGATTTGCAGCCGCTAAAAAAGAATTTGATTATATGTTAAAAACCGGCATATGCAGGCCTTCAAGTAGCACATGGGCAAGTCCTATTCATATGGTGCCGAAGTCAAATGGCACTTGGAGAATATGTGGTGATTACAGACGGTTAAATTCTATTACAATACCAGACAGATACCGCTGGTACAATTAGAAAATACGTACTTTTACTTGTACTTTCGTTACTTTTTTAGGGAAAATTACAAGTATTTGTAACGGAAATGTTGAATGATATCGTTACTTTTTTCTAAAACTCGGTAAGCTTTCTTGCATCAAATTTAATTGGTTGGAAGAAAAAGCTAAGGAGGAGGCTACAAAAAAATTGAAAGAATTGTCCACCCAGCTATAACTAATAACGTAACAGAAAAAAACCCAGGAATTTTAAATTTTCTAAAACTGAAAGCATCATGCCAATCACCAGCGACAGAAGGATTTATGGCATACATGAGCTCAAATGTCGAAACGGAAAGCATAACAATTTTGAATCGATATCCAATCGTAAAAAAAAAAATTATATGTGAAATATAATACTACAGTACCTTCTAGTGCTCCCGTGGAACGCTTATTCAGCGTGGCTAAGCACGTTCTGAGAAATTCTCGCAGCATTATTTTTTACTAGCTCAAACATCACAAAGCTATCTGAAACCCCGTGTTTGCTTTGTTTATGTTTGTGCTTTTAAAACGCGTTTCTATAGAGTAAAACAATTTTAAATCAATGGTAATTTAAATAAATAAAAATAATAAACTAAAATTTAAAATCAATAGATAAAATTTCTTTTTCGTGCAAATCCATAAAAAGTTTGATATTAAAATTATATTTGATTTTAAAATTAAATTCTAAAATTAAAATTTAAAATTCTTCTGAATTTAAAAATAAATTAATGTCCATAACTTTCAAAATTAAAAATAATTAAATAAATAACAAAAATTTTGCAAAAACATTAAAGAACATAAGAATATTATTCAATAAAATTTTAGGTTACTTTGAATTTTCGATTTCCTAGAAATGTACTTTTAAATCGTTACTT
Source organism: Parasteatoda lunata (assembly GCA_949128135.1). NCBI lineage: Eukaryota > Metazoa > Arthropoda > Arachnida > Araneae > Theridiidae > Parasteatoda > Parasteatoda lunata. The sequence goes on from OX421979.1 coordinate 41,419,788, forward strand.
TTTTTTGTTTAGTACTTGTACTTTTACTTGTACTTTTTACTCGTTACTTTTTAAAATAAGAACTTTTTACTCAATACTTTTTTTAAAAATACTTGTACTTTTACTCGTTACTTTTTAAAAGTAATGTTGCCATATATGAGTGATCGTAACCAGAGGAGAGATGTACTTATTGAACATATCTTATATTTTAATTTGTATGTCCTTAATAAAGGCAATGAACCTACCTTTGTTACGAATAACAGAAGGGAAGTCATTGACCTTACTTTATGTAACTATCTTTCTATAAATTACGTTACTGATTGGAAGGTATCTGGGGCAATTACTGCTTCTGATCCCCAACGAATTACTTATTCTATTAATGGCCTCTGATGTACATGCGATGATTAAAATCATCTCCACACTCAGCTCAGTAAACTTTTCCTGAGGCTTCAGTCACGAGTTTCATAATTCTCAACTGTTTAAGCATTTACTTGAATTTTCCAGAATATCCTATCTCAGGAAAAGATTCCAATGTCGCGTACAGAACAATTAAACATAATAATTTCTTCTGCATTTTTTTATACAGTTTTGTATAAATATAAAAAGTATACATTTTAATATTTCCATTAGAAACCGTTAGAACTTACAAGAAAAGTATTCATGGCACACTCTTTTTCACCTAATGGTAAGATAAGGTAAATCTAGAGTAAACTTGGAAGTTTCAAGTGCTGAAAATGTAATGTTTTTTAAATATCAAAATTGAAACAAATTATGGTATGATTAATTAGGATCACGTACCCTGTAATAATTTGTTCGCATATTGATATTCAAAAAAAGAAAAAAAAAAATCAGAATTTGAAACTTAATGATTTTCTAGGTTTACGTGACCCTCACTTTTTCTATTGTGTGTAGATAAAAGTTTTAATTATGTGTTGGTAAAAAAGAATTCGCCATGAAGCATTTCTCCCACGATATAGCGTTCTCTTAAGGGGAAATGGGTTTGTGATTTACTTATTTTTGATAACTAGGAGTGAAATGTTTACGTAAAACGCTAAAATCCTATTAACTTTAAAAAAAATTAATGCAGAAAAAAAGTAACAATTAAAATTGGACAAAAAAATCATATTCGTAATAAAAGTTGAATTTAGGAAATGAAGCAATTTGAAAAAAATGTCTTCAAATAGTTCTGAACGTCTAAAGTTTCGATTACAGAAGAAAAACACGATTTAACAAATGAACTTGTGTAATCAAATGTTTTTAAGGCATAGGCAATGCCGAATGGATAGATGAAGAAATACTTAAAGATTCATACCAACTTGAGCAAAATAAGAAGAGATGCGATAAAACACAAGAAAAATTGGCTGCAATAACCTTGGAAACCATCTGATTGAATGCTTCTGTGTTAAAGTTTGTATTATTTATACTTCAACTTATCTACTCAAAACTGCTATAACTGAACTATCAACTATAACTGAAAAATTATCTACTCAAAATTTTATAAAAGGAATTGAAATATTTACATATTACTTTCGTGGAAGCAAATTTAAAAAAAAATTAAACTGATATTCTTAACCGATACAGCGTTTAAAAAAGGAGTATGCCCAGTCACATGATCTTGTGCGAAATGTCCAAGGCCGGAAGACTCTATATTCGTAAACTTTTTTATTTTTTGGAAGACATAGTCAATTTATTACAATAAAAATTAACATCAGTAATGTATCGCCTGGTGGAAAAATATTTTTTAACTGAAAACCGGACTCAAGGGAGATTTGAGAAGACGTAAGAAGATTAAACGTATAGCAGACATAAACACAGATAGTTACAGCAGACTGAATAGAATTCTCACTCGAAAAAATCATTTTAAATTAAGCTATTATAAATACGGAAAATTTATCATCGAATATATTCAAAGTTTCGTTGCATTCAGAGCAAAACTGTTCATTAATGTATGTCTCGCAAGGCAATAAAACTGTTAATTATTTAAATGAACAATACTTGTAGCAAATAGTTATCATAAATTAAGGAAAAATCTCAAAAATGACCATAACTCAAAAAGTTACGAATAGAATTTCATAAATTTCACATTTTAGTTCACATAATATTGATAAAATTACATAAAAAGTGTAAAGCAGAGAATTATGGTGTAACAGAGATGAAATGAATAAATCAGGTGTGCCAGTTTGGAATGGAAAAAGAACCTTCAGTGTGGAGTATATATATAAGTAGTAATGCATCCTTTATAAGTAATGCAGCAAATACAGTGATGTCTTCAATTACGCATTAACAGCTGCAAACACAAGCCCTAGTCTCGATAATATAACTTACCAAATGCTCCACCATTTAGATATTACGTCTTTGTTTAACGTCCTAGTTCTATTTAATAGAATATGGACGGAACAGACTTATCTATCATGTTGGTGTGAGGCAATTGTGATTCCCATATTGAAACCTGGTAAGGATCCTAAGAACGCAGAACGCCATAACCAGCTGTCTGAGAAAGACATCGCTCCACCGTATCGTAGAGCGCATGGTTAATACCCGCTTAGTATATTTCCTAAAAAAGACCCGAGTGGTTTTCGAGAAGGAATGTCTACTACTGATAACCTTTATTGCTTTAGAGTCACGAGTTCGTAACACTTTTGTCCGACGTAACCATTTTGTCTCTATCTTCTTTAATATTGAGAAGGCTTACGATCGGACATGGCGACACGGAATTCTTAAAACGCTCTACGATATGGGACTTCGCGGTAATTTAATCATCTTCTTGAAAAACTGGGTAATCTGGTATCTTGTAAAACTGGATTCTATGTTTTCAGACCAAAGGTGTTCCTTAAGGCAGGATTTTAAGTGTCATACTTTTGATTATTCATGTTTCGCTCATGAACATACTACCATTTCATGTATTTAGCTCACTTTGTGTTGACGATCTAAATGTTTCATGTTCTGGCTCTGATATGCACGTCATTGAGCGTCAACTCCAGCTGGCCGTCAATAAGATTTCAAAATGGTGTGAACAAATTGGTCACACATTTTCACCCGCTAAAAGCTCTTGCATACAATTTTGTCGATTACGCAGATTACACTATATCCGCGAGTCACCCCTGAAGTAGCCTCCACCCATTACGACGTTCCCAGTAGGTGGCCCCGGGATTGACCCTGGCCAACAGATGACGTTCGTGACTAGCCAACATGCACCTCGCGTTTACTTGAAGCACGAGCCAGAGCAGTGTGTTGGGGCACCAGTATGCTCCTCAACCACCAGGATACTTTTTTTCCAGAGACACGGATCTCCCCGCACGACGAACACTTGGGTAGTCTCTACCCATAAGGGTCCAATACTATAGGGTGGTAAACGAACATAGACGAAAAGCCCTGACTAGTAAATTTGGCAACGACAAGAGAAAATGTCAAGAGAGAGGGAAACGAAAGGAGAACAGTTAACTAGGGTTCTCCGGAGGCGCTGCCCCCGTTGTTTACCCAAAGGAGGTAAATCAACTGAGAGGTATGTCAATAATCAATCAAAGTAGTTATTGCAATTGCTTTGACATGCTAATCTAAAAAATTACGCTATAAAAATTAAATCTAAACAATTAATTTTAGAAAATAAATGTTTAGAATGCAACTTGCACACTAAATATACAAGGGTTTCATTTTTTGCATCATACTTGATGTACAAAAAAAAGAAGTAGGCAATTGCAATATAGGATACTAATTCCGCTTTAGTTGCTAGGATATTAATTTCGCTTTAGTTATAAGGATGCTAATTTTGCTTTAGTTATTAGGATACTAATTTCGCTAAGTTTTAAAAATTTGGACACGTAACAATGTACTAATTTACGAAGAAAAACAAATGACGTAACGCTTGACCTAACAAACCTTAAAAATAGTTTTAAATGACGATGAAATGACCCTATCAACAAAATGACTAGTCAAGGAAATGTCGCTGTCAACAAGTTGGCTCTTTGTCCACGAAACAGGCAACAGTCCTGTCGATAAAATGATTTGTCAATGAAATGAGCCTGTCGACGAAATTACCTAGTCGATGAAATGATCTTTTGATGAAGTGATTGTCGCCGAAATGAGTGCGACCCATTTAAAGTAGCTGCAATTTGTATGATTTAACATTTGAAGTAAAATTATTCTTTACTACGATGATATTTATAAAAATCAATGATTTATATAAAAAAATCTTTAGATCAAGTAATGATGGTATTAAATACCTGTGAAGTCTGAAACACATTTATTAATCACTTACATAATTGCAAGTGATAACTTCGTGATAAAAAGAGTCAAAATATTTATGATTAAACTAATTTTTTTTAGCTTTTATTAAAGTATAATATTTTAAAATGGAAATATTTTTATATGAACATTTCGTTTGAAAGTAGTTTGACTTTTTATCTATTTATTTTATTTAATAAATACATCAATACAATCTTAAATCCGTTTATTTGACATGATGATTGCTGCTGTTTAAAAGTAATGTTTAGTTTTAATTATTTTAATATTTACTGAAATTCATCTTGCACTTAGAGGTGTAAATCGCAGCATGAGTGGTTCAAGATTTCTAGAGATGAGGCTAGGTGTAACATTAATTTTGTCTCTGGGGTCCTTGGATGTCACTTCGAAATTCCGGAATATATTTGCAAGCACAATTTTTTCTTCCATTACAGCGAATTTTTGACCTACAAACAATTAAAAGAATGATATTACAGATCAAATATGAACTTCAGTAATGCTAACTTAATTTCAAGTAAGCTAAAAAGAAAATTACTTTCTTCTTTTTCCTATTAGTGTGAAAAAATTGAATACAAATGTTTTTCTAATGTAATAATTAAATAACAAGCATATATCTTTTTACATTTTTTGCACATATAGAAGAATAAAATAGTTTCCTCTTCAGCTTTCTCGAAGTCAACAGAAGTTGAAGACTGTTTGCATACGTCGATTCAAACATAATTAGCAAACATAAAAAAATATTGGAATATTTTTTTCTAGTATTATATGAAAATGACGCAAAACTTAAAATAAACTTTAACGATTTTTTTTCCATGGCCTAACGAGAAAAACGTATTCTAAATTGAGATCCACTTTAGTAACCATTAAATTTCACTCCGGTTTTTTGAATCAGCCAAAAATAGAACAGAAATTAACAGAAATAGATAGATAAAAATAGAACAGAAAAATTAACAGAAATTTGCTTGCTGTTTTGAAACAAAACTTGCGCAAAGTTTTGCATGCAATTTAGAACTTTAAAACAATCACTGTAAAATAATTGATTATTGTTGAATTGCGATGCAAGAACAGCATTATGGTTAATATCACGCTTAAGTTTTGGTCCAAATAAATGTGAGTGGAATTACAACAGTTGAAATAAATGTAACATTTGATACGACGAGACGAAAGATAAGAAGAGTACGCAAAACGTAAACTCCATGGCATAACGTACTCCAAGTAAGCTAATCAAACTGTCTTCTAACCAGGAACTTGTATTTTATTTATTTTGAGGGGCAGTCTACTTTCAAAGCTCACGCTATTTTCTATATTCAAAACCAACATTCAAAAGAAAAACTAAACAAAATTATTTGACATAGTTATGATTAAACTAAGTTTAGATCAAAATTTACTCTTGAATATATATTTTAACTTCACAGAATATTGGACACTTTCATTCAAATTTGAGCACGGATGGATTACATACATTTAAAAAAAACGGAATAAAAAAGGCTTTCTGACAGTTTACATCGACGATTGTATTATTTTAACGTCTTATTATGCATGCGTATATATATGACTACCTATACAGTTCCTTGGCCCGGCTGAGAAAGGCACATAGGCATATGGATGTCTTCCAGTTAAATTCTCTGGGGAAAATCTTTCTGGGTCAAATTTTTCTGGATCTGGAAATGATTCAGGATCTCTATGTAGCATAAACGGAAAGACCAAGCAGACACTCCCCTTTTCGACTTCATAATCCACTAAAAATTGAAAAAACAATTTTTGATAGATAACAAAATACAAAATAACACTATAACTAATGATTGCAGAGAATGTGAAATTTTTGAAGTAGCAAAGTTAAAAAAATTAATTTGAATTAAATAACTTATTAGGAGAAGATCTTAAGTTGCTTTGATGCTATGAGTTTAATGGCACAAACAATGGAAGATGATAAACTGGGGCAAACAAAACTGCCTTTTTGTACAAAAAAGAAAGATCTTCCTTTCAGAATAAATAAAAGAAAAAAAATAGTGCTTGGAGTCCCTCCGCGCGGAAGAAGTGAAACTTCGTAATGTGGAAATGAAAATAGGAAGGGGTAGAAATTGATTTTTAGTGAAATCATATTGTTTCTTTAAGACAAACTTTATTAACATTGCTTACAATTCACAATTGGTCGCATCTTTTAATTATCATTTTCTACGCGCATGCGTTCGAGTGGCACGCATTCACTGTCGCTCTGTCTCTTTCTATTCCCCCTCCCCAGGAGCGTTGAACTTTTAACGCAGCAGTGCTTTCATACCCCCTCCATGGTAGCGTTAAACGTTTAACGCAACCTTGTTGGAAGTCGCATTAGAAGTTTCACTTATAAAATAAAAACCGGCAAAAATAAAAAAAAAACATAGAAAAATAAGTATCTAAAGCAGAGTATCTATGTGCATCAAAGTATTTTTTTAATTGTAGTTAATAAAAAAAATATACTTATTAACTTTTTAAATACAATACTTTTTTTCATTTAAAATTTTTTTCGCTTAGTTAAAAAATATTAACAATAAAATATATTTAAAAAAAAAAAATTCTAATAAGAAATCAGTTTATTTCTAAATGTTCTAAATTTAAGTAAGGTATTCCTGGAGAATTTTAAAAAAATATCGCTTTGTTTTCTTTAACGCCAATATTACCTACTATGTTTTTCTCTATGTTCTATGTTTCGTAAAGAGAAATCTAGTTTCCATGACAACGGTAGCGTTAAACGTATAACGCAACCTTGTTGGAAGTCGCATAAGAAGTTTCACTTCAAAAATAGTTGAGATAAAAATTTAAATATTAATTTAATTTTCTTTTAAGAAAGTAATATGACTAAACTGCAATAAAAGTAAAAGACATACGCTGTTAAGATTAACATGAGTAAAGACCAAATTCACAAGAAAAATAAAGGTTCTCAAGAGTATTATAGAACCTGTGTCTTTCTAAAACCCTTGAAGGAGATGGAAAAATCCGATGTCTTTAAGATGGAGTGATTATGCGGCATGTCTGTATGTAAGAGATATTTACAGATAAGAAGACACTGTTAAACTTCTCTTTATTTTAATTCAAATTTTCGCAATAAAACGTTTGAGTGTACAAGATTTTCAGTAAATTGCATGATGGTCTCTTATTTTGAAAATAACTGATTGTTAGATTGGAGAACACGGGATCCAAAAGAACATGCTAGTATAAACAATAGTTCTATAGCTAGTTTAAACATGTTAGTTCCACTCTTCATGGATAAAGGCCATCAACTCATATCAAATAAAAGTAGAAAATGTTTTTCTAGTTCTTTTTAATGAAATATTTAATATGTGAAAACCTTTATGATGGAAGTTAAGTATGAAACAAAATTTTTTTTAAAGCTAAAAATAAAGTCAAGGTTTTTAGTTCTCAATATAGATTATTTGGAAGCTATTCATGTAAGCTTGGTTTTTATTTTCTGGTTATAATCTTAACTTTATATTTAGTAAAATATATGATTTAACGAGCATTTTTCAGTTATCTCAGCTCCTTGTTGAATACGGTATCTACCATGTATTGTTTTTGTAGCTAATCAAGAAATTACTCGTATTAAAATTTGCTATTATGTTTTATAAATGTAATTCTTTTTCTGAAAAAATTTCGTAGTTAACACTTATTATTAAAAAAATTATTTTTTTACTTACACACTTTGAAGTTTTCTTTAACTTCTCTAGCTATGAAAGGTATTGAAGGAAATAATCTAAGAGTCTCCTATTTCAATGAAACATGAAGCAATTAACCTATTGCAAATAAAAAATGGCAGTATTTCAATATTGAAAATTCCTAAATCAAAATTATACCTTGATGACACACTCCAAGTACTTCATACGCAATAAGTCATTGCGTGCAATCTCTCTTTTATCGTCCTCGAATATTTCATCCAATTCTTCTTGTATTTTATTTTGCACGTTTTTATCTAATCCAACTAAATATAATGTCCAAGAAATTGCCATAGCTGTTGAACCGGAAGCCTATAAATAAATTTTGAAATTAACTTTCTGCTATTAAAAAAGTTATTTTACTAATCATTTCAAAAAATTTGATACACATAATAATAAAGTTAAACACAGATCAACATAAAAAACCCGATTTAAAATTATTAGTATTAGTTCAGTTTCATAAATATTTTTTATTATGCACTTCACTTATTAAGTGCGATCATGTCTTATTAAACTCCTACTTAAACTAAAATTTGCCATTTTGAACATCAGCTTAATTCTCTAAAATAAAACAATGAGATAACTTTCTAAAATAAAACAATGAATCCTTTTTAAGTTGGTTTTTTTGCACACAGTTTACTTTTTCACATTAATTATAATTTTACCATATAATTCCAGGATTCACCTCAATTGAATAGAAAACTATGGAAATGTATACAAACAAACTACCTATTTTATTTGTTTTCCAAAAACTTTAAAAAGTATCGAATAGAAATTTGGTTATATGTGTTCAGTTCCCGCAAAATTAGTAAAGTACATACTGACAAATTACGCTTTTCTTCGGTCATGTTTGTTTCGACACTGACAAAGACTCGTCTTTATATAGAACTGCAACTATAGTACAGTATTTATTTTTCTTTAATTATACGTAGCATAAAGTATAGCCTATCCTTATTCGGAAAAATTAATTTGGAGTTATTGAAAAAAAATATTAAACACCTAATCTGCTCAATAATAAAAACGTAATTTAAATTTTTGGAAGTACTAGTGTTTTAAGTTAGCCAATAAATTTTCGGTGTGGATCATCATCCATAAAATGAGATATGACTTTAAAATGACATTCTCTGAAATAAAAAAGCTAGTATTTCACATTAATACTCATTTATATATAAAAAAACTTACACCTAACATAAAAGTATCCACTTCTTCTCTAATGTCTTCTTCCGTAAACGATGGGTCTTTTAGGTGATAGTCTAACATCAATTCCAGAAAGGCTCTGCAGTGTTTTGTGTTTGAGAAGCCGTCATTGGCAATAAGGTCCAATTTTTTTATTAGTTTCTTATTTTCTATCATTTCTGACTTCTTCTGTTTTATAACCTAGGTCACGTGATATAATAACAAATAAACATATTCGCTATTAGCATACCAAAAAGTTCACTATTAGCTTGAAATTAATAAAAGTTAAAGTATTTGAGCATAGATTATGTTTATGTTTTTTATTTTTTAAATATTATATATTGCTATCAAATATGTTTTTTTTTTGTTTTCTCTATGATTGTAAAAATTAAAACTAATCGCAATATTTTTTAATACTTAGTTAATTAACATTTTAGTTTTGGATTATGAATAAAATCATCATACAAAGGGTAGAGAAACCGAAATTTCGACTCTCGAAAAATATAAAGTGTAAAAAACGTAATTATGCACTCATACTGTACTAGTTAACCGGAAAATGTATAGAGATAAAAATCTAAAAAAAAAGGTATTTAACCTGTTCCCACAAATAACGGCTGTAGCTGTTCTAATTTTGGTGATACGTAGGCAATAGGCGTTCTCAGAGTGTCTATACTCTATAGCAGGGGTGACCAAGCTCCTTGACAGTCGAGTCATTTTTCAAAATTCGAAATTTTTCGCGAGCCGCAATTAAAAGGCAAAACGTATAGCACAAATAGAGCGTATAGCACAAATTAGAATACGCAAAAAAGGTATATATATATATATTTTTTTTTACAGAAATTTTATTTATTGAAAACATAATTAAAAGTACAAAATATGTGTATTGAATTTAAATATTAAACACATTTATTTTACTTCTCCTGATAATTCTTTAAAATTCGACAAGCAGCCTTTTTAATTCAGGATACTTCGATTCTGGTTCAAATTTCTAAAATTCAGTAATCGACGTCGACTTATATTTTTATTGTAGAGCTTGATCTTCTTGCATCTCTATTAACTCTAATTCTCCAAATACTTTTTGGGTTATAATTATATTGGAAATGGAAAACTCACCTTGAATTATGATAATTTCAAATGGATTCAGAAAAAGAGACGATTTAAAATATTTCAAGTTTTGAAATCTATTTTGGAATTCCGTCAATATTCCTTCTAGCTTTTTCATATACTTGTTAAGTTTTTCTTGTTTAATATTGGAACAAATTTTTATAATTCGAGGAAAATGACAACATGTTTTATTTTAAATGACCTTTTGAAAAAATTGCAATTTAGTTTGAAAACTAAATATACACTGTGAAAAGTCAGATATTATTTTATCTTTCCCCTGCAATTGTAAATTCAGTGTTTGCCAGTAATATTTGTTGTCAGTAATTTAAAAGACATTTTGAAACACATACGGAACGATAATAATTTAATTTTATAAAATATAATAGCACAAAATTAAAAGTGAACTCGGGTGCATTTATCGAGAGCCACAAATAATCCGTCAAAGAGCCGCATGTGGCTCGTGAGCTGCCGGTTGGCCACCCCTGCTCTATAGTATCAAACAAAAATCTCTTTAAGTGGATCTGCTAATTACCACTTCTTTTAAAAATTAATTCCGTTTCGTCAATATCAGATTCTTTGGAGCAATTGTAACTAAACATTAATTAGCTCAAAAATCTTTTGGAAATCATCGATTTTGTTACAAAGGTCACGAAAATTTAAGTATGGCTAATAGACACTCTGGCCCTGTACATTTCAATTAATAAAATATGAACATCATTTGTACGAAATACCGAGATGAGCTAATGACGGTTACTGTCGGGGACAATTTCGCGGAGATGTGAAAACTATCAGGAAAAAGAAAAAATTATAGGACAAATGTTATAATTTTTCACTTCCAAACGTTGAGTAGACAACTATACTGTTCAGATTCAGAGATGACAACTGCTTTGCTTTCTGTAAAATATTATATATGAAGTGGTAAAGTGTTAAAAAATTAACGTTTGCAGAATTATTTCTCGAGATAATTTTAGTAAGGCATTATATACGTACGTTTGAAATCTTTAGGCGTCGTGGTAAGCAAATTCACATTAAATCAAATTAACTAAATCATTAATCTCACTATGAAAAATAAAGAATGAATTTATCAACCAAGTGAATGAAATTGACATCTCTGCAAAATTTACAACATGACTGTCTTTGATCAAAAAGGAATGAAAAAAACGTATCAAAACTAATAAATTCAAAATTATTTCAAGAATTGTAAATGTTGATATACATAATTTGATAGTGTTTATATAAACCTCTTACTTTTCTTGTGAAGCGATGAATAACATTTACATATTTATAAAATCTTCTACCAGATGGAGTTACTCTAAATATGAAATCTGGATGAAGCCAAGGCTTTATGATGCGATCTAAGACGATATCACTTAATCTAGCGGGGGGAGGGAGAACAATAAATAAATATACTGTAAAAGTATTTAAATAGAAATTACAGAATTTTTCAAACTAAAAATGCTTTTAATCTTTTAGCAGTAGCTTAACTACTAGTTAATATATTCGATATAAATTTCAGTTTTCAACTTTAATCAAATTGGATGTTGGACTGGAATGTAAAGTAAATTAACAAAACATGTTTTTTTTTTTTAAATTTTGAATGACTCATAGAAGTCTTAGTCAGTAGATTTTAACAGAATGAAACTTAAACCTATGAACAGAATAAAACTAATACACTCATTTTGAACATTTCTTTCAGATTTTTTAAGACGAAATGTAAGGATAAATTTAGTTTGCTCGTTGTACGCAATTCAATGGTCGAAAAGCAAACATATAAATTACCGCCATCCACTAATGGGAGATTTTCCCCAATTAAAGTATTTGCCTCAAAAAAAATAAATTGGTAACTTATATTACAGTTATTAAGTTATAAACTTTTTATATGATATTATAACATTTGTCCTATAATTTTTTCTTTTTCCTGATAGTTTTCACATCTCCGCGAAATTGTCCCCGACAGTAACCGTCATTAGCTCATCTCGGTATTTCGTACAAATGATGTTCATATTTTATTAATTGAAATGTACAGGGCCAGAGTGTCTATTAGCCATACTTAAATTTTCGTGACCTTTGTAACAAAATCGATGATTTCCAAAAGATTTTTGAGCTAATTAATGTTTAGTTACAATTGCTCCAAAGAATCTGGTATTTAAAGTACTGTAATATACAGTTACTTTAAGTTTCATATAAAATAATACTTTTACAGTATATTTATTTATTGTTCTCCCTCCCCCCGCTAGATTAAGTGATATCGTCTTAGATCGCATCATAAAGCCTTGGCTTCATCCAGATTTCATATTTAGAGTAACTCCATCTGGTAGAAGATTTTATAAATATGTAAATGTTATTCATCGCTTCACAAGAAAATGGTACAAAAAAACACAAAAAAATGAAAGCCGGCCAACTACTACGTTTTTTTTTTTTTAAAGTGGTAGACATTTAAAAACCAAAGCTTTCAGAATTTTTCGTAATTTTACCATCATATTAAAATACTTACCACGATAGAGTTAGAATAAAGTAGCCTTGCATACGCGCATATGAACTTTTAAATCATTTATATGTAGTGTGGAAATTTTACAAAAAGCGTATGAAGTTGGATGCCCTGTATACATATATCTAAACAATGATGCTATCAAAATGCCCTCAATTTTCAACCTTTTGGCCTTCGCCTAAATTTCTAATATTACTTTTATGACTGTGCCTTGTACCTATAACTTATTAACTGTAACCGTTAACCTTTCTGAGTCAGGATGGATGCTCACATTTCATCATTGACTCTGCTAGAAAGGTATGAGCAGTTTTCCGCATGCTCAGAAAGTAAAGGTTATTTTCCTATATTTTAATTGTTCTTGTTTTGCCTATCCTTGCATTTTCACTGTTTAGGTTATCCGGATAAAGTGATTATTTACGTGTATATTTGGAAATAGCTCTTTTTAACGACAGAGCCAGTGGAGAAAAGAACACGTGTCTCCTTCGGAACCCAAGATGATATTAATCTAAAGGTCCCCAGTGCTTCCTGATAAGATGATAATGCGGAGAAACTTTTTCATATAAAAAGTAGATCCGGAGCATTTTCTGCTGTTTTCTTAAACTTTCAAACATATGAAGCTCATAAAAGGTGAGGGAGAATCAAGACTCATGTGTTACCAAAATTTAAATTTTCATCCCATTTTTAAATAGAAAAATGAATAAGCAATTTTGTACTCGTAACACTTAGATGTAAATGTTCTTTTCTACAGATAAAGAGTTTTTTTTTATTTATGCATGTATATTTGTTATTAAATAAGCAAACCATGTCCCCTGTGTTACTACTTTAATATTTTTACAACTTAAAAGTTTGCATAATTTCATTAAAAAATATATTGATTTGAGTAATTTATGGAATTCACTGATGCCTATTAGACATTGAATATTTCTTGTTATCTTTAAAATGAAAGTGCTTTTGTCTTTTTGTACATCATGTAACACAGATGCATATCAGTAATATAGAGCACATATGGTAATACAGGGGACATTAAAGTAACAAAGTGGACATACATATTTAGCGCCAACAATTTGAAAGGTGCTATGAAATATTATATTTTTCATAAACATCAACTGGGCCATCAAATTGATAGAAAATTCTATTTCCTTTCATTTTTAAATTTGGGTTTTTCAGAATACCTATTACTGAATGTACAATCAAATTGAATGTACATCATTCTCCTTTACTTGAAATTTTTTACCATCTATTGTTTTTAAAAACAGAACCTTAATCTCCCCATCGTCTTCTACACCAGCATGTGCTATTCCAACATATTTATATATAGAATGATTCTTTTTTCCTCCAAATATTTGAATGAGTAGAGATATGTGCCAGTAGTAAAATTTTTACAATTAGGTTCTCGTATTTGATGTTTTAGAATAGATTCATTTATCGAATATCATCAGTAAGAATAGAGTCGTTGCTGCTTTGTTGAAATAAATGTCAAAAACATTAAGTTTCTTCTTATAAGAAAAATTATTTTGTGTTCCTGAGCTAAAAGTTTTCTGATCTTGTTTTCTTTCTGGATTGGCTGTTGTCATAAAATCTTTTGTGTCCTAGCAATAACAAAATCCCCTTCTACTTTGTACTCCGCAAAAATAACTGATATCTCTATGACGGAGATATCCACCCTCTTTTTCTACAATTAGCTAATATAAAGATCTTGTCCCTTTCAGCATGTATTCAAGGTGTTTTAGAAATCACTTCAATCTTCTTCAGTGATGCAGAATAACTTCATTTCAGTGGATTTATACACACAAGGTATAAACTGGAGTAAATCTGTTATGTCTGTCTGTACCACATGCCACAATTCTATCTGCTATTCGCTTTAAAGTTCCACCGATTCCATCAGCTGCCCCTTTTCCATGCCCGGATTCAAAAAACGATGTATGGTATATTGTCCATATTGAAATAATCTGCATATGAATTTTATTCATAAAGTCATGAGTTTCAAGTTGACCTAAAGAACGGTTAGCAAAAATTTGAACATAATCTTCTGGTTCAGTTCTAACGCAAATTGAATTTTATACGCCTAAAAGGCAAATCTTTATGAAAAATATATCATGTAGTGCCAAACTCTGTTGATTGGTCACGTGGACACTAAATTTTTATTTATACCGTGAGATGGGGTGAATTTGCGCAAGCTGCCATTTTTTCAATTTTTGCGTCGTGTCATCTATGGCTATTTTTTTTTAAAGCTCGGTATCAACTGATTTGAGATGTCACCATAATGAACTAATGGTTTACCAAGAACTGGCAATATAAACATCATCGTTCTTGGAAAATTGTGAGCTCAAGTTACAAACAGTTTCAAATTTTTTAACGTTGCAAAATCGAAGGCTGGAAAGTCTGCTCGGTTGAAGAAGTTCTAGTTATCCTGGCCTGGAAGGTAGGTTATACTTTAAAAGTCTTATCAATTGAGATAACAAATCATGCATAATTTTTTGTTTTTAATTATTTTAAGGTTAGTAATTGAAAAAAATGACAGTTTGCACAAAGTCACCCAATTTGACGGTACATTTTACGTGAAACATCGCTCTATTCATTATTAATGTAAATTTTTTTAACTGGTTCTATGTACTGTGCACCTTTTTTAAAGTTATATGTTGAACAATACTGAAATCATACGTCCAATTTTGTGATTATAAGAGGAAAAACTGGATTTTTATGGCTTTTTTTTAAAAAAAAAATATGGTACTTAATTGTTTATCCTTTACATGGGGGATAGAATTATGTAAAGTTTTGGCGCAAGAGTAATATTTACTTATTTAGAATTGGAAAAATAACTGTTAGCTCTTAACATGAAAAATTTAAATACAAGATGCGTTAAAACTTACTCATGAATTGCTTGGACATATTCTTTGCATTCACCATTTTGAGCATTGATTCTGACTCCCAAAGAAGTTTCTGAAAGAAAAGTGTCAATAACCGTGTAAATACTAAACATTATTCGAAAATTATTAAGATAATATAAGCCTTTAATGTACCATTCCACCTTAAGTTGGCACTGCAGGGAAGGGTAGGATATGTAATTCTCCGCCTTTGAAAAGTAGTTCTTCTCTATTTTGGAATTAATTGCAATTTAAATGCGCGTTCAAATATAAATTAATGTTGTATAATAAGTAAAGTTTATCTTGAAACATACATTCGAAGTTAGCGCTGGATTAGTTTTCAAGGCCAAGGAATTGGTGCGTTATTGTTCTTTTTTTTTGGTTTTTTATTAGTTATAAACTGATAATTTGTTGTTTTTTATTGGTTCGTTATTGTTAGCTCGTTTTTTATAGTTATAAAGAAATTTTTTTTGCATTAATTGTAATTTTTTTTTGTTTTTTTTTTTGTGATTCCTTGTTAAAATTTTTGTCTTCTTCTGTTGCTAATTACTAAATGTTAGCATGTTTTTTTGTTAGTTTGTATTATTTTGTTACTTATTGCTCTGAATGCATAGTAACCATTTTGAAACAAATGCATGATTGAAATTTCAAGACTAAATGAAATAGAGAATTTAAAAATACTTTAACTTTTAAAACAAAGTTTCAATTACTAAACCATAATTTTGATTTAAAAGTGTGATTTCTTTTTTTTTTCTTTTGATTTTTAAAATGACAAAATAAATGTACCAGATTGTGTTTATAAGTGTAGTCATTCATTAAAAAAAGTTCAGCTGAAAAAAGTTTTTAAAAAATTCTATGTATTAATTGAAATTTTTTTTCACTATATTTATTTATAGAATATCTGATAATGGCAAAGATACTGTAAACATATTATGAGAAAAAAAAACTTAAATGTTTACTTTAATCTGTACTTTCAATCTCAAAAATCATAAGATTATTAAAAATGTAATTTGAAATGTGTTGGAATCTAACACATAGGTACCAAGAAAGAAAGTAATTTCGTTAGCTCAAATTAATTAATGCAGCAATTTATTTAAAATAAATTTTAAAAATTAGAAAAGAAATAATAAAAGTATCAAAATTTTAAAACACTGTTTTTTTAATTTTTTAAATCAATATATATATATAAAAAATCAGTTGATTGAAATCAATGATTATTTTAAAAAAATCATTTGATTTAAATCATGATTCAAATCGTAATTTAAATCAACAAACCCTGTTCATAAATGAAAAAAAAATATTTAAACCAGTATAGTAAAATTGTATTTGATTATTTATTTTTCTAAATATTAACCTCATTTGTACAATATTTAATGAAAACTTTTTCCCTTCAGAATGAATAAAAAAAAAAAAAAAAAAAAGAAAAAAAAAAGAAAGAAAACCAAAATAGACAGGTGAATATTAAACTTATGACAGTATTAGACATATATTTGCTGTGTAGCTAATTCAACATATGATTTTATTATTATTTTTTTACGACAAAAGTTAAAATTGTTTTTGCTTTATTCAATCTCCTTAAAGATTGAAATTTTGTGTTTTTTTCGCCATGTGTAGCTCTGAAGTATAATTCGCTTTTTATAGGAGCTTTAATAATGTGATGACGGAAATTTAAGATTTTTAGTTTTGTTTAATTAAAGGGATTTTTAAATATTATCTGAAATACAAATTCCATAATATAAGTGTAAGTATAGGAATTGAAATAATTTCAAAAAAAGATACAAAATGTGAATAATAATTTTTTTTTAACATCGAAAGGTCAATTTAAACCAGTCAATATTTTAATTATTATTTTTGAAATACAAAGCCAAAAAAGCTGAGAAATTCTTTCTCTTGTGTAGAAAATATTAAGATATTTCAGTATCTGACAAAATATTTCCAGACTAATTCTACTATACTTAAATAACTAATTATACAGATTTATCTCTTAAGCCACCTTTCACTCACAAAGATCCTGAAAAGCAACTGAAGATTCTGATATTTTAAAATATGTATTTTGTTTTGAAAAAATGCGCCTAATCACTCAAGTAGAATTTCTCCTGATAAGAAATTGTGGATTGAATTCAATTCAGGACGACCCCACAAAAAGTTTGCAGAAGGAACTGTCAACTGTTATAAAATTATAAAAGGAATAACATGATAACCACAAGGACAGGTCAATGAGCTCCTGTTGAGTCTAAGATGGTGGGATATGGCAGCTGAAAATATGGGGGGGGGGGGCGTACATGCAGTACGCGCTTCCTATGTGGATAATACTAAAAATCCAAGTTCTTTTGTCTCTAAAAAGCAAATATATTTCAGAAAAAAATTATTTTTATATTAAAAAAAAAAAAAAAACTTTTCTGGAAAAAAAAAATTCAATTTTATATATATATATATATATATATATATATATATAAAAGTAAAACTTTAAATTAAAATTTAATTTAAACTGTATGATATTTTTTATGATCAATGATCCCCTGCCTATGTTACCTATGCCTGTCTTGGCTTTTTCTTCCCCCACAAAACACCAATGTCGGATAAATTAATACAAAAGCTATATGCTACAAAAAGTAAGCATATAAAAATAAATATTTAAAACAACGTATTTATGCGCATCAATGCATTTCCTTTTTTTACTTAGATTTCAGCAACAAAAAAAAACTTTTCAGATATATTTTTTTTCTATTGCTTACAAATAGTTTAGTTTAGTTAAAAAAATCATAATAAGAAAATCTGCTTTTTAAATACTAATTAAGAAATTAGCTTACAACTAGTATCTAAAATAATAATTATTAGAAATGCTCTAAAAAATCGTGTTCTTTTCTGTATTCTGTTCAAAATTTTAGTACGATTCTCGGTTTAAAAAATAAAAAAAAACATCGGCGTTTTGCTTTCTTAAGCGCCAATAGTGGCCACTTTCTCTCATTTTTTTGCTACCTCATCCCTTAACCGACTTAAAGAGTAACCCAGTTTCCATGACAACGTCTGTAATCCGGTCTGCATACCCTTTTCTCCAGTGCTAACTTAAGGTGGAACGAAGTATAAGGACTCTAGATTTTCCTATTCATGGGATACATTAAGAATATTATGAACATTGCAACAATTAATGATATTAGTCATTTAAAAAAAAAAACTAATATAACAGAAATTCTACAGATGCTTTTCAAGGTATGAAGAGTAAGTTTTTAAATTTTAGCACAAGAATCAAAAACGACTGTACCACGCGTAATATAAGATCTGTAAAATAATAGATCAGGATAATCTCAGATTAAATAACGGTGTGTCTGGAGGTTTTAAACTTGTATATTATGTTGATCAATGAACAATTGAATTCAATGAATGAAGGTCTCTAACTTAAAACAGATACATCGGAATTGAGAATGATAAGGTCCAGTTCAGGGCATCGTATGCGCCATGACCGCAACACACAAGATTTTGCTGATGAGGGGGCAAGATATGGAGAGAAAGAGAGAGAGCCTAATCTCGAGCAAAGAATTTTTCATATATAAAAAAACTAATAGAAATGGATAAAAAAAACTGTATTTTTCTTAATACTTTAAAATTTAATTTATATGCGTTTATTAATGGACATAATGCATTTTTGTTATTCCGGCTCTCTAATTTGGTGATTCTGTAAATTACAGTTTCTTTTAATTTTCTAAATAATTACCTTTTAGTAACAAGGTGGAAATTTCATGTAAGCCTCTACATAATAGATATAAATATTTATTCCCTTAAAAAATAGTCTTCAGTATTATATCACTTACCATAGATAACATCTAGAGCGCAAGAAGTAATTAAAGGAACAATATCAGTCCATGAATCTTTCTCAAGTCCACGTAATCGTGAGACAAGAATTTGCGAATGATCGGAAAATATAGGTAAAAAATCATCTAATATTCTAAAGTGAAAAGTCGGGGTCAATAGCTTTCTTCTGTACTGCCACTTTTTACCAGAGCTGAAAATAAATAATATTAAATGAGATACATAAAAACGCGTTAATTGGTGTTATAAAATTGAAAAGAACTGTGTGTTTTAATTGTATTGAGTTTAAAAAATGCTTAATAAGAAGCAATGTTAAATGAGAAGCAAAAATCAATAACATACATAAAAATGTATTGATTGGCGCCATTATATTGAAAAAGACTACCGGGTTTAAATGTATTACGTGGAAAAAAACACATTGATTAGATGGTGACTTAATTGAATTGAATTGAATGTGGGGTTTAGTGGCACAAGGTCCAAAAAAGGACATACTGCGCCAAACACACGGTTTTAGAAACAGATTAAAAGGTAAAGTAAAGCACATGCATAAAATCAGATAAAATAGTGAAAATTGTAAAACAATGTTATAAAGTTACATACTTTAAAAACAATACAACTTCATGGTAAATTTACTAAAATGGTAAGTAGTCTAAAACCATTATATACAACTTAAAATTCCAATAGCACATAAAAATGCAAAGATGTTAGGGTGGTGATTTTTATCCAACAAGTCTTTTATACATAAAATCGTGCTTCCAAAAAAGGTAAAGCGTTGTTGGTTAAAACATGGGCAAGCTATTAAAATATGATGAATTGAAAGTGAAACGTTACAAGTATCGCATCGAGGAGGCGGTTCTCCGAAAAGCAAATGAAGATGAGTCAGCCGAGTATGTCCTATACGTAGGCGGGTGAGCTTGACATCTGCTCCTCGCAATTGCAACACAGGCCAAGGTTCTAGCGTTGATTTAATTGTATGCAGTTTGTTCTCAATTTGTAAATCCCAATGTTGCTGCAACAAAGACATGGTAAAATGTCGTATATAATTCTTCATGTCAGAAATGGGGACTGATAGGGTTAATGGAGTCGTAGCAGATCGAGCAACAGAGTCAGCCATGTCATTACCTGAAATACCAACATGGCTGGGGATCCAACAAAACAAAATGTTGAAACCATTTTTGTGAAGACTAACTAGCAGATGTTTAATGATACATAAAATAGGGTGAGCTTTGTTGTTTATATGATTATTCAGCTGATGTAAAACACTTAGGCTGTCAGAGTAAATGCAAAACTTTCGTGCGGTCAGTGATGAGATAAGTCGTAGAGCTATGAGAACGGCTACAGCTTCAGCAGTAAATACAGAGCATATTGCAGGTATGATATAACTGTATGTTCGATCAGCTATAATGATACCACATCCAACATGCCCTGGAGATTTTGACCCATCCGTAAAAACAGAAACATACTGAGAATACTCATGACGATGAGACATGAATAGCTGAATATACACGCTAGGAGTTATTCTGGACTTTCTGTATGAAGTAAATGGAGAATGAAAGTGATATGACGGAATAACCCAAGGTTTGTTAAGAAAGTGATCGGCTGATTGAGATGGTGATTCACAAAAATTGAATGTCTGGATGATTGAACGCATACGAGCATTAAAAGGGGGTATGTATGAGGGTCGCGCATCATATAGTCGTCGTAAGCTTAGTGGAATAACCTCATGTCGAAGAGGATGGGAATTAGATGACATAACACGAAAGTAAAATGTAAGACAGAGCTGCATACGTCGAAAATAGAGAGGCGATAAATTACATATACTATATAAGCTTTCGACTGGGGACGTTCGAAATGCGCCGCTACAGATTCGCATTGCAGTATGATGCACTGTATCTAACCGCTTCAAATTTGAGGTTGGTGCAGTGCCATAGACTGCGCAAGCGTAATCTATGCGTGATAATATCAACGCTTTGTAGATTCTGATTAGGGCGATGCGATCTGCACCCCAGAAAGTATTTGAGAGAACACGTAACACATTTAAAGTTTTTTCACAACGTTTTCTAAGATAACGAATATGGGGCAGAAAGGTGAGTTTACTGTCAAGAATTACACCTAAATATTTTGTTTCCGAAACAATAGGTATATTAACATTATGAATAGAAATAACAGGATCATTGTGTAATCGACAAAAATGTATGCAAGAGCTTTTTGTGTGACCATTTTGATCACACCATTTTGAAATCTTATTGACGGCCAGCTGGAGTTGGCGCTCAATAACGCGCATATCAGAGCCAGAACATGAAACATTTAGATCAACATAAAGTGTGCCAAATACATGAGGTGGTAGTATGTTCAAAATGAGTGAAACATGAGTAATAAAAAGTATGACACTTAAAACACTGCCTTGAGGAACACCTTCGGCCTGAATGAAGAGGTCTGAAAACGTAGAGCCCAATTTTACTCTAAAATAACGTTTCATCAGAAAGTTTTTCAGGAACATGGGCAAATGACCACGAAGTCCCATATCGTAGAGCGTCTTAAGAATTCCGTATCGCCATGTCCGATCGTAAGCCTTCTCAATATCAAAGAAGATAGAGACAAAATGGTTACGTCGGACAAAGGCGTTACGAATTCGTGACTCTAATGCAATAAGGTTATCAGTAGTAGACCTTCCTTTTCGAAAACCACTCTGGAACTCAGGTATATGATGCTTCTTTTCTAGGAAATATACTAAGCGGGTATTCACCATGCGCTCAAAGGTCTTTCCCAGACAGCTTGTTAAAGCTATAGGGCGATAGCTTTCCGGGTCCTTAGGATTCTTGCCTGGTTTCAATATGGGGATGACAATTGCTTCACGCCAACATGATGGATAAGCCTGTTCCGTCCATATTCTATTAAATAGAACCAGGACGTTACACAAAGACGTAATATCCAAATGGCGGAGCATGTGGTAAGTTATTCCATCGAGACCAGGGCTTGTGTTAGCAGCTGTTGATAAGGCCTTCTGATTAGATGGTGACAATGGTCGATGTAAATCTACGCAAATAATTATGGTTGTAAATGTCTAACCATATCTATTGAATTCAACGGAATAAGAGATTTTTTCTTTGCTATTTTTGATTTTAACATAATAATAACATTAGGATCTTGTTAATGAAATTTTTTTCAATGCACTTAATTCTGTACATCTTTATAAAAATAAAGATATCGGGTTTGAAATATTAGCGCGAATAACTCAGAACAATAGGTATAGTAAGCAAGAAAAAAACGATACTATTTTACATATTTTCTATTAAAAAATTTAAAAAGCCACTTTTCACTAATAATTCTATCAATTTCCTTCAAATTTTGTATTTTGCCATTTATTAAAATTAGATTATATAAGTATAAAAATATGTAAAAAGTTGTCTTTCAATTCAGATATTTTCTAAAATTATTAAATAAATGAGTAAAAACAAATAATTATTAAAAACTATTTTCACGAAAATATTTTGACGTAACGAAAGCTCTATATGATATCGGAAGAATTTTTTTTGAATTGCTCAATAAGAGCTTAGAGATACAATAAAAAAAAGAAAAGAACATCAATGATTTCAAAATCTTTACAACTCTCTTAACTTATTTATCAGATCCATCTTTTTTTTCAATTTCGGTACCCCTTCACTTATATAGATAGTTAAGAATTAAAATTCATTATACTAAGATATGCTCGTTCGGGAAAAGTAAGTTTTTTAGGCTGATTCAATAACTTGATAAATAGTAAGCTCTAACTGAATAGCACATTTAAGAGTTATTCTTTGAACAATTTAGATTTGTTTTTCGTGCATGAAAAATCAAATATTGCATATTACATCATAGCAAATATTGCATAATAGCATATTTAAGAGTAATCATTTAAACAATTTCGGTTTGTTTTTCGTGCATGAAAAAGCTAATAATGCATATTGCATATTTATCTACATAAAGTACATGCTAACAAAATAAAAATTAATTATTTGCTAAAAATGAAAAAAGATATATAAACAAGAGGAATTTTGTTCGTACAAAGATTTTAAGTTAATTTCCATCCAATGGAATCATCCGTTTCATTAAGCGGGATTCCAACATGCCTTGCATTCCAACAGGGAGAACAAAACTCGAAAGTGATCATCAGTATGATTTTTAAAAAAATGCGAAATACAATTAATTATGTTTAAAATATCTGGAATTAACGAGTATTACCTGGTGAGAAGACCAGTTCCGAGCCATGGGTGCAAAAAGTTATAAATATAGTTGGCTTTATCAATAGTAGCATTACTTCTTAATGCAACCTGAGGAGAAAAAAACTTATATGATTTGATATATATATATATAAATTCACCAATTTTTAACATATAGGAGTTTTTTTTTTTATAAAAGAAATATGTTGCGTCCATAGAGTAAAGAAAAATGAAGAGATTAAATTCTTCAGAAATCCTGATATACTATTTCATAGCAAGTTTTCGCCAACTTTTTCAGCAGAAATCTAATCCCTTAAAGTTATATGTTAAATAAGTCTCAGTATTTCCACTTCAAATAGTACCAACAATTTTGCAATTTTACAGGAAAGAGTTGAAATAATAAGAGCATAAAAGAACTCTTAAGTTAATAATTTTTGATTTCTGAGTTGAATTGAAATAAATGTTGGGTTTGATGGCATAAGTTTCAAAAAAGGACGTGGGCAAAACACCCGGTCTTAAAAACACATTGAAAGGTAAAGTAAAATGCAAATATTACATCATGACAAAGGGCATATTGCTGGTTAAAAACTAAAACGACACATCTGCCAGCATAATACGTTTGCAGATGTGTAGTTTTAATTTGGAACCAGTGATATACTTTAAAACAGTGGAAATGTATATGCATTCATGAGTGGATAAAACTCAGTTAAAATGGTAAGCACTATAAAACAGTTATATATACAATATTAAATTCCAATTGCGCGTAGAAATGCAAAAATGTAAGGATGAAGAGTTTCATCTAACAAGTGTTTTATACATAAAATTGAACTACCGGAAAGTAAAGACAATGTTTATTGAAACAAGGGCAATTGATTAAAATATGATGAACATTTTAATAATTTGCCATTGTAATCATTTGCTCATATATTGAAAGTAAAACGCTACAAGCATTGCATCATTGGGAGGGAGGTCATCCAAAAGCAAATAAATATAAGTAAACCAAGTATATCGATATTTAATTCCACTAATATTGATATTTTCCTTTCTTATCACCGATGTGGCCAATGCTTTGTATAATGTTTTCTTTTTGACTATTTATCCCTTTAGTTACTATAGAGAGGGATTTTTCTACTGTGGGAGGGGATATTTTATTTCTCACAGTTTCAAAGTAAAGTGATTAAGTGCATGAAAAGGGATAATGGTTGTTTAAAATTGAAATAAACTGCAATTTTTATCCAATCATTATTCAGTCTCTGAAGAATACTTTTATTACTAATATAAGTCTGTGTTTCATACAAAATAATCTTAATTAGTTTTAAAATCGTTATTTTTTAACAAAAAAAAAATTGCAAATGAGTTTTAAATACTTTTTTTATATCTTTTTAAAGCTTAGTTTAATCAGATATTTATAAACAAAATTTAATAAAAATGAACTAAATACGTGAATTAAATTTTGTCGCATTATTAATACATTACTTATCTATAAAACAACTTACATTTAATATGCATACGCATTCAATCTATTGCGTATAATTTTAATTTTAGATTGTAAACAGAAAGCACACATGCAGAATGTGTCTGATGCACGGATATTATACTGTTTCCCAAGCCTAGCCTAGAAAAAATGCATCGAACCCTAACAATTATAGACCGATAAGTTGGCATGATGCTTGCAAGGTTGTTTTACTATCGATTCACCAATTTGAATTTAAAAAATTACCTCTATAACTTCCGGTTTGAAGAAAATCACGAATTTCTTCGTCGAAATAGCCACTTGAAAAATTCGTTCCTTTTCAAATAGGGTGCACAATCCACATACAAGATTCAGTAAAACTGAGACGAAAATAAAAAAATATTTTTGATCAAATGCAATTTTTAAAAAATATGACTAGCATTTTAATTGAGTTAAAATCAGCAAAATAAAGTTAAATTCAGATTGTATTGTTATAACCTATTAAATTTTTTTTTTTTTTTTTTTTTTTTTTTTAACCTTTTAATCGAAACGATGTGATATTGTATAAAAAATGTGCATGATTCATGTATCAAAACCAAAATTATTACATCAAGTTCACTCAACATCAAAAAAGGTTGAGACAAAATTATATTTTTAATCAAGGAATGTAGAATTCAAGATTCCAGCTGGACTATGTAGTCTTCAACCGATCTTTCCTTACGAAAGCCGCTCTGAAAGTTTGGGGAAATTCAATTTTCCTCTTAGATACTAGGAAAGTGATCATAAATTATTTAGAATATTTGCCTGGCTTAAAACGTCTATTATTACGACTATTAGCTGGGTACGTTTGTTCGGTTCATAATCCAGTGAATAAAACAAAAATATTCGTTACGGACTTCGTGTCCATAACGAATATTCGTGGTGGATTAAGAAGGATGTAATAGCATCGAGTACTTGTGTTTAAAGATTTTAACAGTGCTTTCTGTAATTTTAGGAGAGTAAAAAGAAAGGCCAGTATCAAAATTAATAGTTTGGTTTCCGGCGTTGCGTACACGCTGTTAATTTCGTACATTTCTTTTCGAATATAGGAACGTGTAATTACCAGTAAATGGTATTCGCTTTCTTAACTGAAACGTCGATGAAATAAAGGAGAAACCAAAAAGGCCTCTGATTATTTCGCCGGACCTTGTGAGCTGAAAACTTTCGCTCATTTTAAAGAAAAAGAGATTCATTGTCTTTCGGGAACGGCGGACGATATATTAGAAGCACTTCCGATCTTTAAAAGCAGTGGCGAAAGCTAAATTCTAACAAAGGCATGCGATGGCGATGTCGAGGTTTTCGGTGTGTTTGCTTCTGCACCGTGATATTAACGAAGTTATTAAACTTCAAATCTTAATTTCTAAGTTTAAACTCACTTGCGTATGTGAATTCGAGAATGGTAGTACATTTAAAAGAAACATTCAATTAGTCTCTTCAAAATTAGCAAGTGACAATATACTTACTACACAAGACATAATCGAAACCATAGTTAATTCTTTTAAGGAGACATAAAAGCGCACTATAGAAAAAGAGCATGGGCGAACATTGCAGACTTGGTATGGAATTCTCAGTCGTTTTTTCAAGCTTCATCTTTTTCATCACCGAAGATTTTAGAATAAATGCTAAAGTACAAGGAAAAGTGAAAACAATGGCAAAAATAAGATCAAACAGATAAAAAAGAGTCAGTAAGTAATAAAATTTCTTTACCAATTAAATATGTATACATAAATGGCAAATCTATTACTCATTCTCCCACTTTAAAATTTGAATGCTAAAATTTGGACCATGCGTATTTTAAAAGATAAATAGGAAATTAAAAAAGTTTCATATCGATATTTTGTGATTAAACTAATTGACAAAAATGCTAAATAACACTTTTTTCCCCAATATAGAAGTCTCAAATTTGGACCATGTGTTCCTTATAGTAAAGATCTCCTTTGCGGTCTGGCACCATTTCATACACAGACCGGTGCCGGTTCACAGATCGGGTTGTGCACCACTGTTTTATAGAATTAAAGAGAAACTAAAATATTTGGATAGATGACTTTCTTTCTGTTTGATTTTCTATTAAGTAGTAGTGAATATTTTGTGGTGTTAATGGTTACCTTCCATTTTGTGCACCAGTCTTCGATTTGCGGTCTGATATTAATGATGCTAATAACAGTTGGTTGGTTTGTTGGATTTTATTGGCACAAGACCCAGAAATAGATATACTGCGCCAGGCACTAGGCTAAAAGTCGGTCTCTAGGTCAAACAACTGTATTTTTTTAAAGCAGGGAATATAGTCCTATAGTTTTGATAAGCTTTAAAAGGTTGTGATGTATAGGGTCACCAAGCAAAGATCGAAGATTAGGATAAAAGCTGCCAAAAAGTTTGTTTCTCAAATGTTTGAATCGTTCGCAGTCTGTTAAAATATGTTTAATTGTAATGTCAACACGACATAGAGAACAACTAGGTGCGAGAAGTGAGTGGTAAATTGCGGATTGATGACACCTGAATACAACGGATGATGTGGATTTGATTTGATTTTAAAATAATAATCCAAGGAAAGTTTAGAGCGAAGAAAATGAAGAGATGGTTTGGGACATAATACATATAGACTCTCAACTGGCAAAGTTCGAAATGCCCCTGACGATATTCTAAGGCCTTGATGATGGATTGCGTCGAAATATTTTAAAACAGATGAACGTGCTGATGAATATACGGGAACTCCGTAGTCTAGTTTTGAACGTATAACAGCACGACATATTTTAAACATTGCGTCTATGTCAGCCCCCCACGATCAATTAGTAAGAACATTTAAAATATTTAATGAATTAGAAGATTTTTTCCTAATGTAATTTATATGAGGTTTAAATGTGAGTTTTGAATCAAATATCATTCCCAAGAATTTTGTCTCAGCAACAACGGGTATAACAAAACTATTTAGAATGATTTCCGGATGAGGATGAAGAACACGTTTGCGGCAAAAACGCATACAGTGAGTTTTTTGAGTCGATAATGTAAAACCATTTTCTGTCGCCCATACTAAAATCTTATTTGGCAGCTAATTGCATTTGTCGTTCTATAAGTGACATATTAGTAGATCTTCATAATATCTGAAAGTCATCAACAAACAATTCACCATAAACTGATGTAGAAAGTTGAAGTAAAATGCCGTTTATTTTCAAAATGAAAAGTGTCACACTTAAAACACTGTCTGAGGAACACCCTCTTCCTGGATAAAGATATCAGATAAAATGGAATTACTTTTAACCGTAAATGTTCTGCTTGATAAAAAAAAACTTTTGTTAAAATAGAACATATTGCCACCAATTCCACAATTAATAAGATCCCTAAGTATACCATACCGCCATGTTCTGCCATAAGCCTTCTCCATATCAAAAAAAAAAGTGAAACTAAATATTGATTCTTTAAAAAGGAATGACGGATATCTGTTTCATGTCATAGTAAATTGTCAAGAGTGCTGCGACCTTTACGGATTCCACTTTGGTGTTCAGAAAGATGATTCTGGGTTTCACGTAGAAACATAAGGCGTCGAAAATTTTATCCGGAAGGTTTTGAAACATAGAGTAGTGAATTTCATCAGAACCAGCAGTTGTTGGATGTGTATTTTTTAAAGCTATTTGAAGTTCGTTAAGTGTAAAAGGTTCGTTATAAATTCTATTTGTTTTCTGAGGCGTCAGTTTTATTTTTTCTCGATTTCTTTTAATTGAAGAGAATGGTTCCGTGTAGTTAGAAGGGCTAGAAACTTGAGCAAAAGCATTAGCAATTAGCGTTTGTAATATCGTGTACGTACATGTGAGATAATTAAATTATTACACTTAAGAATAGGAACATTATGTGCTGTATATTTACCAGAAATCATCCTTATTTTATTCCACATTTATTTGATGGTGTGTTATACTTTATGGATGAACGATGTTAGTAACAGACTTTTTGGGGTTTAGAGATCTGTTTAGAAGGGCAGTGTCGTCCGCATAAAAAAGCAGAGGTAATATTTCCCATGTTATCAAAGTTTGGGAAGCCCTCTGAATAAATTAAGTAGAGTACAGGGTCGAGGATTGATCCTTGTGGGATTCCCGCTCTTATGCATCTAGTGGTAGAAATGGCAATATTAATCATGATATGAGAGGTTCTGCTGGTCAGATAATTATTAATATGTAGTACGGGATCATTGAGAATATTAAAGTTAATGAGCTGAGGCCCGACGCCAGACGCGGTCAAAGGCTTTGGCCAAATCCAACATCAGGAGCGCCGTTGTCTCTTTATTTGAGGCAAGCATTAATGATGTTTAGTAGTTGCTTAATGATGCTGGGAGGGAGATTTTTAATTATGAAGTTATTTATATTATCAGTACCGGAAACTTTATTATTATGAAACTTGGTGATGATCTCTTCCATAGTGGCTGGTTCTGTGATTAATGGGTGGTCATTAGTCAAGAACTTTTGAATAGCATTAATAATAATGTAATCGGGATTTTCATCAGTAGGATTACTATTCAGTGAAAATTGCCTTTCCATCGTGTCTACGAAAATTTCGCATTTATCAGTATCAGAATACGTCTTGCCATTTGGGTCATCAAGCGGCATATTAGTGGTCTTGCTCGATTTTAAAGATCGTACCATGTTCCAAATGGTTTTGTCCTGGGTGGTTAGGCTGACCTCCCGATCCAACACCGAACAGTTCTGCTTAGATTTACATGAACGGCCTATCACCAATCAGCATCCATGAAACCCCGCCTCCTCTCTTTTTGTGTGTGTGTATGATCACAGTTAGCTGTGGTGCTTTCTTTTTTATTCTTTTTTTCAGATCCACCAAATACTATAAAAACATCATCGACTCAACACAACCGACGAATTGGTTAATGCCGCCCAAGATTTGCTGTATTTCCTACTATGCTAAAGTCAGATTGAAGATGATGACAAATGGTCAAATTATAGTCCTGCTATTATTTTTATTTTAATAAATTAGAACTTAATATATAGCATTCTTAATTGAAGTGGGTACATCTTAGTAAAATTTAATCATGTTTAATCATTTTTGAACTAGTGGTACTTTTTTTTATTTTCTATATTTTTAAAAGTAAAATTGCTTTGACCAGATTTACATAAAGTAATTAACGCGTAAATTATAAACGCAAAAAATTTGAGCAATTTGTTGAAAATTGAAGCAACGGCAAAAACTATTTTTTGCCGCCAGCGTTACCTTAGATACACACACCTATTTATTTAGTTAAGAGATGCTTGAGCATTGCAAAAAGAAGCAATCTAGAAATTACAGATTAAGTTCTTAAAAAATAGAGCTCTAATTTAATTTTTTCTCTCCGATAGGGATTTAATTCTCGCTTTTTTTTTGTCTTCTTTTTTTGCAAAGTTTTTTTAGAAATGATGGACTTTTGATAGGAAATATTTATAATTTCATAAGTATTAATAACGAAATAGTACCTCAAATATAATCAAAATTTATTCTTTCATGGTCATTTTTTTCCTACGGCCTACTATTATAGAGTTTACAAGTTAACTAAACTGCTAACTTACTGCATTGATGTATAGACAAAATTATACATACGATTTTTTCGAAATTTTAACATTTCCTATAGTCTTACCGTTTTAATTTATTGTAGGCATTTTTCAACAAATAAATTACTTTTATACATTACTTCCGACAAAAACTTCCCATTGAAAATCAATACCCAATATTTTTAACATGAATAAGCTTAAATATTCTCGTTTTTTGTTTTAAAATTTGATTTATATTCTTCATCAATAATAATAATATTTAATAGTTCTATTAATGCATTTAAATTAATATTTTTATCATCATGATCGTAAATTGACGTTTTTGGTCGATTTAAAGACATTTGGCTTTTATAAACTGAAAATTTTTGGCTTAATTGATAAGCATGCATCTGGTTATGTTTTAACAGAATGAAATACAGTAGTGGGAGAATAATGAAAATGAGTACAGTATAATACAGTTTATTAAAAGTACGAAATTTTTTTTCTTCCAAATCGTAATGCAGTGAAAAAGTAGCGTATTAAAAAGGCTAAAAAGGAAGGGGAGTCAGCGAATTAAAATCGATTTATATTATTAAATCGCTTGAAATTCCTAAAATTTGGTTTCTGAAATTTTTTTTTTTTTTTACCATAAGCTTTGAATGAATTATTTACCGAATGTCAAAGTTAAAATTCTTATGTATTAGATTAGTATAAAATTTTAACAATATTTTTAAGTTATGCGTAAAATGAAATTTAATTGCCGTTTAAATTCATTAAATTCTTCTGTTCACACATTGCCTTCAAAGTTAATAAAATTTTGAAGGAAAAAAAATTCTTTAGTAATAAACGTAAATTACTTACAGGGAAAGAAAATGCTAATAACTTACCTTATATTTTTTATTGAATAAAATTTTAAATGTTAAAACTTCAAGTTTTAAACCATTAATAATATTTAAGAAAATTTTTTAACGGTAAAATAACAATATTTTTAATTTTAAGAAATTATGTTGAAAAATTAATCACTGGTTTCTTACTCGTCTTTATCTTCACTGAGTATTAAATTTTAGTAATTTGAAATTCGATGAAATGAACTTTTTGAGGAAATATTTACGTTGTCTGAGACTTTAGGCACGATTTTCACGCTTTGTTCGACTGCCTGCATGTGCTCTCGGATTGTCTCGAATGTCATATCCCTGAAGAATGTGATATCTTTTGTCGTAATCTAAGATTTTATATAAATATAAAGAAAATTTACATTTGTCTGCTCATACTCAAGAAATAAGAGAATGGAGGGAAAAAGCTTCACAAAAAAAGGCCTCTCATTAACAAAATTCCATTCTTTAAATTTATCAGCCGATTCGATTCGGGCTGTTAAACCAGAATTTAGTGTCATTTAATAATTATAGGAAATTATTTTTACATTTAAAAAAATAATTAATATATAATGAATGAATATAGAGTTTATTGGCACAAAATATAAAAGAGGACATGCTGCGCGAAACAATAAGTTAAAATAGATCGAAACTAAAATGCATTAGTTAGGGAAAATACTACAGAAATTCCTCCTTAAATAATGCAGTTACGTTCTCAAAGATTAAAATTTAAATTTGATTTTATAATGGGTATGGCAGTTTTTTGGAATTGGGGATTAATCCAGAACTAAAATCAAAATGCGTTTAATAAAAATACTAAATGATTATCATTGTATTTTAGCAATTAAGAATTGTGATTTGCTTTATTTGCGTGTCTTATTGAAAATAAATAAATAATAGAAGTGCCACTCTTATATTTATTAACAGAAGAACATTCAACATTCAAGAAGAAGGAAGAACATTCAACATGCAAATAAAGAAATTTAATAAATTTCTTTTTACTATAAATTAATCTTATTAAAAAATTACACCAAGTTCTTGTTTTGTCAGATGAACTATGATTTAATGTATAAACACAATAGAGTGAAGTAATCATTAATGAAATGACAATCAAAAGACAAAAATACTATTGAAACCATAAAAATAATGAATCTAGAAATATCTGTTATGATGAAAAATAAAATGAAAAATGACAAAACACAAATACTAAATCATAACTTTCAGCTTCGAACAATGCAAAAATTAGCTTAATAATACAGGTTACATGGACATGGACGCCGGCACACAGCTCTACACCTATGCCCCCGGAGGGGGCATCTATCAGAAAGAAATACGGTGGCCAGGAAAACAGAGAGTTACAACTGCGACATACCACGCTTCCCCCGATGAGTCCCTAATCACGAGCCCACCCTATCATCTGCATCGTTGCCAGAGCTAGGCCCAACATCTGCCCTCATCTCCCGCCAGGATCCTTAAAATTATTATTTATTTAAAACTATACAATTAATTAGAGAAACAGGATGCAGAAGGCTATCGTCGTTTCCTCAGAATGGACACAGAAACATTTGAAATTTTGTTACAGAAAGTTAAGTCCCTTATAGTAAAACAAAGTACTGTTATGAGGATAGCTATCCCTGCAGCAGAACGATTAGCGATAACATTAAGGTATGGGTAAGACCTAAAAAAATGTTTCTTTTGAGGTAATTGTTTTAAAAAGTATTTTTCATTGAGGGTATAATTTAGTTTTAATAAACTGGAAAATACCTCAATGCAAGTTGAAGGTTAAGCAGAGTTTTTTTAATTTAATTGTTGGAAATGTTTTATTGCTTGATACATTTATACTGTTTAGACTTAAAAAAATATCAAAAACATTATATTAAAAAAATGAAATAATGAATATTTAGTGAAAATAAGAGCCAGTAAAATATATTCGTAATCACTAAAAATTGTCATAATTTTTCAAAGATCATAAAATAATTCAACTATTATTTTAGTTTTAACTATCATTAGAGTTCCTATTTTTGCAAGCTTTCAATTTTCGTGTAGCGCAAAATACGATATCGGGTATAATTCCCACAGTGTGCACGGCTATTACAGATGCTTTAAAGGATGATTACATGAAAGTTCCGACATGTGAAGACGAGTGGAAAAAGATTGCTGCAGATTTTCGTACACTTTGGAACTTTCCACTTTGTATTGGTGCGTTAGACGGAAAGCATATTAATATTGCACCTCCTCCAAATTCTGGCTCAGCATACTGGAATTATAAGCAGTTTTTTAGCGTTGTTTTGCTGGCATTGGTGGATGCAAATCTAATGTTTGTTTATGTTGACGTGGGAACAAATGGCAGGATCAGTGATGGTGGCGTGTGGAACAAAAGTACACTAAAAAAACTCCTAGATAGTGGAAAACTTGAAATTCCTAAAGCGGAATTACTCCCAGAACTAAACGTTTTTGTTCCACACGTCATTGTTGCAGATGATGCTTTCCCACTCGAAATAAACATTATGAAACCATATCCTGGAAAATATTCAAGTGTTGAGCGCAGAGTTACCGCTTATCAAGAGTTCGAAGAGTGGTAGAAAATGCATTTTAGCGACTCGTTTTCCAAGCAAAGATGCAGGCGCATCCAATAAAAGTCGTTGTGTTGGCAGCCTGTGCTCTCCATAATTTTTTGAGATACATGATTTGTGTACTCCCTCAACAAGTTTGGACAGGGAAGATTTGAAAACACTTCAACATTATCCAGGGCGAAACAACAACAATCTGTTCAAAAACTTCCGTCGAAACCCATCTATTAGCAGCTAAAAACATTCGAAATCATTTTATGGAATATTTTAATGGGCCTGGAGCAGTTTCATGGCAAAGAGCTATGTGCGATTTACATTGAGCTAATATTTAAGTGGTTTTATCAACATAGAATTTTAGCGGAGCAGAAAGTAAAATATGTAGTTTTAATTATATTTTTAATAAAATTTTGTTTCACAAAAATACAAATTAGTCCATCTGTATCTTAATTACGAGGCCCATTTTTTAGAAATAATTTTAAATATTTAACACATTAATTTAATTTTCTAGCTCATTTTTAAAAGAGATTTAATTTTATTGAATGTACAAAATTTTTAATTGTGTAGTTTCCTAAATCCATATGAAAATGTTTTACTAAATATTTTTTATGGGTATGCGCCTGTATCTTCGTTTGCAACTAATAATACAGTTATTCTACTATAAGCATACAAAACAATGCAAAATTCTTTTTTAAAAGTATCAAACAATTGGAAAAGCGCAATAATTAACTATTAAGTCATAGAGTCATGCTATGCATGGAATGTATAGCATAATTACACTGCTTACAACTTAAAATTTATCTGTATTTCATAAAAATGCCGATATGAGTTACACTTGATGTATATTTTATTTGTATTAATTTAATGCGTATTTTATTTGTATTTAATTTGAGGTGTATTTTATTTATACTTTATTTTATATGCCATTTATCATTTGTCTTGTCATCATTAAAAAAATGTTTATTTTTAAATAAAGATAATGTATAATTAATGTTTAATAAAACATGTATAAAAACTTATTTGTTTTACGTAAAACCACTTTTATTAATGATGATACACATTTTAAACACAAGAAATATTTATTCACGAAACAAATTAGGAAAAAAAAATAATAAACATGGCATATAATCTACCACAAATGCATAAAAATATTTAACATATATTTAAAAATAATCATTTAATGTTATCATGGAATAAAAAAAAACAAACTAATAGGTGAGTACTTCAAATAATAAATTATCAAGAATGAAAAAATAAATAAGATTTAAACAAAGCCCTCAAATATTAACAATAAATTAAAAATTTGTTCACAATTATTTAAGTAATATAAAATAAATTAAATTATTGTCTTATCAGCCTCTAGATGTTTCATTATTACATCGAATGAATGGTTATTGTGTGCAGATGAGTTGATATTATTAAGAGTTTTGCAAGCTTCCATCAAAAGCTTCTCATCCGCACGTATCACTTTTTGCTTTTTATTACTTTTTCCAACTGCTGCTCCTAATGGGCTAAATTTTCTCTTTGTTTTGCCATTCTTAGCATGAGGCGTTGAAAAGTCAGTTCCAGTTTCATGAACTAAATTAGTGGCAGAAGATGGGTTTGTGGTAGTAGATGCAGAGATTGGCAGTTTTTTGACGGCAGAAATAGTCAGGATCATCCGCATTATCATTTGGTGAAGGAGGTGTACTAGAAATCTCTGAATACTGGCGATCTGAAAAAAATGAGTGCTCTTCTTGTACCACTTCTTTCATAAGCACACTCATATTACTGTTCATATCTTCTGACTCATTTATTACTGAAGTGCCTTCATGTACTTCAGCATTCGTGGCCTATAAAAATAACAAAATGTTTACTTAATTACGTTGAGGTCAGATAATGTATAACAGATCTTGAACACAAAAAACTATACAATAAAAAAAAAAAAAAAAATCGAAATTTTTTTACTCAATTTATTAACTACTCATTAGGTCAATAGAATGAATTTCTTAATTTTTATTATCTACAAGAAATGTAAAAAATTAACTAATATTCTTTTATTTGTAAAATTTTTTTTTAATTCGAAATAAAAAAAATAATGATGTTTTTTGAAGTGACGAGAAATAATGTTAAATTTAATTTATAACTGAGTGAAAATCATTGTTATGCATTTTTATGCACTAAATTTAGAAAAGCTAATTGCAGACTCAACAAACCAGATGCAGATTATTAAAGTACGGAGCAAATATAAATTGTTAAATAATGATATTTAAGATTGGTCAACTATTCACAATATGCATAGACTACATACCATTCTATCATCTAAATTAGTCTTGTTAATAAAACACTCGTCAGAATCCTTTAAAAATTCCTAACTTTTGAAGTATATCCACGGCACTATATAACCCTCACAGCCACTACCACTCTTCTATTTGTCCAATTTTTGTCGATTTGCCTTGTCCTTAAAGACCTGAATTTCTTCGATAACGTTTCTAAAATTACACAGAAAGGGTACAGTTAAAAACGAAAAATAATGAATCAAATAATTGTATTGAAGCTATTATCAAAATTATCAAACTATTAACATTACATGTCTATGAATATATCATAAACAATTGTTTTTACTAAATTTCTTAAAAAAGAGATAGAAAACATTTTCTTTATTTACTTATATTTTTTTTTTAAATTATCAAACACGTTTGTATAATCAGCAAATTTTTTTTAGCCAATCTGCAGCACCACCTTTATAAATCAAAATGCGATCAAGTAGAGTCGCTAATATTATAAAAATTATGCTTACATAAATTTATAGCAAAATTTGAATATACAACAAATGTATATTTAAATTCGATTTGTTATTTATATAATAGTGTTTAAATGAAAAATTAAGTAAAACTTCAATTAAATCATATAAGCAACCAAATAGATTTAAAAAAAAATAAATCTGATATTATATTCTTAATTTATGCAACAAATGTTTGTAAAAATATATCCCTCCAGATAAAACCGCATTCAAATTTCTTTGTAGCATTAGACGTGTGTTTCACCTGCCTTATTTGTTTTGGGTGTTAGGTTTCAAAAGAGGGAGGAATCATTCCTTTTAACACCATCGATGAGGATAGAAAAGAAAGAAAAAAAGTTTACTCTTTTACTTGAGCTGTATTTTATCTTATAATTTTCTTTAAAATTGGTAAAAAAAATGAATAATGTGGCGCTGGTAGTTTATTATATTTATTAAAATCTGAAATAATAAAAAATGACCTGCATATGGTGTGATATCTACAGCACGCGATGCTGTGTTAATGTTTCTTTTACCGGAATCAATAGAAATAAAAAAGGTTCTTATCCGTTATTTTTCTTTTGACGGAGCAAATAAATTCAGTTATTTTTTTTTGTTTGTTTGTTTCAAGTTTATTTCATTATTTATTTATTTATTCAAGTAAAATAAAACAGCTGAGTTTACTGTTTTATTTATTGGCAAAATTGAGAAGTGCGTAAAAATTATCTTTAAGAAGTAAAATAAAAGGAATGGTTTAAATTTTACATGTAGCTTACATTACCTTGCAAGAAAATTTGGCATATCAAACTAGCCTCTATCAAAAGCAATCAGACATTTGTTGCGAACGAATAACAATAAGCTGGAAATTTATTAGTTCGTAAGAATATCTGATAATTGTATAATCCACAATATAAAAAAAATTAAACTCGAAACAATGCCTTAATTTTTTTAACTATACATACAAATTTGATAAAAAAAAATGATATTGACTATAAAGCGAACAAATAGCTTCAATATTTAAAGAATAAACTAACTTTTTGGTTTTAAAAAATCATAAATTTGGCGATAGCTTTGGTGCTCTTGCTAATGATTAAAAATAATGAATATTTCTCAATCTTTGCAGTTTTTTGTGAGTAACGTTTAGAGTATGAAAATAAGACATAAAAATATTCTTTTGAGTTTTTTTCAAGCATTGAAATTAAATCACAAACGCTATTCTTTTTCTCAAAACTATAAACTCTTATTAACATTTTGCATCATTTTTATAATTAGTGCTGAGAGCTCTGGTAAAAAATGGAAAACTATAACCTAACAGTTTTCAATAACTGTTACAGTCGGACAATAGTTACAAAAATAGCATATTATTCTTTACAAATCATTATTCTAAGCAACGACTAAATCTTCGTAGAACAAACTTTGGAACAGAAAATTTTGCCATTTTGGAATAATTTCTAACTATTTTGCGTTAATATAAATCTTATTTACAGTATAAAATTATATTTCTTAAAAAAATAAAAGTTCCAGTAAATTATAAATGCATTAAAAGTCTAAGATAAAATGTTAAATGCACTTATCTCCATTAAAATAGCATGCATGTTGAGGGAACATTTTATTTGAAATTTCATCGTATGAAACCCTCTTTAAAGTTCGAATCTTGTATAAGGGTGATTTAATGTTCCATAAATGATCTTTTAATTTTATTTCATTAATAAAAAATTCCGTCATATCATTACTCCATTCCAATTCTCTGTTAGTCGCCATATTTCGTTTACAAATGTAAATGAAATGAAACGTCATAAGCTGCAGACGATCTGATTGGTTCATGAAAGGATCAGGAAAGGATTAGGATCAACGGTTGCAGATATTTCGTGCAACCGTGATTTCTATATCACACGAGGATTTTTCGAGCAATTTTTGGAGAAATTGCCTTTAGAGTTGCAGTTACACTTGCAGTTGCACTTATTTCCTCTCGTGTGATATAGCCATTACGGTTGCACTTATTTTTCTCTCCTGTGATATAGCCATAAAGCAACGAAATGAAGGGTTATGGTGCTGCTATCTAGTGAGAGCAAGTGTAAATAAAATTCCTGTCGTTCAATCTCTTTGAGACGTGAAGGCTGGGAAGAATAATCTATAATATACGTTTTATTTTCGAAACTAATCTAACGATTGTTATTTTATTTCTTAATTCGCGATCGCAACACTCGATACGCCATCTAGCGGGAGACTGTAAATATCGGGCATTAGTTCCCACATAACCATTAGCAATGACGGACGCCATTTTCTTAGCAGCAAATAGGAAGCAAAATTTCCCTAAAGAAAAGGTAAAACTTTTTAAAAAAACTAATCAGAACATGCCAAACATTGAAGCAGAACACGCCAAGCATTTGAAGAACAACTTCTCAATAATTTTTACCTTTCTATTAACAACAACATAACATGATTTCATGACCACTTGCTGTTACAGATGCGGTAAAATAATTTTTCTGTCTTCAATTCATTACAAGTTAAAATGAAGTCAACATTGCTTTCGGCATTCCAATGAATAAATGTGTTCCAATGAATTCCATACAGAACTGTAATAGTTATAGAATATTCTTCTTCTTCATAGAAATGTATATATTTCTGTATCTACATAATTCAGAAAACAACAATAAAGAATAATCCGAATTACTTGAAAAAGTATCTTTTGTGCTGATTATAAATAAATTTTTTATCGTTTTCTTGGTAAGTGTTTTTTAGTTTTGAAAGAATTTCAACTAGAATTCAGCTATTCTGTTTTTAAGCTACATATTAAAATTCATATCGAGATCTTACAATTATAAAATTTTGATGTGTGGTATGTTACCTAAAAGTAATGAAGGGATAAACTATGCATATGTTATTTGAGAATAAAGTTTTCAAACAAAGAACATATCATTTTGGAATTCTCCGGAATCAGGTAAGTGTTATGATTTTTATAATAAAAAATTTGCTTGTAAATAATTTTTTTTCGTACTTGATGATCGTTCTCTACAAAATGTTTTTTTTACGTCTGATTAAATACTATAAGAATTAAAAAAAAAACAATACCAAAGTTTTTATTAAAAAATGAGGAATTTTAAAAATCGTTTTTATCCTAAGAATTATTTATTTTACGCTTTTTAGTTTATAATTTTTTGATAAAATTGTTGTCGAAATACTTTTTTTTGAAAAATTAAATTGTATTAAATTATGTGTTTATGTATACTTCTTGCATATTCTAATATTTGAAGTAATATGATTCAGAAAAGTATGGAAGAAAAATTCGGTACTTACGTATTAACCACAGCTACAGATTTTTAGTGCCGCCAATCTAAATGTAAAATTTTTGGAAAAAATCTTAAAATGAAACACTTTGTTTAAAATCAAAGTATTCAATCGGATTTCGGTGGAAAATGGGCCGGTATAGAGTTTAGCATAGATTCAAAACAAACTTTTCTTTCACCTGATTCTATAGCCATTATGAACTCTAATAAATAAGATTCAAAATGAAATAACATTTCCAAAACGGACGTTTACTAAGATAAAGTTTCATGTTATGGACTTTGGTACATTTTCGTTATATTTCACTCCATAAAATATTAGCATAAAATATAAATATTGGCAAATCCCAAAGACGCATTTTTGTAACACTAAAAAATGGCGACAAATAAAGAATGGTTCTTTTTTTTCTTTTTGCTTCGTAAGCATTCTTTATTTTACGTTAAAATTTAAATGGGCCTTTCATGTTATACCATTAAATTTAGTAAAACTATTTCTCAGGCATTAGGTTTGAACTCTTATAAGAATATACCTATTTTTTTCTCTTTATTTACAAATATTTTTCCGATGTGTTCTGGATGTTCCTTCTCTAAAAAAAAAGTGATACCATTTTGTTTTCGTTTGCATAAGAAACAAAACAAACATTTTTCTTTTTTAAATTTAATCAGCCACAATAAAGATGGAACGTTACAATTTTATTTAAAGACGTCTCCAGTGTAACTGAATGACTGTTCATATGGAAATCGCAGGGATTCGGCGCATACAACAACGCCCCCTACAGTTCGTTGCGATCGCGAATAGGAAAATATCCTTATAAACATGTAAAATAATTAAATTAGTTAGCAGTTAAATTTACCGTTTCTCTAATTTGGTTCTCTCTAGTTTAAAAAGCATACAAAAAATAAAATTAGGATTTTTTATCTGTTACTTCGAATTTAATCTTTACCGTTTTCTTGTTAAAATCTATTCTCCCACTTTTATCAAATTAGTTAAAAAAGAATTGTGACTGGCTTATCTAATAATGAATGATCTAATAATGATATATTTATGTTATTTTTATTTATTTATTTTTTCTCTACATTTGAACTTAGGTTCATTAGCTTTTTAAAGTTTTGTTCTCCAATCTTTTGAGCTAAAGTTATATATTTTTTCGCATACTGGCTGACGCTTAATGGCAATTTCACATTTTAAATTTATTTTTGGAAAAACGATAAATTTGAAAAAATTTCTTTAGGCTAACTCTATTATAAATTCTATAACATTTTTTATAATAAATAGTTCTATTGCTGATATCAGTTTTTTATCCTATTTTATAATAATAATGTGATAGTAATAGAATGAAGTTTATAATTGAAAATTAATAATAAAGTTTATAATAAAATTCTTCGAAACTTCGTAAATTTTGTATGTTAGCCACATTTTGAGCTAAAAGCTAATGTATAATGTTTTTATGTATGTTTTTTTTTATAACACTCTGTTGCTTCCTTTAAAAATAAACTTTTGCTCGTGCTTAAGCTTTTGAGACTGAAAGTATTATTATTTTCCGTAGATAATTTACATCATTTTATTTCACACGGCCGCCCAGGTCTAAGGCCTTCTGCTGTCAGATTTTTCTAAATCAACTTAAATTTTTACCTGAATATCCAGGTTTTTACCCCAATCACATTAAAATCTTATTCCACAGAATCGAACCATCCTTGTTTTGGTCTTCCTCTTTTCTGACTTGTGAAGTAAAGGGGGCTTTGATATAAAAGTCTTCTTTGCTGAATATTTTCCATCCATTCTTTCCAGATCTTTTTTTATAGTTAAACGTAGCAGTTGTTAAAGATGGTGTGCTATCTGAACTTTTCTTGTAATTATTATCTTTTAAATTTATATAAGTTAACATTCTTTACTATGTCAAAATATGAAAGTGATGTATAAAAAAACTGAAACTTTTGTTTACTGTAGTAGTTTTCTGTCGATAAATAAGGAGCTATAAAATTATATTTATTTTAATTTCGGTCTCAGATTTCTAAAGCTAACCAAACCTCCCGCTGTCATCGGATTTGAAATTTCGGTCTCCAATTTCAAAAGCTAACCACACCTCTTGCGTTCATAGGAATTAAAATTTCGGTATCAGATTTCTACAGCTAACCAAACCTTTCGATTTTATCAGAATTGAAATTACTCATGCGAATGAAATTGCAATAAACTCAAAATATTGGTGAGCAGAAGCGCTTTTGTGTTTTTTTCAATTTCTCAAAAGTATTTCAAAGTCCAATTTTAGAGGCATGAATTCTTTTTACAAAGTAAGGTTCTCTTCCATCTGGATTCTCCTCCCAGTCTCTGTCTCGCAACGAAGTCATCTTTGTTTTTTTCCTACACTGTAAAATATTCCGCATAAAATTGCAGTAAAATGTACCTGCACCCAGAGGGCTGGTACTTTTTGCCATGAAATCCATTTTTACAAGAGCATGTTACGGAACAAAAAAAAATCTGTTATACTGTAATTTTTACAGCAATAATTACTGTAAAATCACTAAATCAGTCTAAAAATAAACATTGCAGAAATTACAGTATATTATTTTACGGTAAAAATGGATTTAACGGATGATGTTAAGTGCCGGTACTTTATACCGCAATCTTATACAGTGTACAACGGGTACGTCTCGACGTTTCTAAAAAATCGTATTTTCATTTATTTCCTTTTTTTTTCTCTTTTCTTTTGAAATTGGTCGTAACTTTGCTGTTTTATGCAAACGTTGTTTTATAAAAACGTTTTAGAAAATTACTTTTTGATAATTGTTGTGAATTCACCAAATGTTGCGTTTGCCAGTTCCTACTCACATTTTTTTCATGCATGTGTAGCGTTTCTACTAACTATTCGACTAAAAGTTTTTAATATCGATATTTTTTAGAATGAAATAATACAGATCATAAACAAGATAGGACAAAATGAAATTCTACAGTGAAAAGAATGTGGCAGCATAAA
This sequence comes from Parasteatoda lunata, assembly GCA_949128135.1. Classification (NCBI taxonomy): domain Eukaryota; kingdom Metazoa; phylum Arthropoda; class Arachnida; order Araneae; family Theridiidae; genus Parasteatoda; species Parasteatoda lunata. The sequence goes on from OX421979.1 coordinate 41,462,776, forward strand.
ATCCCAAATGCTAAAATCACAGGAAATGTTGAAAATATTGTAAATTGAGTTTGGAACAATTATTTTTAACTACGAATTATATTCTATTTAATACCTTCTATTTTCATTAATTTTTTTAGTAATACATAGTCTTCATTAATTACAATATTTCTTGTTCTTATTTTGAATAGTATTATTCAGAATACAATTTTAAAGAAACATTAAAAGCATTTATTAAGTTATGACTTAATTACATTATTACACATTGTATCCAAAAGATTATTTTTAAATTCGTTTCCAGAGTCGCCTATCTGATAATTTTAGAAGTAGTTTTTAATTTTTCCATATAAATAATTTCCAATTAGACAAAATGTTAAAATCCTTTATAGCAAAGGTCATAGGTTAAAAAAACTGTATTATGTATTCAGTTTAAATGCTATTGTATTACAGAATATGATTAATTTCTCGATGTAAAGATGGTTAAATGAGTTACAATTAAGTAATTTTTTTTACTAAATGTACTTATTCAGCATCATTGATAGTAACCTCATTACTTTCATAATTATTTCTTATATTTTATTTAGAAACGAAAGAATAGGAAATATATTAGATTGATCTCTGATATTATTCATTTCGCATCGTAAAAATAAATAGTAAACTTGTTTTTACTGTGCAAATCTGCATAATAATTAACTTCCTTTACTGTAAAACTACTTATGATAATCCTTTTAAAATATAGTCCAGTTTTTTTTATTGCGTCCGACAACTGCATATGCAAAAAGTTAATCAGTTTGTAACGAATTTAAGTTATGTATTTAGATTTAGCGAATATTTCATAATTAAAGAATATTAGTTGATAACGAATTGGGTTTCATTCTGGTTAATATATTAATTAAATCCTTCGCATCAGTAAAGAAAAGAAGATAAAAACGATGTTACTTTTCTAGAAATTTAACATTTTACTTGAAAGTATAGTATTGTGTGTGGAATAGTGATATAGTGATAACAAATAATTAAAAAAAATTTGCCACCTTCAGAGAGAACTGAAAGTTTTATTTTTATTTAATACAAAATGGTCATATTCATTGTAAAAAAGGAAATGAAAATAAGTTGTATTCGCGAGAATTCTAAAGAACATGGCACAAAACTGAACTAAACGAGAGTGCAGCTATAATGGTAAAAGGATTCAACAGCATTCGATTTTTGTTTGAATTATTTGCAATATGTGGAATTTTACCATACACATCCAAACCCGTTATGGATTTTGCAATTATTTCCAATATACTAGTTCACCTCAACCTAATAAACAAATTTATAGTATAATGTATATTTATAGTAATAGTATAATTTATAGTTTTTTAAATATGTTAATAAGTGCAGACGATATTTTAAGTTACGGACTCAGACACAAAAACGCACTTTCTCTGATTAAACATACCATTTTATCGACGGATTCGGATTTCTGATCCCCAAAATTTACGATCTGGAAAATATGGTCCCAATAATTTGGTCAGGAGAGTTGTCCGAAGTTTACACCTTTTAAAATTGCCGTTTATTTTTTGCGTATTTCGTCATATCTTGAGAACATTTTAAGTACACAACTGTAAAATTCATTTATCGGAATATAATTTCATGCAAAAAAATAGCTTAAAAAATATTTATTATTTTCTATTATTTATTTAAGAATAATCGAAAATGTTTTGGAAAAATTCCATGTTTAAGGGAATTTATTATGCGATAATATCTATACGATATTTTCTGTGAACTTTGATAATGATTATAATGAAAAAAGAAAAGAATACAACAAAATGTTTTGTGATGAACCTCGTTGGGAATCAGAAGGGGAAGAAATTAAAAAATAAATGCATAAATAAATAAAATTGAAAAAGAAGAAAAATATTTTTTTTTTCATTTGAAAAACGATTTCAAAGGGTTAATAAAGCATGTTTTCAATATTTTTAAAGTATTTATCCTATATTAACTGAGCAATGCTATTGTTTGTTATATCTTTTGTTTTCACAATAATGTTTGTTAAGATCTTATCTGTATTTACTAAAAATCTAATCATAGTGATTAGAAAAAATTTATTATCACAAAAGTTTTTTTGAGATAAATGTTGTTTTTTAGATACTTTATAACAAAGTTTCCCTCATTTCATTACAATACTTTTGGATCAACGATATCTTCTCAATCAAATTAAAAATCGAGGCATTAGTGGTGGTTTTTTGCATTATATTTTTGAAGTTAAAATGTGCCAACTATTTTCAAGAAATCTTATCCTTCATTTAATTTTCATTATTATCGCAGAGGCCTATGCTACTCAGAAAATGAACTTGCAAAACGAGTTCAAGACCACATGTTCTGTTGTATCAAAAACATATAGCTGGACTATTGAGCGGTTCAGTTTTATTTCTTGTATGGGACCGCTAAAAAGTCCTACTTTCATATATTGTTTTGCTGAATCAAAGAACAAAACAAAATGCACCAATTTGCACGTGATTGCAGAAAGGAAGATGGAAGAAAACGAAAAAGAATATTTTGATGTTACTATAGTTCAACATGAAACGAATGATGAAATATGGGTAAATGTTCGTCTTTCTGAACATGGAGGTTACAGAGATGTTCGTGAGAATCGGGTGTGGAAAAATGAAAGTCATAGTTCATTCAGATTTTTATGGGACCGAAAGATTCAATATGATACTATTCTAGATAACTTGCCTAGCGATACTTTGATTATCAAATGGGATATGATAAGAATAAATCCAGAAGCAGATATTTTGACTCAATGAACAGAAGAAAAAAATTATGAATTGAATATGATTGTGTAATGTGTTTTAAAATATTTCAAGAAAAATAATTAAAAAAGTGAGTGAGTAATAATTAAATTCTAAAAAAAAAATTAAATTTTAATTTTGTGTTTCTTTTATTCTTCCTCTAGAATTCCTTTTATTTTTTTGCAATCGGCACGCTCTTATTGAAAAGAAAACAGATTTGTGTGATACAAAATATCTTGATGTTATATTACTTCAACATCAAATGACTGCCCTTAGAAAAAATGCATGGTCAAAGCTACCAGAAAAGGGTACCATGTTTCTGGTTCTATGAGCACACCAGAAAGCTCAGTAATTTTCATCGAAGTGCTTTAAAAATGATTTTGTTTAAATTAAGCATAAAATATAGTGTTATAAAATGTATTAAAACTTGGTAAGTGTGCAATGGCAATTTTATTATGATTTATTAGAGCGTGGTATAAAAACCATTTATTTAGTTAAATTAACTTTTCAGTTTTTGTTTACTAAATGTGTGGTAATATACACTAAAATATGGTAAACTATAATATGAAACTCAGAATTTCCGGTAAGCAGTTATCATACGAATGGATAAATTACCAATAGTTGTATAAATACCATATATTAATATAAGTACCATAGTAATATAATAATATAAATACCATATATTTTGGTTTTATTACGAGATTTATTGGTTTATTTTTACCAGAAATGTCATTACAATACAGTACCATAATTTTACCAGATTTTTTTTCCGTGTAGGAAATATAAGCAGCTTCATAATTATAGTTGCTCCTCAGAAGTTCGCAAGAATTGGGAAATAGAGAAAGAAATTTTAGTTCTTTAAATTTTTATGGGGTCATAAGTTGCAATATGATTATTCTCTAGTTGAGTTTCCTAATGATATTTTAATTATTAAAAAAATGCATCATCAAAAGATATATTATTCCAATGAACAGAAAAAAAAACTTTTAATTTGATTTGATTGAGTAATAATGTGTTTTCAATTGATTGAAAAATGTTTTCAAAAGCAGTGTGTGTATTAATTACATGCGAAAAATTTAAAATTTCAGTTACTGTTTTCATTTCTTGCAACTTCAATATCTTTATTTATTTTGTTTTAATTAAAAAATATTCTTCATTCGAATAAGAGTATTGGTAATACCCAACAATATCTAATTTAAAATATGTTTCATATTATATTTTTAATGCATATTTTTTCATTTAAGTTGTAAAAAATTAATTTATGTTTGCAGTGTTTTTTTCTTATGTTAAAGGATCTATTCAAAGAGGGAGTTTTGCAATTATGTAAATTACTACACTTTTCAATCAATTAAACAGACTAATTATCTTATAATTAGTCTCTTATAATTAGTCTGCAATATTCAGTTGCAAGAGAAAAGTGTATTTTAAGAAAAACTGTAAGGTATAGCTTTTAACTTAATGTTTTTTTATTCATGTAATATTTTTTTTACTTATTTTAATTACATCTAATAATCTGAAATAAAAACACACACAAAAAAAAAAACTCTTTTTTTTTCTTTCCTTGCTGTTACAACATTGAAATTGAGACACATACTTGACCTGATAAAAGATAGATAATATTGAAATACAATTATGATTAAATTTTTTTAAATTGATGTAGATGATGCCTAAAATAATCTGGACAGTTGAAAAAACTACCGGACCGTATATCTGTCAATATATTTTAGAACTTAGAGAGAAAAAAAACTGAGAAATGAATATTTATGCCAGAAAATTAACCACCTAATGTTTTATTTTAATTTTAAATATCAGATTGAATTGTAATTACTATATAAATGGTTTTTAACATCTTTTAAAGTTTTAATTTTTGACTTTTTTAAAATATAATAAGATACATAATATTGAAATAAAGTTGAAGTGATTATGATTAATTTTAAATTTATGTATTTGATATTTAAAATCATTCAAATAATTTCGAGAGTTACCGGATCATTTAAGTAATCGTCAATGTGTCAATCTATATTAGAGCTTACGAGGAAAAAAACTTATTAAATTAATAATTACGCAAAAAACCTGGCCCCGTAATGTTTAATTTTAATATTGAATATCACCTTGAATTGTAGTTCCTATTTAAGTGGTTTTTAACTTCTTTTACAGTTTGAATTCTTGAAATTTTTAAACTATAAGACGATATGTAATATTAAAATTAAGTTAACGTGATTTTGAATTTTTTTTTTTTTTAAATTGATGTTCCTAGTTGTAATTTGAAATCATCTGAATAATTGAGAGAGCTACCAGATTGTTTACCTGGTCTCTCGGCAACTGGCACCACAGTTATGACACAAACTGTTAGAAACCGCCTACACGCTGTAGGTCTGTATGCTCGCTGACCAATGGTGTGTATCACGTTCTCAAGGAGTGGGCAACAGAGCATGTGAACTGGAGCAGAAATTAATGGCGATATATTATTCTCTCTGAGGAGTTCCCTTTTTCTTTTCATCCTGACAATAGCCGTATTTTCATTTGGAGGGAGCGTGGCCCTAGAAACAATCCAGCGTTCGTGAGCGAGATTGTAAGATTTGGCGGTGGGCTGGCATCTCCATTGATAGGCGCGTCAATCTCCATATCATTCGAAATGGAGCTCTGACCTGTCGCCGATATAAGGATGAGACTCTGACACTTATAGCTGTCCCTTACGCTGCAGAAATCGGAGATGATGTTGTACACTGCAGCATGTTAATGGACGACAATTGCAGGCCACATCGTGGTAACTTGAATGATTTTCTTTAGGAGGAAGAAATCATATGAATGGATTGGCCAACGTGTTCTCCGGACATGAACCCAATCGAACATGTTTCGGGCATTCTAGGTAGATGAATTCCTGGGCCTACCACCCCAAGCTTTTATTTAGATTGATTGGCAACAGTTGCTTACTACCTAACAAAAGAAAGTCATCTAACAATGCATTGGATTACCTGGTCGCATAAACACCTTGTTTCTTTGAAAAAATTACAAGGTCAGTGTTTGTAGTTATCTGTTTTAAGTGTAATTAATTGTATGTAATAGTTTTATTTTTCTCACTGAGCAAAAGTAAAATCAAAATATGGTTAGGTTATTGAAGTTACGTTTTATTTATTTTAAGCATCATAGCACAAGTAAGAACTGATATTAGGGCTGTTTATTAACTGGATTACCAAATGGTGAAAAACCAATCAATGAACAAGTGTTCATTTACTGGAATTTTTCCATGTTAAGGAAAATAAAATAAATTTTTTAATTTTCAAGTACTTTTAGTCATGTTATGCATCGAAATTCTGTTTAAAATACAAAACATATCTTCTAACCAGTGAAGGAAGAAACAGTCATGTTATTTCACTGGGAATAGATCTCCCAGTGAATGAACAGTATGTGTGAAATATGATTTTACATGACTCTAAGATAATTACTAGGTTTTTTTCCGATATACAGGACACTTAAAATTCTGTTAAAATTGAATGAATAATTCCTAAAATAATTTCATTTCAAAATGCTTATTTAATAGCCACATTTATAAAAAGAATTATAATTCATTTATAATTATAATTTATCTTTAAAAATGTGGTGGCTAGTTACATCATAGGTTAAGCAACTAAATAAATTATGTTTACAAATAACAAACTAAATAAATATAATAATAAAAACTTGAATATAGCATTCTTTGCTGACTTTTGTGCTGATAGCTAGCGCAATGAAGAGATAATTTCAAAAAGCAAGGCTTCTCTAACAGAGGTTCATATTCGAGAGTGGTTTAAAGATCTTCAGAGGAAGAAGAGGTAAAAATTGAAGAGGTAAATATCTCCGAGATCCTTACAGAAAGTAATTGTATCTACAATGCGAGCAAAACAGGAGTTGAATGCTCCCTTAAACTGTAAAATCTTTGGCTCTGAAAATTATAAGGATTTATATTATATAGTTTCTGGCAAAGAAAAAGAAAGATCAACAGTTTCGGCAACTGTTTCAGCTAGTGGTAAAAAAGTACCTTCCATGGTAGTTATCCCTCTCCAAGAATTCCTCGGGATATTGCAAAACCAGTTCCTGCTAAATATTTCATTGCAAGATGTGATTCAGAATGGATGGTCGCGGCAACATTTTACTATTTTATTACCAACTACTTCTATACGGGGCTAATTGAAAATGCTATCAAATTCCCTGTTTTGCTTCTACAAGATGGGCATAAATCTAATATCAATTTGAAACTGAGCAAGTTTTGTTCATAAAAACAAATTCTCTTGTTTAGCTTTCTACATGATGCTACTAACGTACTTCAGCCTTGTGATGCAGGTGTATTTCGAGCTTTGAAAGCTATATGGAAATCTTCCGTTTGATCTTGTAAAAAGAAAAGAGTTGTAAGACAATATGAAGAGGAAATTTTAGACTCACTTTTAAATAAGCTTTTGAGATATCAATTGAGGAAGCTAAAATTTAAAATGCTTTTAAGAAATGTAGTGTTTTTTTATTTGATGATGAAAACATTGACTTTAACAAATATACATACAAGCAAAACAGACACAAAGAAATAATGAGCAAAAAAGTTTATCAAATAAAAACATACTTCGAGGATAACGATGCTCAATTTCTTTAGAAGCTTGAGAATGAAATCCTTCAAGATGGGTTGCAAAATTTTAACTCAGCATTGACTGAAGAGTCTAAACTCCCAAACATCAAGTGTGCTTTTCTCAATGGTGAAGAAGTATGTACTGCAAGAAAAAAAAACTTGGTTAATCAAATTTTAGCACTGAAGCTGAAACAGTTAACATTGATAATGAATGTATCTTGAAAGTATCTTGAGTCCTCTTGAGGCATTTTTAGTTGAAAATTTAAATTATTTTATAAATAATCAAAATAAAAAAATAATAAGTATTGCTGAAGACCCACTAGATATAAAGCAACGAGAGATGGATTGTCCATAAACTTCTTTCCCTCGTGTATTATACAGTAAAGAATTCTAGAAATGGTACTGGAAAATCAGAAGAAATTTGGAAGAACTATTTACATTAGTCAAACATTGGGGAAAAAAAGAAAGGTCAAATCAAAAGAAATAAATTACCTTTTGCATTAACTTCAGAAAAAGGGCGAAACTTTTCAAAAGATTGAGAAAGCTGAAAAAAGTTAAAGGAAGAAAGTATAAATAAGATTTAAAAAAAATAATAATAAAATACTTAAAAATAAAAAGAGAGAAAATTTCAAGAAATAAGGGGAAAAAGAGTAAACCAAAAAATGTAACAAAAATTGCATTTGGTGTAAAATTCTAATTCGAAATAAAATGTAAAATTAGGTGAATGAAAAATTAAATTTTTCTAAACCTCTGGATTTTTTACCAAAGAAAGATATGGGGTATGCTGAATTGACAGACGAAGAAATAATTAAAAATTGATACCAACTAGAGAGAAATAAGAAAGCAAAAATTTCATGTCTACAATTACCTTGGACACCATCTGATTGAATGCTTATGAGTTAGACTTAAATAATTTTATACTTTAAATGTATGTTTAACTTAAAATTTTATAAAATAAATTGAAACTCAAGTACTGATTTTTGCAGAGTTGCATTTTTTATCCAATATTTTTAACCAATACATTGTTTAAAAAAAAGGAGTACGTCTGGTTACATAACTTAGTGTAAAAGCGCCAAAATCGGAGTACTCTCTATGCGTAAAATTTTTTTGGAAGACTTAGTCGATTTTCTAAAAAAGGATCAAATGGCTGAATCGGTTAAAATTAGATTATTTCATAAAAGTGATATTCCTGATATGCAATGTGTAGATGATTAATAAAAGTGATGATCCCTTAATGAAATGCAAATGAATTTTATGACGATAAAATTCTGTGACATTGTAGTATGGACAAGTCAGACATCATTTATTATGTATTTTTTAGACTGAAATGAAAAAAAAATTATGTGATAGATCTAATAGTTTTGATGTTATAAATATTTTAGGAGTAAAAGGTAAATCAAAAATTACATATTTCATACATTAAACACTCATTTCTTCTAAAGAATTATTTCAAAGGATTTTTTATAGGACTAAGCATAAAAATTTAAATTTGAAGAAATACCTCACTTGTTTAGATAGCAATCTCAGTTGCATAAAGTAGTATCAGTCGAAAAATTGTACTTTCTACACATAAAAATTCTATCAATTTTCGAATTGCTAAACTAATAAATCAGACAACTTGGATTTATTCTCATTCGATTTAGCGTTTACATAAATACACGAGATCTCACATGCCCAGTTAGCAATGTTAGAAAAGTAAATATATATAAATAAACTGTACTTCTATACATAAAGCATAAATAACTTCTTTAACATTAGTCACTCGATTCAACGTAAAAAAAAAAAAAAAATTTAAAAAAAAAAGAAAAAAAAACTTAAAAATACAAGATAATATTTAAATCGATTCCCCTTTTATCCCCTTATACTTTTAAAGATGTAACATGAAATTCATCGATATCTTAATATTATTTTCATATTATGAGCTAAAAATCATAATCCTCACACCAAGCTTAACGTGGAAATTAAGTGTTCAGAATTTTTATTTGTAGCTGAATAATGACTTTAAAATGTACGAAATTAAATGAAAATCAAACAATATTCTACAGCGCATCTGTGATTTTCTTTTCCTCCCTTTACAAACATCGTTGAGAATCTATGAGATGAAAAAATTGATGAAACATGAAAAAATTAAATATGAGCCAAAAGTTAAGATAAACAACAAAAAATGGTAACCTAAGTACGAGCAACAGTTGGGGCAATTAAACAACCTTATCGGCAACTCCGAAATTGCGTTTAGAGTGGAGGTTCCGCATACGTTGCTCATATTTTTCTCTTGTGTGATATACATATAAGGAAATATTGTTAAACCTGCCTAATCATGATCATTAAAAAAGATCAATTGTCAATACTCATATTTAAATTAAGCCTCTTTATCCTATTTTAGAAAACTGAGTTCTTAAATTTCAAGTTCAACAATTGCGTATTTCCCGGGGGGTTTTAGAAAAGCAACACGCTTTTGACAGACCGGTTTTACGCACAAAAAGTGGTGTTCGTGTCGTCCTAGGGATTATTTTCTGATATCCCCGCCGTACCTTAGCATTGCGCGTAATCAGTATTGATCATTAAA